>JAPKLY010000344.1:291174-370941 GCA_026898435.1 Prunella vulgaris | reverse complement strand
TATGATGATTAAGACTTCCGCTGTAATTCAAAGACTAGGGTGTGACAACGAGCAATGGTTGTATCCGTCCATCTTCAAGTAAGTTCACTCCTACAAAAACAAGCAAGTATCAACACTCACCAAGAATAGTCAAAGAAAAACAAAGAAACAAAATAAAGAAAAGAAATGTAAACAAACATCAACTAGCTTGACGAAGAGACAGTTTCCCCGGTAACGGCGCCAAAAACTTGTTTGCCAAAATCGTGTAAGATTTCCACGCAAGTTTACGTGGTCGTTGTTGGCGTGGCAAGTTAACCAAGTTAAATATCGAACACAGGGAAACGATGCGATATCAAGCAAGTATTGAAAGACTACAATGGTTGATAGCTAGGAAAGCAAGAAAATGATAATGGTTTCTATCTACTATTCAACAAGAATTAGTAAAAGCTAACTATCACCTCAAGGAAGTGAGCAAAAGTGGTGTGTGTGCATGGAAGTAATCCTACTATGATTCCTTTGGTGTCCTATCCATCCTAGCATGCAAAAGTTCTCTTGGTGTCTTAGTTAAGCCAACTATTGTCTAGATCTCTCTACAACACAAGGTAAGGGCTCTATTGGATGTCTAGATCTCTCTACAACTCCCAATACTCCAATTAAGAGGTCTAAGCTAATATGCAATTCTCATTGGTCATACAAGCTAAATATCAAACACTTGGTATGCATAAAGTTCTTATAGCTCAATTCTCATTTCATTGCTAAAACATATAAGCCATACATTCCAATTAAACATCCCAAGCATTCATACAAGTCATTAATAAGAGAACTAATCCATCAAGGTCACTAATTCATGCATAGGATTAACAAGAGACTAAATTCACCATAGTATTCATACAACCATGCAACAAAGAATTAGCCCATGGCTAATTGATGGAAAATAACAACAATTAACATTCTAATTATCATTATATAACACTAAAACAAGAGAATTAAAGGAAATCATACCATAAGTAGAAGAAATTGAATACAATCTACAAACCTCCAAAATGCTAAGTCTTGATCCAAAGCTCGAAATACAAAAATGAACTTCAGAAATAAAGCTCTAATCATTACGAGTATGTAGGAACAAACAGATCTAAAATCCGACTGGCGGATCAAAAGTTATGGAAGAAAGAATATTGAATCTAACTAAGAACCCACTAAGTAACTACATAATTCTCTCTCTAAACTAATCTAACAACTTGGAATTATGATCTTGATAATGAATTGTCTCTTGGAAATCTGATCCTTGAGGTATTTATAGTGCCCTCAATGTTTAGTCCAAAGTGCCCTTCCTTAAAACGCGCGAAAATTCAAAAATAGCCCTAAAAATTTGGATTTTTGTGTGGCTGCCGACCACAAGCATAGTGGCTGCCGATCAGAGTCTGCAGCCCAGTCGCGTGAGAACCATTCCTGCCGAGCTCCAACATGCTGGCTGCCGATCATACTCGGCAGCTTAGTCGCGTGAAAGCCAACGCTGTCGAGTTCCCACAGCTAGCTGTCGATCACACTCGCGCCTTCACGTGCGCGAGCCTTCGTCTACCGATCCAAGCTGTGGGCACGCGACTTCAAGTCAGGTGCTGCCGACTTGCGTGTACGTGCTGCCGGTTTGGGCCCTTAGCTCGGACAATGCTCGACTTTCCTCGTTTTTGTCATATCTTGAGTTCTAGAACTCCGATTGACTCGATTCTTCTTCCGTTGCGATCCTCTCTTTGAGATCTTCAACATAATACATCATTTGCACCAATTGGCTCAACTCAAGGATTCTGGGATTTCTCAAACTTGCTCGTCTCTTCACCGTTTTGCTCGTTTTTACCTATAAACACACCTTTCTCGCCAACAAGGGGTCAAATGCACAAAGTATATCATTTTAGGGCCAAATATGAACATAAGCACATCAAAACCATGTAGAAATGGATGCAAAAAGATGCAATTATGACCCTAATCAATGGACTAAAAACTAAAGAGTTTTAGTGTCTAATCTAATCTAGAGACTTTATCTCCTTATGTGCTTTGGGTAAGCTTCCTTCTCTTCTTCATCTTCTGAACTGTCAGGTCCGGTATGAGATATTCCTTGAAAGACTAACCTCTGATTTCTCTCATCTTCTTCCATATACTGGAGCATCATCTTCAATTCATACTCATTGAATATCTCTTCTTCTTTTTTGGACCTGAATTGCCTTCTAGCAGGTGCTCTCCTCCTTTTGGCATGCTTTCCTTCTATCAAAAAGGCATTATCACCAGTATACAAGTTGTCACTTCCCTTCAAATCCTTGAATTTTTTATATCTATCTTTCTTCAGCTTGATCTTCTTCAACACAGAGTGTCTGTCCTTGATTGCTTCAAACCCTTCCATAAAATCTCAATGGATTTCACTTCATTTTGCATCTGTTTGTTCTCCTCATCTTCTTCTGGTGTTACCTGTCTCAAAGTTTTCACATTCAATGGTTTAGAAGTTTTTTGCTCTTTCGTACTTCTTTGTAATTCCTTCACTTTTCTTTCCTATTTACCACTAGATGGTTGAGCTTGTTGTTGTTGGGAGTAATGAATCTTGACAGATGGTTGCTTCATTGCTTGATTAGAAATACGGAGTTGCATAATCTTGCCTTGAGAGTTCTTTCCACTCTCAGTCTGCTCAGCAAACCTGGTAGATAAGTCCTTAGACTTTGCAGCTGCAATTTCCTCATTCATTATCTTGCAGTCCTCTTTCACATTCTTCAGAATTTGCTCTTCCCTCTCTTAACCTTCTTTGAATTCCTGATCCCTCAAATTTTCTCCCTTTTTTCTAGCGTCAAAATGTGACCAAACTTGGTTAATTTTTTTAGAATTTCAATCTTCATTGACTTATTGTCCAAAATCAAAGTCCTTATATCTCCTCTCAGAACAACAACTTTAGTCTTGAGTCTAGATGATTCAAGTTTCACTTCATCCACAGAGCTTTTCAAGTCGGATACATCCTTGCTTCTCTTAATCAACTCTTGTCTCAATTCAACATTCCTCTTGAGTAAATCATCAACAATCAGCTTGTACTTTTCTTGCATCACTTTCCTCTCTTCAATTACCTTCTCATTAATCTTGTTCACAACATCTTCCACTCATTTCTTCACTCTCCCAGTAACCACAACGTCTGGTACTTTTTGAACTTCTTTCAGAATTCTTGACTCTATGCATTTCAGAACTTCTTCAAAATGTTGTAGTTTTGAAACAACCTCTTTGGAAGTCATTCTTGTAAGAGTGTCACTGTCTTCTTCAGATTCTACTTCTTGAATGATAATCTCCTTCCCTTTCATAACTTTGTCATTCTCTGAAGCATGCAACTGTACAGCAGTAGAGTCTTCTGTTGTAGCTTTCTTCTTGGTCGGAGTGATGGTCATTTGCATCTTATCAACTGAAGTGTCCATCATTCCTTCAAAGTATTCTTCAAATTTATCTCTATCAAATGCAGAAAGACTTTGTAGAGGAGGGGTTCCCTGACTAAACACTTCATCAAGTGTAAACATTGCAGGTGCATGTTGAGTAAATACTACAAGTGCTTGATTTTCACCTTCCTTATCAACCTCATCAATCTCTATGGCTCTCTTCAATAAACTTCTCAGTGTTCAAAGGGTCTTGACATCTTAGAGTTTGAGCAACTTGACTTCCTCCCATGGGTGCATCACCACCATCATGATCATCATTATTATCATCCTGACCATGGGGTCCTTTCTTAAAAGGTGTTTCATCAGTATTGTCATCTTCCTTATTATCACCTTCATTTTCTTTCTCAGCTTCATCAAACATTTCCTTCTGGTTGAATTGGAGCCTCAACTTCTTGTAATTGAGTAGTCTCCGTAGCACTACTCCTGCAGATTCCATGAATTTTGCACTTTCTGCCAAAGTAGTTAGACCAGCAGTCCACTACTTGAGTCACTACAAGAAAAAATGGATATGACAACAGTGAAAACCCGTTGTCTTTCTATAAAAAAGGCCGTTGTAGAAGCTCCTGTTGTAGTAAGTATCAAGTTTAGACAACGGTTAATGAACCGTTGTCTTTTCACTGTTACTACAACGATTTTTAGCTGTTGTCTATACATATAAAATATGTTGTTGTAGCATGTGCATATCCTTATTTGTGACTATAGACAACGGTTGTGAGCCGTTGTCTTTTCTTTGTTACTACAATGCTTATTAACTGTTGTCTATACATATGAAATATGTTGTTGTAGCATGTTCAAATCCTTATTTGTGACTATAGAAAACGGTTGTGAGCCGTTGTCTTTGTGAAATAAAAAATAATAATTTCGTGGGTTAGACTCGCGGGTTGAACCGATCCGGGTCCGACCCGCACGAATATCAGCCTCCCTTTGCGTGAGAGGGGGTTTGAACCTGTGACCTCTCGTATATGTGAATGAGTGTCTTGTCATTTGGACAAGTGGTATTTCTTGTTCAATATTTCATTATAAATATATATATATACACAATATATACTTTTTATTTTAACTAAGTGTTATATATTTATTTTATTATTATATTATGTAATTATACTAATCTAAAATTATATATTTTAATTATGTAATACTTGTATATTTAGTTTTAATAAAATTATATCTCAGTGCTTATAGCCACTCTCAATGCTTCAGCTTCAGACTTTGTGATTATGATCTTCTAAGTCTTGTTGATAGGCAAACTAAAGCGAGCTACTCTGGGTGAATTAGCATAATTAAAAGCTTAAGGCTGGGTAGCTCGCCCATAGCTCACCCCAAGTGGTCAGAGCTACGTCACCATCTTTTGTTCGGTCAACAAAATGGAAAGAGGGGAAGCTCGCCCAGCAGCTCACCCAGAGCTGGAGACAAAAGATCGGCCCTAATACAAGCATCGCACCATGGAACAACCCAAGACAAAGGAGCTCACCCTTGTCCGGAATTGAAGTCAGTAGTTACGTAGGTTGCTAATAGTGATGTAGTAGGTCAAGAGCAATATAATAAAAGCATAATAGTGGGCAAAGAGACAAGTGTTAAGGACACTTGTCAGTTTCTTAAGCTAAGTAAGCTTAAAACATGCCACCTATGCACATGCAAAACTATAAATAGGTCTCTTGTACTGATTTTCTCTCTCCAACTTCATTTATCCAACAAGAGCACTTCTCTCTACTTTCTCTCACTACTATTTCCTTTGATAAACATAATCTTGTTATTGTTTGGAAGAATTCAGAGATAATCAGCCACATAAACAACCATCATTAACAAATTTTTCCAACAATTTGGCGCTAGAGAAAGGGCCCGAACCTTAGATCATCAAAAAATCTGAGAGAAAGATTGAGAGTTCTTAAAGGTGTTCTTGAAAAAGTTGAAGAACAAGTTTGAAGATTTGAATATATACACCAAGTCTAACCAATTTCCAGAAAATTGTAAACAAATTTAGGAAGTAAAAAGCTCTAAACGCATGCGTGTTCGTGATTAAACCAGATTCTGGACAAATCACTTGCATGCAAGGCTAGAAAGACTTTGCACTTACCTTACCCTTGCTGTAAAAATATTTGAAGACGAACTTCCCCCTACTAGTACAAGATGTCAAGAGACAATACCCATACTATGTCCACAACAAGTAGATGGAAAGAACCAGGTACCTCTCCTAAAAGCACATGCTTGCAAACATCAATCAGGGAAACGAGGAGTCGGACTAGCAGTATCTAGAGAGGTTCGACAAAATTGTGGCCGTAATGACTGGACTGAAAAAGGGAACGGAGCTATGGAAAGAGATGCACCTGTCTTTCCCAAAGACTTATGTTGAATTCAGGCATAAGGCAGGTGAGTACGTGGCTTTGCAGGAGGCACTGCTGAAAGAAGTTGGGAATACAGAAGAAAAGAAGCTGGGGGGCAAGAAAGTTGGGGGTACATACAAGGCCCCAAAAAAATTGAAGTCATTCGGATATGGGGATGAGTTCAAGGAAAAGTTAAACCAAGTGTTGATGGTGTCGGTCGACCATCTGTTCACAGCTGTCAAAGATAAAGCTATGCTGAATGAGCCAAGGAAGATTCGGTAAGACCGCAACAAGCTCAACCCCAACAAGTACTGCACGTACCACCAGAGCATCGGACACTTCACTAGTGAGTGCTGAGACTTGTTGAAGCAGCTCTGGAAATTTTATAAAGATGTCAAGCTGGCCGAGTTCGTAATGAAGGCCTCGGCGAAAAGATAAAGGCTGGGAAAGGAGGAAATAGATTGATGACGATGAAGATGAGGAGGATGAAGATCGTCGTCCCAGATAAAACATGCATAAGCCATCTCCACCTCGTGCACAACAAGAGCCCAACAGGGAGATCCTCGTCCTTGAGGAGTAATCGGGACCAGCCGGTGGGGTTACCGATGGAAGGTCATCCATATCAAAGAGACAAAGGAAGGAAGAAATACAGGCTGTACATCAACTCCAGGAAGGCGGTTCAAGCTCCAAGCCCAACGTCAAGCCTACTGTGGAGCTAACATTTTCACAAGCTGACCTGCAGGGAATTTTCACCCCCAACAATGACTCATTGGTGATAAGCGCCAATATTATGAATACAAAGGTCCACCGACTGCTTGTGGACACCGGCGCCTACAAAAACATATTGTTCAAAAGCACCCTAGATCTGCTAAGAGATTATGAGTCATACACTGAAAGTTGTAATCATAGAATAGTGGGGTTTGGGGAAGCTGTAACCATTCCCCTAGGTATAATTAGGTGATCTGTCGAGCTTATATCGGTCGAGGATCCTGAAAGAAGACTGACTAGACTAATAGATTTCTTAGTAGTAGATCAATAGTTATCCTACAACGGGTTCCTAGGCCGACCTTTCATTTCTGAATTCAAAGTGGTATATTCAACCTACTACTATTGCTTAAAATTTCCAACTCCAAAAGGCGTCGGAACCATCAAGGGCGATCAGAAGAAAGCTATAGAATGTTTGTTGCAGATTAAAAAACCTGTTACGTAGGTACTAATGTATAAAGATGAAGTGCAACATCCAGCTGACGAGCCAAACATCCTTGATGCTATCTCAGTTGAGACTGAGTTAATGGAGGTGGACGACCAGCAGAAAGAGCCAGAGATCGCCCAGGTGGATAAAGGTGTCCCTCAGCAAGCGGCACCAATAGAGGTTGATGAAAGCCGAAAAGAGGACGAGCCTACCAGCTCGACAGCGCAAGAACCTAGAGAAGTTTGCGAACCGACACACAATGAGGAAGGGCGTGTAGATCTCGAACCCCGAGTGGGTTATTAGCCTATGCAGGAATAGGATGAGCTGAGCTGTGAAGGATTCGATTCGGACCCCAGATGGAAGACTAAGAAAAGGCGAGCTACCCCGGTGGAAGAGCTTAGAGCCATCCAAGTGGATCCTAACAGGAGTGACTTAGAACTTTTCATAGGTTTTGAGTTACAAGAGCCCTACAGGAGCAGGATGGAGGAATTCCTCAGATCCAACTTGGACGTGTTTCCTGGTCTCACGAAGATATGACAGGAATCCCACTGGAGTATGCATGTCATCGATTAAACATCGATCCAACAAAGAAGCCTGTCCGACAAATATGGACCGGACAAATACGAGGCCTTAACCACAGAAGTGTAGAAGTTGCTAGATAACAAGCTTATCAAGGAGGAGCTCTGTCCACAGTGGGTAGCCAACCCAATATTGATAAAGAAGTCGAACGGGACATGTAGGTTGTGCATAGACTTCACAGACCTCAACACAGCTTGCCCGAAGGACAACTTCCAACTACCACACATCGATCAACTGGTAGATAATACTGCAGGGCATGAAATAATGACTTTCATGGATGCTTTTGCAGGTTTCACCAGATAGCAATGCACCCGGATGACCAGGAACACATGATGTTCTACACAAACAAGAATCTATTCTATTGGAGTAGGATGTCGTTGTAGCTTCGGAGTACATTCGGGGAAGTTCCAGGGCCACCTGGTGAGTCAGAGAGGGATTGAAGTCAACCCTTCCCAAGTGAAGTGCATCTTGGAGATGAAGCCACCTAACTCGATGGAGAAAGTTCAAAGACTAACTGGATGCTTAGCGGCCTTAAATAGGTGTTTGCCAAATTTGTGTCTCACGCAAGTGTACGTGGTCGTAGTATATGTGGCAAGATAACCAAGTAATAAAAATATCGAACACAGGGAAACGATGCGATATCAAGCAAGCATTGAGTGTTTACAAAGGTTAATAGCTAGTGAAAGCAAGAAAGGTCTAGGTTTCTATCTACTTCAACAAAGCAAAGTAAAATCTAACTATCACCTTATAAAAACATGAGAAAATGTGAGATGTGTGTGCATGGGAGTACTCCTACTATGGTTCACCTAGTGTCCTATTGTTTGCCAAAATCGTGTCTCACGCAAGTGTACGTGGTAGTTGTAGACGTGGTAAGATGACCAAGTTATAATATCGACCACACAGAAACGGGACAACATAAAGTAAGATTGTTGTTTAAGAATAGAATCTAAGAAAGCAATAAAAGGCTTGGGTGTTTATCTACTTTTCTTGACAAAATAAGAAAGTCTATCTATCACCTTTTATCAAAGTGAGCAAGAGTGGAAGCATGCATTAGTGTAATCCACTTATGATTCATTTAGTTCCTATCTCTCCTAATCATGCAAGTTCAATTGAATGATCAATTAAGCAAGAGCTTTATTAATATGTCTAGGTCTCCCTAATGACACTTAATACCCTAATTGAGGTGACTAATCTCTTAGACAATTCTCATTGTCCTAGAAGCATATCATCAAACACCTAGCATGCACAACATTCAATAAAGAATTTTCATGGATAAGCTCAATTCTCATGTCTTGCTAATCCATTAGGGCTCTAAACATCCAATTGTCAATGCTAAACATTCATTCATAACATCAATTAAGAGAATTGATCATTCAATATCACAAAGCATTCATTGGATTGATAGGATCACCAAACTACTACATAGGATTCATACACCAATGCATATTGAAATTAGCTCATTTCTAATTGAATAAAAAAACAACAATTAAGCTATCTAACATCATGATTACAACTATTATGAAGAGAAATTACAATTGTCTTACCTAAATCAATGGAATTGAAAGTGCTATCTACTACCTTGGAGCCCAACTTGCAATTCGAAACTCAAAATGCAAAACGCAAAACTGAACCGTAGAAACATAGCTCTAATCATGACTAAGCTAATGCAATGAACGAATCGTCGATCCAACGGGTAGATTAAAAGTAATCGAAGAAAGAAGATTAAAAAAAATCTAAGAACCCACTTAGTAACTTCTCTTAATTCCCTAATCTAATTGAGAATCTAAGAAAATAAATGAAAGTGTGTAGAATGCCTTTGGAAATATGATGCTTCAAGTATATATAGTACTCCTCATGCATGGACCACAATACCCTTCATAAAAATGCACAAAAGACAAAACTGCCCCTGAAAATCCAGAAAAATGCCTTGACGCGCGACTTCAAGCAGGTGGGCGCACGACTCCGCCCTCGCGTGCAAATCCACGTGAGCCTTCCTCACTCGAGTCCGCACCTGGGCGCGCGACTCCCTTTAGCTAGGCGCGCGACTTGAGGCCTCTCGTGACGTCCAATTTTTGACTTCTTCATTTTTTATCCGGTTTCTTCTCCGAGCCTCCTAGGGTCTTTCCTTGAGTCATTTGAACTTCTCCACATGCTCGGATCACCTCGTCTTCTTCACTAGGCTGAACCACTTGTGTTCTAAAAAATTAGATGGATACCAGGCCCAAGGCCCAAGGACACCCAAAGTCCATCCAAAGTCTAATTGCCAAGATCCAAGTCCAAGTCAACGGCCACGGGCTCGGCTCGACTCGGAGCACGCGCGTGTGAGGCCATTTTGATTGTCAATCAATCAAGTATAGTTTGATTAGCTTCGTTGACTTCTTACTAATATTATGTATATTAGTCTTCTCATTTTCCAATGTGGGATGAGAATTAATCTCCGTTATTCAAAGTTTTAAACTTTGATTTGTTGACTCAATTTCTCACTCACCATTAATTGGTTTTGTGAGTATTAATACACTAAATTCAACTACTCCGAGAGTAGAGCACACCCCTTTCAATTAACTTCCGAGAAATTAATTTTATTCTCTTCAATTTATTGGTCAAACAATACCTATTAATATATTTAATATTAAATATTCCAACAATCCCGCACTTGAGTGGAAATTACACCCATAAACATGCAGACACACAGCCCAGTCCAAGTGAGACGATATTGTATTTGGACAGGTAGTTTTGAGTTCTGAACCTTCCATAGTCCAGCTAACCGGATATACCGGTGGCCTAGTAGACACAATGCCTTGAACCATTCCACTTTAGTGTTTACCGAGACAGCGATCTGTGACACAATACAGTCTCTACGTCCATTCTTGTTCTCACGTTTTTGTTCTTTTCGGCCATGGACACCCTTTGGATTCATAAGTGTTTAATATCCAATGATATTTGAAGCGACCTCTCACTTCACACTTACATAGGTGAAACCCTCTTGAGTATCCCGTAATACTCTATCCTTACTAGGATTTTAGGATTCATTAAAAGTTTTTAAACTTAACCTACACCACCTACGGGTTCTGTACTTGGTGCACTATCTTCTAAGGAATTGTCAGATTACCTAGCATTTTGTCTAACTTCCACAGCTTTGTTTTCCCGTTGAACCAAGATCTTGGGATCTCCAGTCAACTTGGTCAGGTTACCACTGCTTTAGTTTGTTCGGTGGCTTTAAGACCCATTCCTTCTGACAGTTTGGACATTTGATCTCGATTTATACTCTTTGTTAGAGGATCCGCTAGATTATCCTTAGACCTAATATAGTCTATAGATATTACACCACTCGAGATCAATTTTCTAACGATGTTATGTCGCCGATGGATGTGTCTAGACTTTCCGTTATACCTACCAATTGCGGCTTGACAGTCACAATGTACCATTATAGTGGGTACTGGTTTATTCCAACATGGAATATCTTCAAGGAAGTTTCGAAGCCACTCAGCTTCTTCACCAGCTTTATCTAAAGCTATGAACTTATATTCCCTGGTGGATCGCGCTATACACGTTTGTTTTGAAGACCTCCAGGACACAACAACTCCTCCTATAGTGAAGACATATCCACTAGTTGAGAAAGACTTTTTGCTGTCTGAGATCCAGTTGGCATCACTATACCCTTCTAGTACAGCTGGATACATGGTGTACTGTAGTCCAAAATTTAGAGTGTACTTTAAGTACATTAGTACTCTTCTCTGAGCTATCCAATGCTCGTGACTTGGGTTGCTTGTGAATCTACTAAGTTTATTCATGGCACATGCTATGTCAGGACGCGTATAATTTGAAATGTACATAATGCTACCAATGACTCTAGCATATTCTTGTTGAGTTATAGCTTCACCATTGTTTTTCTTCAAGTGAACATTCACTTCTAAATGTGTCTTAGCTGGTGGATCATCAAAGGTATTGAAATTCTTTAACACTTTCTCCACATAATGGGATTGTGTTAAGGATATTAGATTTGATGTCGTACTGATCTTGATTCCTAAAATCACGTCAGCTACACCCATGTCTTTCATGTCGAAGTTTCGTCCTAACATGTTCTTTGTTTTACAAAGAAGATCATGATCATTGCTCATGATTAACATTTCATCAACATAAAGACACAATATGACAAATTCTCTTTGTGTATTCTTCACATATACACATTTGTCACACTCATTTATACAAAAGTCATTTGACAACATTGTATTGTCAAATTTCAAATGACATTGCTTTGGAGCTTGTTTAAGTCCATACAATGATTTCACAAGCTTGCACACCTTTTTCTCTTTTCCAGGTGCTATAAAGCCTTCGGGTTGATCCATGTAAATTTCTGCCTCCATCTCACCATTAATAAATGCAGTCTTAACATCCATTTGGTGAATCTCGAGATTGTACAAAGAAGCAATCACGATTAACACCCGAATAGATGTAATTCTTGTTACTGGTGAATAGGTATCATAGAAATCATACCCTTCGATTTGTTTGAACCCTTTTGCGACTAAACGTGCTTTGTATTTATCAATTGACCCATCAACTTTATACTTTCTTTTAAGGATCCATTTGCATCCTAAGGTCTTATAACCTTGTGGGAGATCAACCAATTCACATGTATGGTTTTGCAGAATGGAGTCGATTTCACTATTTATCGCCTCTGTCCAGAGTGAAGCATCTGGTCTTGAAAGAGCATCTTTGATATTATTTGGTTCACCCTCCAACACGAATGTAATGAAGTCAGGACCAAAGGTTTTAGCTATCTTTGCTCTTTTGCTATGTCTCAACTCCTCATTTTCTTGAGTAGAAGGACCAGCTTCATCATCAACCTCCTCTAGACGAGGTCTTTTAGTTGAGACCATATCTTCCTTAGTTTTAAGAGAAAAGATATTCTTGAAAAACACTGTGTTTCTCGATTCCATAAATGTTCCTCCACTCATATCAGGAACTTCTGATTTATGAATTAGGAATCTATATGCGCTACTGTTTAATGCATAACCTACAAAGATACAGTCCACTGTTTTTGGTCCAATCTTAACTTGTTTAGATAGTGGAACTTCTACCTTTGCTAAACACCCCCACACTTTGAGGTATTTATACGATGGTTTCCGTCCTGTCCACAATTCATAAGTAATGGTGTCCTTACTTTTGTAAGGAATTTTGTTTAATATGTGGTTAGCCGATAAAACGGCTTCGCCCCACATATTTTGTGGCAAACTAGAGCTGATCAACATTGTGTTCATCATCTCTTTAAGTGTTCGGTTCTTGCGTTCTGCAACACCATTTGATTGAGGTGAATAGGGAACATTTGTTTGATGTGTGATACCAGAATCGGTACATATCTTCTCAAATGGTGCTATATATTCCTCACCTCTATCACTACGAACCATTTTGATTCATTTACTTAACTGGTTTTCCACTTCATTTTTGTATAGTTTAAAAGCACTCAACGCTTCATCCTTACTATGCAAAAGATAAACGTGACAAAACCTAGTACAATCATCTATGAACGTGATGAAGTACTTGCTTCCACCTCTAGTTTGAACAAATTTTAAGTCACACATATTAGTGTGTAATAAGTCTAGAGGTTCAGTGTATCTTTCTATTGACGAAAAGGGTAATTTTGTCATTTTAGCTTCTAAACATATTTCACATCTTTGGTTTATTTCAACATTTTTAATGTCAAGTAAATTTAAATTTACTAAACGTTTTATGGACTTTAGATTTACATGTCCCAATCTACAATGCCATAGATTAGAGCACTCAACAATATAAGACGAAATAGAAGCTTCTTTATTCTTATCATTATTTTTCCCCTTGGGGAGTACAACCACGGTGCTCATCTTAAAAAAATCATCGTGGAGATAGCCATGACCTAAATACATAGAATACTTGCTCAGAACAACCATATTCGACTCGAATACAAGTTTGAAATTATTCTTTACAAGTAAAGATCCGGAGATCAGATTCTTGTGTATGTCAGGGACATGCACTACCTCTCGGTGAATGAGGTTCTTTTCAGTGGTCAGCTTCAGAACGATGTTGCCAATCCCAGCCACCTCAGACGTGGCTTGATTTCCCATGTGCAGCTTCCTCCCACCAGCGGACTCAAAGGTTGAGAAAGCATTCCTGTCTGAACAGACATGACAGGTGGCTCCAATGTCAATGAACCATTCCTTCGGGTTGTCCACCAGATTCACTTCAGTGATCAGTACAGTTAGATCATCTTCAGTGATGTCCATTTAGGCCACATTTGCCCTTGATTGCTTCCCTTTGTTCTCTTTCTTTGGGGCTCTACAATCTTTGGCCATATGGTTTGGTTTTCCGCAGTTGTAACTATCACCGTAAAATTTGGATTTTGTTCCAACTGGTTTCTTCCCCTTGTCACTTGTTGGCCTTTTTCTCTTCTTTGTTTCCATCAAGTTGGCTTTGGCCTCATCAATATTTTTTGTTCTTTCCAAGCCGTATTCATGGATTTGAAGCTTTCCAATGACTTCTTGTAAAGTCATACTTTTCTTTTTGAGCTTCAAGTGACTTTGGAAATCCCTCCAACTAGGAGGTAATTTCTCAATAACTACAGCTGCTTGAAAAGCATCTGGCAGTGCCATTCCTTCTACAGCAATATCATGCAGAATTAGTTGAAAGTCCTGCACTTGTTCAACAACAGACTTAGAGTCTATCATTTTGAAGTTTAGGAACTTCCCAACAAGGTACTTCTTAGTACCAGCATTATCAGCCACTGATTAGAGTCATAATTGCATGTTTTTGCATCAATTTCTATATGGTTTTCATGTGCTTATGTTCATATTTGACCCTAAAATGCTATACTTTGTGCATTTAACCCTTTTTGGCTAGAAAGTTGTGTTTTGTAGTAAAAACGAGCAAAATCGGCAAGAGACGAGCAAGTTCGTAAAAGTCTAGAAATTGTGAGTTGATCTAATGGAGGCAAATGATATACCATGTCAAAGAGTTTGAGACGAAGTCGGGCTCGTACGCAACCAAGCCTGGGCTCGTGCGACCACAAGCCCGGATTTGTGCAAGGAATCTCTGGTTCGGGCGCTAAGGACCGAAAGAGTGCACCACACGAATGCATTCGTGTGGCGACTAGTGTGCATTCGTGTGAGGCTTCGGCTGGGCCTATTTTCGAGGGCTGTTTAATGAAGGGCATTTTGGACTAAACATTGTGGGCACTATAAATACTCCAAGGATCAGATTCTCAAGGCATCAAGTCATAATCTATTTCATAATCTTAGTTATATTCTTAGATTAGAGAGAGAGAGAGGTAGTTACTAGTTGGGTTCTTAAGAATTCTTCTTACGATTTCATCGATAACTTTTGATCTACCGCTTTGATCGTCGATCTGTTAATTGCTGCATCTTCGTCTCAGCTAGGGATACGTTTCTACCGATTGAATTTCATTTTTCATTGCCTGATTGTTAGATAGCTTTTAGATCTAATTTGTATCTTTCCAATTTCCATTGTAATAGGTAATACTTATACATTTCTTTACATTTCTTGTATGATGATGATTGTTACTAGCTTAATTGTTCTTATGTTTACCAAATTAGCCATGGGCTAATTCCTTTATGTGTTGGTGTATGATTCCTATGGAGTAATGTGGTCTTAATGTTGATCTTATGAATTTTATGAGATGTTGTATGATCAATTCTCTACATTGATAGATTGTATGAATGCTTTACATGTGTAGTTGATCATAAGGGCCATTAGGGAGTTAGTCTCATACGAGAGTAGGGCTATTTTCCTAAATATTCTTGTAATTAAGCCAATGCATGCTAAGTGTTTGATTAAATTCCTAAGATAGTGAGAATTATCTTTAGTGAATTGGAAGAACAATTAGAGGCTTTAGTGTGTATTTAGGGAGACCTCTTGCATGTTAGACTGGCTTGCCAATTGATTGTACAATACCTCATTGCATGATTAAGGGATACATCACCATGTGAAACATAGTACAATAGCACATATCTCTCACAACTTGCTCACTTTGCAACCCAAGGTGATAGGTAGTTTACTCTTTTGACGCATTAGTAGACATTAGATACCTTTCCCCTTTATTGCTTTGTTTGCTTTCGAATTGAAACAATAATTTTCCTTACAAATCCCCATCTCCCTGAGTTCGATAAATATTAAACTTGGTCAATCTTGCCACAACGATATAACGATCACGTACACTTGCGTGTGGACACCATTTGGGCAAACAAGTTTTTGGCACCGTTGTCGGGAAGACGACTAGTTTGTTTGGTTGTTGTTTGTTGTTTCCTTTATTTTCGATTGGTTACTATTGTGAGAGTTTTGATACTTGATTCTTTGTAGGTATATGCACACAAGAAGTCAATGGGGAGACCTACTACCCTTTGATTTAGACCTTGAAACGAGCCTACGAAGAAGAAGAATGGAAGCTAGATTGAATCAAGAGAACATGGAGAATAACATTAACGAAGCTCGAGATGAGCACTTGGCTCAAAGGGAGGTTCCACAACCACAACCTATACCACATCCATACCAACCTTATCCACCACCAAATCAACCTTACTACCCACCTCAATATCCCAACTACCCAAATTACCCAATAAACCAACCATACTATCCACCACCACCACACAACTATCCTTACTATCCATACCCACCACCACCTCAACACCAAAGACCACAAATTGTAAACCCACCTCAAAACAATGAACCACTACTTCGTGACTACTTTGAGCCAAGGGTTAATGAAAATTATGATGGAATTGAAAGACCACCGATAGATGCTGAGAAGTTTGAGCTTAATACTAATCTTTTAAAGTTGTTAAAAGAGTCTCCTTTCGAAGGAACGAGTGATCGAGAAGATCCAAATTCTCATCTCAATTACTTCATGGAGATATGCGACACAATCAAGTATAAAGGGTTATCAGATAACGAGAAGAAGCTCCGTTTCTTTACCTTCACCTTGAAGGGTCGAGCCAAGATTTGGATCAAATCTATGAATCCGAAAGCAGTCACATGGGAGGAGTTGAGCTCAAAATTTCTCAAGAAATTTTACCCTCCATAAAAAATGCTAAAGACGAGGGAAGAGATAAAGAATTTTCGACAAAAGGCGAGAGAAACCATATCTATTGCTTGGGAGAGGTACCAAGCCTTGCTTTTGGCTTGTCCTCAACATTGGTTTGAGGGAGGAAGACATTCTTTTGACATTTACCATTCGATTGCATGAAGGAGACAAGAATTACTTGAATTCTTGTGCCGGAGGCTCGGTTTGGACAATGACCATTCAACAAGTGAACGAGATCATAAAAAATATAACTGCAAATGATGCTTTTCAAAGAGAGTCCAACAGTGGAACGGGTGATCGAGTATCACTTCTTGAGGAAAACATGAAAAATGTGTTGAACTTGGTCTTTGGAGGCCAAAACCAAAACCAAACTCCAGCTCCTATGCAAGTAAGTGTTGTCGAGAGTATTCCTCCTCCTACTACCTCTACTCAAGAAGAAGTGAATTACATGGGTCGTCCTCAATACAACAATTCTTTCCAAAATAATCAAAGGCCACTATATATTGCTCCACCTTTTAGACAATAAGGGGGTTCGTATCAAAATTAAAGCAACCCTCCTTACAACCCTAATAGGAGGTATGAGAACTTTTCATATTTCAATCCTAAGGGGGCAATCCAATTGCCACCCGGGATTAATCCGGGGTCAAAACCGCCTAATAATGAAGGTAAGGGGAGCATTGAAGACACCTTGGCATTGATTTTGAAGAATATGGACAATTTGGGAGTGGAGTTTAGAAAGATGAATAGTGAAATGAACAAAAAGGTTGATGACTTGTACGCTATACAAGCAAATCAAATTAAGAGCTTGGAGTATCAACTTGGGCAAATTGCTTCTTCCTTAAATCCACTAGTCAACAAAGGTAAATTCCCTTCTACAACTGAAATTAATCCTCGTGAGCATTTCAATTCTATTTCTTGTGTGGAAATTGCAAAGGAGGTGGTAGGGAATGATCCTTTAAAATTGTTTCATGATGAGATAGTGGAGGAAGCATTTTGTTGTGAGAATGTGAAATTGGTAAAGCTTGATGAGAAAGTCTTGGGGGTAGAAGAGAGTGTGATAAAAAAAAGAGAAGAAAGAGAAAGGGAAAGTGAAAATAGGGGGTGAGGATAGATTGTAGGAAGAATGGTTGGTGGTAGAGAAAGAAAAGGTGGAAGTTTCAAAGGGAGTAAAAAATAAGCTTGATGAGAGGCTCAAGAAATTTCTTGACTTGTTCACGAAGATGTATGCTAATATGCCTTTCAAAGAGGCCATTGAGCAAATGCCGACGTATACAAGTTTTTTTAAGGATCTTTTATGTCAAAGAAGAGGAAAAAGGAGCCTGAAATTGTCAAACTCACTCAAGAGAGTAGCAAGCTTATCATGAAGCATCTTCCGAAAAAACTCAAAGATCCGGGTAGATTTGTTTTGGATTGTCATATTGAAGGGAGCAAGAGTATCAAGGCTTTATGTGATCTTGGGGCTAGTGTGAATGTTATGTCTTTATCCATAGCTCAAAGGTTTGGTTTGAAAGATATGAGGCCCAGTCTAGTGATCTTTATATGGCGGACAATTCAAAGGTGCAACCTAGAGGGATTTTGGAAGATGTGGTGATTCAAATTGGTAAGTTCTTGTACCCGGTCGATTTTGTTATCTTAGATGTAGAGGAGGACAAGTTTACTCCTCTAATTCTTGGGAGACCTTTCCTTGCGACTTCAGATGCATTGATCAATATTAAAAAATGTGAGGTTACCTTGAGGATGAATGATGAGAGAAACACTTTCTCTATCTATGATTCTTCAATGAGTTCCCTAAGAAGTGAGGGTGAAAATACAAGCAAGGTTATGAGACCTTGTGATCTTGAGAGTGAAGTGAATGAGGAAAGTCCTTTTGAAAAGAGAAAGAAGGTGAATGAAGATAAGGGGGTCAAACAAGTGGTGAAAAATGGATGTTTTTGGAGGAGAAAATTGAGTGATGTAAGTCACTCAACCCTAATTGATTTTGATGTTACTTGAGCTTTATTGTGTCTGACTAGGGGACGTTAAATACAAGCACTAGGTGGGAGGCAACCCACCCTAATATCCTTTTCGTATCCTTGATTTTATTTTGATTGTTGTGTTAGTTTTGCTTTTTAATTTTAGGGATAGAAGCTTGAATGCCATTTTAGCCTATTGACTTTGTGAATTGATTGCTTTATGTGGATTTTGTGCTAATATGTGCAAGAATAGATTTTAGGAGCATATTTTGCTTATGGTTTTGATAAATTCTTGGTTTAGGAGTTGATATGAAGTGTGAATGGTTTATTGAGCTTGAATTTCTTGATTAATCACTCTTTCCAAACTTTATTAGGACTCTTGATCTGAAAAAGTTTTGGGGGAGTGATTCGTGATTAATTGTTCATTTTCATGACTAATTTGATGATGTTCAATGATCATTAATGTTTTATGAGGAGTTTTAAGTTGTGTTGTGTAGGAAAATGGAAGAAAATTGCTTGAAAAATGTGTAAAAGGATGAAAATTGGAAGTGGTCCAAGAAGGCTCGGATTCGTGCACCCATAGGCTCAGATTCGTGCATCAACAAGGTTCGATTCGTGCAAACCCTCTCTGGTTCGGGCGACTAACACCGTACAAGTGCAACGCACGAACCGGTTCGTTCGACAGCAAGTGTCGATTCATGCGATGCCGACCGAACAAATGGAAACCAGGTTTGCACAAACCCGGTTCGACCGGCCACAAGGGAGGACTCGTGTGATGCCTTGCAAAATCCGGATTTGACCACTTTTGGTCCAACTTTGACCACACTTCCCTAGGTTTTTCCACTCACTCTTTACACTTATATCCCACTCATTTCACACACAAACACACACTTCTCACTTCACTCTTGCACTCTATTCTCTCTCAAAACCAAGAAGAAGAAGGTATGAGAATATTTGCATATCTCAAGTTCTACATTTCTTTTCACAAATTCCTTCCATAGGTATGTTCTTCTAACTCTCCTCTTTCTATTTCTTACAATTTTATTGAAATTCCGTGGTGGCATTGTCTAGAAATTAGAAATTTAAATTCTAGGGTTCTTAAGCATAAATTGGGGATTTTTTATTCTAGCTTATTTTTGTGCAATTGATGATGAAATAATGCTATATTGTTGATGGGTAATCCATTGGGAACCCAATTGCATGCTAATTTTGTAAATTTTGGACTTAATTGAAGATTGAAATTTTGGGGGTAGGCATAGTGACGAATTTTGGGAAATTTTATGCTAAATTTTGATTGTCATGATAATGTTGTGCTAATTGTTAATGGGTATGAGTATATTGATGCTAGGATGAGTTAATTATGTTAATTCACCTATGATTTTTGCTTACTTGAGGTTTCATTGGTAAATGACATTGGCATGACTATGTGTTGCATGATTCCTTTGATTCTAGAATTAGTCTCATTATGTTCAATCTATTATACTTGGTAAATGAAGTTGATTATGACTTGAGTTTAATTGTTCTTCTCTTGCTCATGTATAGTGTTCCTCTAGGAATGTTGGTAGATGAACTCTATGTTTATATATCTTGCTCATGCTTAATATTTTTGTAGGCCATGCCTAAGAAAGGTAAGCATATTGCCTCGAGTTCAAGAAGGTATGAAGGCCAAGATGAGAATGAGAATGATGTGGGGATGGAAGAGGAATTCTATGAAATTTGCCATGTCAAACCTTCGACATTTGGAATCTTCTTCGGAGTTAATGTGACTTTTTATATCAAATTCGGGAGATTCGTTAATATGGAGTTTCACAGCGCAAGATATTTTCTTAAGGAAACCACTAAGTTCCTACACGTTGGGGATGATGTTGAGGATCTTTTTAGTAATGTGGGATGGAGTGGATTGTCAAACGTCCACAACAATTCATACAGAAAGCTTAATATCGAGTTTCTCAGCACCTTGCAAATCAAGAAGGAAAGTAGTATTCCTACTATAATTTACTTTCAGATTGACAACAGAGCCCACACATTGACTATTCAAGAAGTAAACCGATTATTTGGTTGTGAAGAAGATGCTCCTCCAAGCAACTTCTACAACAAAGAAAGGTTTGTAAAAGATCAAGCATTTTGGAGAGCCATTGTAAACGATGAAGACATAGTGTTCAGAGCCCAACACTCCAAAGCGAATCAAATCGCTAATCCCATTTTCACTTATGTACAAAACGTTCTAGCGAATACGGTTTTCGCTAGAAAAGACACAGAGGAAGTGCTACATGAGGAACTTTACAGTCGCACCCAGCCGCCGACGGAAAATTCAGAAATCAAGTAGCCGTCGCTGGCCAATACCCCTACATCCACCACTATCGCCGGAGTTCGTAGCCTCAAATTCGCCGCCTTATTGCCTGCGACACCACAGCAGCCGCATCCCACCTGAAATCCGACTCAGCCCTTGCAACCGTACGGAACCGCCTTGTTCACGCTAGTAAGGAGGTATTTGGGCCCAAGTTAATTTTAATGTTAAGCCCAATTATTTCAGGCCCATTTACTATTTAATTTCAAAAAGGCCCATTGTGAAAAAGGCGTGAGATATACAGAGGGAGGAGGATTCATTTTTTTCGGCAGTTTTAGTTTTAGAGAGAATAGAGACGATTTTTATCTTATTCATTCATGTATTTTTTGGACGGCAATTTTATTCACAGGGAGTTAGGGCTTTTGTTTTGAAGAAATATTTTGTTGCTTTTTTTTGTGGATTTTGCTACCCCTACGGTGATATCTTTTCTTGTATTTTCTATAATTTCAGTTTTAGTTTTTAATTTATGACTTTGGTGATCGCTCTCTCATTTGTTTATTTTATTTGTTTTCTAAGGATTAGATATGAACTAAATTTTTAATACTTTGAATATGTGAAATTATGAGGAACCCTACTCGTGGTAGGAAAATGGATGTGTTGTGAATTTTGATTCCGTTTTTATATTTCAAGGGTGCGTTTTGTTGAGTAAAAAGTGCATGCAAAATTCTTTATGTTTGATTGTGTGTATTTAATTCATGCCTACGACCATTGGGTGAATTGAATACCACAAGAAAAGTATGGGTGAATATGTGGATTTTGAATCAAATTAGTGCTTAGATGTCCGACCAAGAGTCTAGGTGCTTAGATTAACCAGCCTTGAACACTGTTGTCTATGATAGTGAGAGACGTATTAATTAGACTTAGTACCCATGTTTGAACAAAATAGTTAATTCACCACCCTAGGAGATTTAATTTGTCTTGAGGACTCAAATTAGGGCTCTGGAGGGACTCAACCTGATGGGAAGATGATAGGAAACAACGTAGTTCTTTTGTCTATGAAATAATTGCATATAATAGTGGTGGCTCTATATAAGTGAATTAAAATACATAGCGTGTTTGTTTAAATACCTACAAATAGGGGGATGCCCAGTGAATTATATTCGCAGTATACTTTCTCACCTTTGCATCAGCAGTTTCAAAGTTAGGTTCTAATTGCTTTAATTTAGTTTAGTAATACTAAAAATCAGTTTCATTAAGTTAGAGATTCATTATTGTTTAGTAGCTAGTGAAGTAGTCTTTATATTTCATTATTAATATTGAGTGCCTGTTAGAATTTAGGAAACCCCCTTTAGCAATTTCTATTCATAGTTAGGATTTTTTTTTTCTTTTTAATTCAACAATTAACAAACATTCACTCCTCATTTACCTCATGTGGGTTCGATACTACTTGTCCCTATACTTGCTCATACTACACGATCCATTCCTCTTGAGGGTTTGGATTTGTAAGTTTTGCAAAATATTAGTTCAAGTCAATGGCGCCGTTGCCGGGGAGGTAACGAGTTTTTGTTTGCTTAATTGTTTTAATCTTAAAAAGAATTTGATACATCCACTTGTCTCAGGTGTATGATCACGAGATCGAGAGGAGAGCCTGAGTACTCACTTGACCCTGAGATAGAAATTACATCGAGAAGGAGAAGAAGAAATCTCTCAGTGGAGTTTATGGCTCTGTAAGGGATCAGGATAATATGCCTCATCTGGAGGATGGATCTGGAAACGAGGAAGAGAATGGTTCTAATATCCATAACTGTCAGAATCAAGGGGGAGTACGTGAAGTGAATGACAGACAGAGAGTAGAAAACCCCCAAAATCCTCAGAATTACTACCTTCCACATAATCAACTTCCACCAAATCAGCCACAAAACTAGCAGAACATTTCGCCTGCTCAAAACTATCAATCTCCTCCACTGAACCAACTACCTCCACAGGGTACCGACCACCTCCTCAAAATAATCAGCCTTATCCACCATACCCTCAAAACCAACCAGACAATAACCCATACCAACGAAACAACCCATATGAACCACAGAACCAGAACTACCAACAACCCTATAACAACCCTATCTATCAACACGAACAACCACAAGGGGGTAGATTTGAAGAGGAAAGACCGATCAGGCACTTTCTAGAGCAAAGGATGAACGAGTTTTATGATGGGATTGGCAAGCCCGATGTGGAAGCACCGGAGTACCAAATTCACACTGGTATGATCAATCTCCTCATGACGAGGAAATTTGAAGGGAAGATGGACGACAGTGAGGATCCCCATGCTCATCTGATGTGGTTTCAGGAGTTGGCAGATACCTTCAGGAGTAGAGGAGTATCTGAAGACTCCAAGAGATTGCGTATGATCTCATTCACTCTTGAGGGAAATGCTAAGCTCTGGTTGAGTATCATGACTCCACCAAGACATATGAAGACGTCGAATCAAGTGGCCACTGAATTCCTTAAAAAAATTTATCCTCCCGCAAAGACTCTCGAGATCAGGAATGACATCAGTGAATTCAGACAGAGAAGCAATGAAGGTATTAAAGAGGCTTGGGAACGATTCTCACTTCTACTTGCCTCATGCCCACAACATAGTTTTGGCGAAGATCAAACTTTGATGTACTTTTTCAACGAGCTGAATGGGCACGATAGGATGCATTTGAATGCATGTGCAGGAGGAATTTCCATTAATATTCCCCCAGGGCATGCATATCGCATTCTAGAGGGTATTGCTCAAAGTTATACTACTTTTGATGAACCAAGAAGTCGTGTTGCAAGTGTGGAAGAAGGAGAGGGTTCATCTCAAGTTATTTTGAAGCTGTTGGAAAAGGTGGAATCTCTGACTACTCAATTAGCTAAGGTAGAAGCTGGGCGAAGAGAGAAAAACAAGGGGTGATAGAGTGTGATAAGTTTGGGGTACCTAAGACTCCTATACCATTACCTTTCCCTCAGAGGTTTGTTATGGCAAAGCTGCAGGAAAAGTTTGTCAAGTTTCTGGAGATCTTCAATAAGATCCACATCAACATACCTATCTTTGAAGCCTTAGAGCAAATGCCCTATTACATGAAGTTCCTGAAAGATGCAATGGCAGCGAGGAAGAAGAAGAAGTTGGGTGGTGAAGTAGTGAATTTGACAGAAGAATGTAAAGCAATCTTCCAAAGGAAGCTGCCTAAGAAGTTAGAAGATCCGAGGACTTTTGCTCTTCCATGTGAGATTGGGACTAGCGGAGTAATGATGAGTTTGTGTGATTTAAGGGCTAGCATCAACTGGATGCCGTATTCGATATACAAGAGGCTCAATATTGGTGAGATCAAGCCTATCAAGATGACTCTCCAGTTAGCTGACAGAACCACCACAAAACCATCTGGGATAGTGGAGGACGTGCTCGTGAGAGTAAATGATTTTATCTATCCAGTTGACTTTGTGGTTCTAGACAGCTTGGAGGATGAGGAGTGCCCTTTGATTTTGGGGAGACCATTTTTTGCCACTGGAGAAGCCACTATAAACATCAAGGAAGGTCATTTGAAGCTTTAATACAATGACGAGGAGGCCATTTTTCCGGTGTTTAAACCCCTCCAGAAGATTGATGAAACAAATGATGAAAAAGGGGTAAAGTTAGTTGTGGGACTTGATGAAGAAGTGGTGGTTGAGAAGAAGTTGAAGAAGCTGTCTTCAGATCTTAACTACTCGTATCCTTTTGTTTGATAATTGGGTACCGTCCGACATAGGACGTTAAACCTAGCGCTGAATGGGAGGCAACCCATTCTTTTTGTGTGCTTTTATTTTTTATTTTTTTGTTAGTTTTTGTTTCGTTTGATTTGACTTTGTTAATCCATGTTTCTCTCTGAGTTTGTGGCTTGTAGCTTTTGGATGATTGCGTGAAGATGAGTTAATTGGTGCAGGCTGAGGTACCACGAACCCAAACTTAGAGTTTCTTAGCAAATCTCTTAGTTTGGGGGAGTGATTTTTATTTGATATTTTTATGCCTATATTGCACAGGCGAACACTTTGTTCTTCCTTTTGATCTTGTTGAATTATGTGTTCCTTTTAGTTGATGGGGATATTCTTGAGTACATGTTGAGTAGGTTAGGTCTGAATGTGAAATTTAGATGGACAATACTCCCCCTCAAACTTAGAATTGCCTAGCAAAGCTCTAAGTTTGGGGGAGTGTATTTTTAGTTGATTTGAATTGTTGATCATTGCATAGGCGCACCTGTCTCATGTGTGTTGAGGTCTTGTTGTTGAGATATTGTAGAATGATTTTGAGGCTTGAATATTGTTGATTGATAGTCTTTGAGATTTGGTTGAGCCTGATGGTGTGAATTGATGCTAGCTTGGTCATTTGATTATGTGAAAATTTTGCCTGTTTTTTGTGTTCATATTCATGATTAGAAAGCCCGTGAGCTTTAGAGCCTTTTGAGACCCACACATTATTGGGTCTAATTTCTTTCTTGTGGGTATCATTCATGCTTGTGTGTTCTAGAACTTGCCATGTGTCTTGTTTGAGTCTGCTTTTAGTGTGAAATTTGTGAAAATGATTTGAGGCCATCTTTGTTTTGAATAGACACTTAGCCAAACTTTCCCTACCAAATGATATTTTTCCGTAGTTAGCCCATTTGAGCCTATTGACTACTTTCTTGGCAACCTACAAATTTAGCCGATTTATCCTTTTTTATTGAGCCTTAGGGGGGTGTATTGGATTAGAATTTTAAAAGACTTTTTTAGCTGAAAAAAATCCTGCAGATTTTAAAGATTTTGTAGGATTTTGGTGACTTTTAAGATTTTGCAGGATTTTGTAAGACTTTTAAAATAAGGATTTTAATGGATTCTATAGGACTTTGTAGACTTTGAAGAATTTCATGGATTTGTGACATACAATAAAAATTCAAAATTTTTCATACCTTCAAATTAAAAAAAAAAAAAGAAAAAGTTAAAGACAAAAAAAATCATAATATCATGTCCTTTTAAATAGCATTACTCCACATATTCATAGCTATACTAGTCCTCCAAACATTAGCGTCATGTCGTTCTTGCTCTTGAGTTTGAATGATAGACTCAAAATCACGGTCTTCATTAACTGGTAATGTTGAAGATGAAGGTTCGTCCACCGATTCAATTGGAAATTCATCAGAATGACATTCTTTGCGAATAAAGTTATGTAGAGCTGCACATGCTAATATTATCAATATAAAAAAGTATCGAAATTGAATAATCAAAGCAACCAAAGTAAAATATAACAAAACTCAAATACCGTAAAAAAATATTATCAATATAAAAATATTACCTAATGACATATGTAATATATAATATTAGTATTATAATAATACTATATAAAAATAAAGATTTATCTTGTATATAAGTTAGGATGAACAATATCATTTTTTAATACTATTTAATGATTAATTATTAATTATTTTTATTTATTCTAGTATATATGTATATATAATATTATATTACTCTTCGTCACTGTAATTATTTTTTCGTTGATGTTATAAATGTAGAGATGAAATTATAAGGTTAAAACTATTTTAGGTCTTAAAAATAAATAATTATATATAAATCAATTTGGGGATAAATAAAGTCATTAATTAAAAAAGTCCACCGAAATCCTAGAGGTTTTGATGGGATTGTTGGTATTTATAAAATACACTAAAGAATCCATCAAAATCCATCAAACCCAACAATCCTTTAAAATCCTTATATTTTTTAATACCAGTGGATTGTTTTTAAGTCTTTTAAAATCCTGATTGAATACCAGTGGATTGTTTTTAAGTCTTTTAAAATCCTGATTGAATACCAGTGGATTATTTTTAAATCCTTTAAAATCCTGATTGAATACCAACAGACTTTTTTATAAGAAAAAAGTCCTTTAAAATCCCACGAAATCTTAAACGAATACACCCCCCTTAATTTGTCCTATGATCTAGTGGAGTTTGAGTGTTAAGATGGATATTGAGGTTGAATTGTGATTCAATGTGAATTTGGTGGATGAGTTGGTGTAGAAGTGAAGAAAAAAAAAAGATGAGTTGTACATGAGAAAAAAAATTGAGTTAAAAAAAAAAAAGAACTCTCTTGTGTACAAAATTTTGGTTGGGTTTGAAAAAAAAATGTTTAATGGGGAGAATGTGAATTGTGTTGAGCATTGTAAGAATTGAAACAAATTGATAGGTCTTGAGATATCTTGAAATGCCTTGAGATATGCATTGAGCTAGTCCTTGAGATATGTAAGTTGATCTGTGAAAGTAATTGCTTGGAGTTTGAGATTATGAGTTGCAAATTGATCACTTGTGACTTGTCTTTTGAGAGTGTAGAGATTTTCCCGGGAGTCTTGACTTCTTGCTCCACTAGGTTTTGAGTCACTTTTATCCAGATTTTTCCTACCCCTTACCAAAGAGCCTACGTTACAACCAAAAGTAAAGTCCTCTTTGATTCATGAATTGCATACTTATTTTGTGGTGGAGAATTGAGACTATTGGCAAGAATATGGTAGTGCATTTGTGTGAATTGATTTTTGAGAGCATACACGTCCTTATACACTTTTGAGAGAAGAGTGAAACACTTACTTGAGAGGATTTTGAATTGAGCATATTACTTGGCATTAATTTGATCATGACTTGTGAGTTTGCTAGTTGATTTTTGTTCCTTATGGCTTGATTGGATTGGCAAGACTTGATAATTACTTGTTCTTGCCTTGAATTGATTTCTCACAATTTTCCCACCTTGGTCTTTTTTTTTTTTGTTGCTCGGGACGAGCAACACTTTAAGTTTGGGGAAATGATTGGTGTGAAAATTTCTCGAATTTCATTTGCTTTATTTGCATAATCTGATAGAATTTTGTGAATTTTCAACACTAATTTAATTTATTTTGCTTGATTGTGAAAAATCAATTATTTTACAATTTTATTGTGAATTAATTTGATTTATTCCATGAAATAGAGGTCAACGTAAGTGATGGCCATTTGATTAATTGAAAGGTTATTTTTGTAATTTGCTGCAGCTGTAACCTTGATGCAAATTGGGACCACCACACATTTCTGCAACCAAGAAACAAATTCCTCTCAGCCACATTCAGCTTCTCCAATTTCACCGACGCAGCATTCACAAGCCACAACCGTCCGATTCGAAGACCACCACTGAAACCACACCTCCGTCTGCAAACCCAGCTACATCCGCCGTGAACCACCGTTGAATTCCGCCACCAGAAACTCGCCGTCGGGAAGCAGCAAAAATTGGAACTCGCGACCTTCTGCACTGGAAACCGTCAACAGCATCGGCACCGACTGCCATGGATGCCGTCCCAACCTTCACATCTCGCCTGGATCCCACAGCTGCAACACACCAGAAATCCGCAGCCACTGAAACCACTTTCGACAACACAAGAACCGCCTGGAAGCGAAACCCGACAGCCGCGAAGACCTGTCCGTCGCTGGACTCTTCACACACAGCTCCCTACCATGAACGCGGCACAGTCGCGCACTCCCACGCTCAGCCGTGTCAATCCAACCGTCTGCAACACAGCAACAGTCGCACCCAGCCACCGACGGAAAATTCAGATATCAGGTAGCCGTCGCTGGCCAATACCCCTACATCCACCACTATCGCCGAAGTTCGTAGCCTCAAATTCGCCGCCTTATTGCCTGCGACACCACAGCAGCCGCATCCCACCTCAAATCCGACTCAGCCCTTGCAACCGTACGGAACCGCCTTGTTCACGCTGGTAAGTTGGGCCCAAGTTAATTTTAATGTTAAGCCCAATTATTTCAGGCCCATTTTCTATTTAATTTCAAAAAAGGCCCATTGTGAAAAAGGTGTGAGATATACAGAGGGAGGAGGATTCATTTTTTTCGGCAGTTTTAGTTTTAAGAGAGAACAGAGACGATTTTTTTCTTATTCACTCATATATTTTTTCGACGGCAATTTTATTCACAGGGAGTTAGGGCTTTTGTTTTGAAGACATATTTAGTAGCTAGTGAAGTAGTCTTTATATTTCATTATTAATATTGAGGGCATGTTAGAATTTAGGATACCCCTTTAGCAATTTTAATTTATAGTTAGGATTTTTATTTCTTTTTAAGTCAACAATTAACAAACATTCGCTCCTCATTTACTTTCTGTGGGTTCGACACTACTTGTCTCTATACTTGCTCATACTACACGATTCATTCCTCTTGAGGGTTTGGATTGTAATTTTTGAAAAATATTAGTTCAAGTCAATGGCGCCGTTGCTTGGGAGGTAACCAGTATTTGTTTGCTTAATTGTTTGAATCTTAAAAAGAATTTGATACTTCCTCTTGTCTCAGGTGTATGATCACGATATCGAGAGGAGAGCCTGAGTACTCACTTGACCCTGAGATAGAAATTACATCGAGAAGGAGAAGAAGAAATCTCTCAGAGGAGTTTATGGCTGTAACGGATCAGGACAATATGCCTCATCTAGAGGATGGATCTGGAAACGAGGAAGAGAATGGTTCTAATATCCAGAACTGTCAGAACCAAGGGGGAGAACGTGAAGTGAATGACAGACAGATAGTACAAAACTCCCAAAATCCTAAGAATTACTACCCTCCACATAATCAACTTCCACCGAATCAGCCACAAAACCAACATTCCGCCTCCTCAAAACTATCAGCCTCCTCCACTGAACCAACTATCTCCACAGGGTTACCGACCACCTCCTCAAAATAATCAGCCTTATCTACCATATCCTTAAAACCAACCAGACAATAACCCATAGCAATGAAACAACCCATATGAACCACAGAACCAGAACTACCAACAACCCTATAACAACCCTATCTATTAAGACCAAAAACCACAAGGGGGGTAGATTTGAAGAGGAAAGACCGATCATGCACTTTCTAGAGCCAAGGATGAACGAGTTTTATGATGGGATTGCCAGGGCCCGATGTGGAAGCACCAGAGTACCAAATTCACACCGGTATGATCAATCTCCTCATGATGGGGAAATTTGAAGAGAAGATGGACGACAGTGAGGATCCCCATGCTCATCTGATGTGGTTTCAGGAGTTGGAAGACACCTTCAGGAGGAGAGGAGTATCTGAAGACGCCAAGAGATTGCGTATGTTCTCATTCACTCTTGAGGGAAATGCCAAGCTCTGGTTGAGTATCATGACTCCACCAGGACATATGAAGACGTGGAATCAAGTGGCCACTGAATTCCTTAAAAAATTTTATCCTCCCGCAAAGACTCTCAAGATCAGGAATGACATCAGTGGGTTCAGACAGAGAAGCAATGAAGGTATTAAAGAGGTTTGGGAACGATTCTCACTTCTACTTGCCTCATGCCCACAACATGGTTTTAGCGAAGATCAAACTTTGATGTACTTTTTCAACGGGCTGAATGGGCAAGATAGGATGCATTTGAATGCATGTGCAGGAGGAACTTTCATTAATATTCCCCCAGGGCATGCATATCGCATTCTAGAGGGTATTGCTCAGAGTTATACTACTTTTGATGAACCAAGAAGTCGTGTTGCAAGTGTGGAAGAAGGAGAGGGTTCATCTCAAGTTATACTACTACTCGCATTCTAGATGATGATTGTTACTAGCTTAATTGTTCTTATGTTTACCAAATTAGCCATAGACTAGATCCTTTATGTGTTGGTGTATGATTCCCATGGAGTAATGTGGTGTTAATGTTGATCTTATGAATGCTATGAGATGTTGTATGATCAATTCTCTACATTGATGGATTGTATGAATGCTTTGCATGTGTAGTTGATCATAAGGGCCATTAGGGAGTTAGTCTCATACGAGAGTAGGGCTATTTTCCTAAATCTTCTTGTAATTAGGTCAATGCATGCTAAGTGTTTGATTAAATTCCCAAGATAGTGAGAATTATCTTTAGTGAATTGAAAGAACAATTAGAGACTTTAATGTGTATTTAGGGAGACCTCTTGCATGTTAGAGTGGCTTGCCAATTGATTGTACAATACCTCATTGCATGATTAAGGGATACATCACCATGTGAAATATAGGATAGTACACTAGCACATATCTCTCACAACTTGCTCACTTTGGAATCCAATGTGATAGGTAGTTTACTCTTTTGACGCATTAGTAGACATTATATACCTTTCCCCTTTATTGCTTTGTTTGCTTTCGAATTGAAACAATAATTTTTCTTACAAATCCCCATCTCCCTGAGTTCGATAAATATTAAACTTGGTCAATCTTGCCACGACGATATAACGATCACGTACACTTGCGTGTGGACACCATTTAGGCAAACAACCACAGACTTGGCTTCTAGGGAATTTCATAATTCCTTAGCCGTGGTGATCTTCTGATAGACGTTATATAAACCATCTACCAGGCCGCCCCGAATATAATTCCAGTACAAAAAGTCAAAATGCCACAATTGGCTTCTGACAATTTCATTTGACGGATCGTTCTCAACGACCGCAGGCGGATCCTCGGTAAGAAATCTCGCCAAACTCAAAGTTGTGAGGTAAAACAACATTTTTTGCTCCCACCTCTTAAGGTTTTTACCTGAAAACTTGTCGGGTCTTTCGCTATGGACCATAATTGGTCTAGCATCAAAAAAAGGGAAAGGGGCCACCACTGTGTGAGAAGAAGGTTATCCATCTTGGACAGTTACAGGGGGAATAGGGGCAGTGGTGGCAGGGGGAGGGTTTGAAGAACCGCCAACAGGAGGTTCAACAGAGGGAACAGAGGTATTATCACTAGTCGACATTTTTGAAAAAATGTTATTCACTTTGCGATTGTTGGAAAAATATATTTTGTCGAAAGGATAATACAACTGTAATAAATAAAAGGGGATACAATGGGGAAGATTAATACATGGAGATAAAAATTACAAAGATATCAAAACAAACGCCGAGTCGAGAGAACTCTTCCCACGAAGTGAATATTCCCCGGTGGTGCTCTTCGATTGGAATAGCGCTCCCAAAGGTAAAATGATGTTACGCCTTCAAGTGTGCAGCACCGTAGGACTTGAAGTTCAGTGAACAGAAGGACGTTAGGACTAGACTGCACCTAGAAACTATATGCAGAGTTTTTGGACAGAGAGAGATCGGTGTGTTGTGTGTGTTCCTGAATGACATGAGGACACCTATTTATAGGTGAACCTCCACTCGTTATGGGGGAAAAGTGTGTCAGCATTAGTGCTGATGGACGGTTTTTCAGGAAGGTCGGCACTTAGGGAATTGAATTGCAATCAATCCGGTTGACCTACCATAAACAGAACTCTTGCACGTTTTATGCTTATACGAGTCAGAGCTGAGTCAGCTTAGGTTCAACGAAGTCAACTTTCGGTATGGGCTTGACCCATTACCGAATTAACTAGGCTGAACCACTTATGTTCTAAAAAATTAGATATATACCAGGCCCAAGGCCCAAGCACACCCAAAGTCCATCAAAAGTCCAATTGCCAAGATCCAAGTCCAAGTCCACGGCCACGGGCTCGGCTCGGCTCAGCGAGCACGCGCGCGTGTGGCCATATTTATTGCCAATCAATCAACTATAGTTTGATTAGCTTCGTTGACTTCTTACTAATATTATGTATATTAGTCTTCTCGTATTCCAATGTGGGATGAAAATTAATTACATAATTAGTTCTCTCCCTAATTCAAAGTTTTAAACTTTGATTTGTTGTCTCAATTTCTCACCCACCATTAATTGGTTTTGTGAGTATTTATACACAAAATTCATCTACTCCGAGAGTAAAACGCACCCGTATCAATTAAGTTCCGAGAAATTAATTTTATTCTCTTCAATTTATTGGTCAAACAATACCAATTAATATATTTAATATTAAATATTCCAACAAATAGCACAATGTATATCATTTTAGGGTCAAATATGAACATAATATCATCAAAACCATATAGAAATGGATGCCAAATGATGCAATTATGACCCTAATCACACCCCCAAACTAGATTGTTGCAGGGCCTCGAGCAACAAAGCGATAAGATAGGGGAATAATTGTATCAATGAAGCATCAAGCACAACATCAAATGCCATGGACACATCACCCAATATCATGCAAGTTTAGAATGAGACATCATCTAATCAACCATCAACAAAGAATCAATTAGCACAATATCAAATCAATGAGTCAAGATCCTAACAAGGAAGTGTTTAGCTCATCACTCAAGTGTTTGAGGTTCTCTCAATCATCACACCACATACATATACTACCATAAGCTTGGCTTGAGTCTAAGTTCTCCACCACTTAAAATGACAAATCATTCACACATCAATGAGGACTTTATCAAGGTTGTAGTGTTGGCTCTTCGGTAGGGAAGGAATATATGGACAAAAGTGACTAATTATGATTAGTAAAGCAAGAAGGAATCAACATAGAGAACATTCACCTCTTCAAGCAATAAGCACTCTTATCTTCATGCACTTTCTAATTCACTCTTTTCATGCAATTTTGCTTCCCTATTTGACAAATTGTGATCATACTCACAACACTTTGAAATCAACCTTTTTTGGCTTTTCACTAGCACTTGCACCTTCTTTTACTTTTGAATCCATGTGTTGATAGGCGAACTACTAATGGGTGATTACGACATTAATTGACCAGGGCTGAGGAGCTCCCAAGGAGCTCACCCACATGCCCAGGAGACACGTCACCAACCTTGATCAAGTCAAGTCCAAGAGAGGTAGAGAAGCTCACCTACCACACCCAGACGCATGATGACTTGTCAACAGTTGATCCATACCAGGAGAGAGAGCTCGCATGGGAGCTCACCCACTTACAGGGGAGCTCGCCCATATCCAAGAGACAAGACTGAAAGTCCACTATTACCACTCATCCCAGAATATCACAAGGCAAGGTAGCTCGCTGAGAAGCTCGCCCAAGTCCTAAGTAGAGACGATAGCTATATAGGGCCTTAGTAGTGATGTAGTATGACCTAACGATGTAATAGAAGCACAGTAGTGAGTAAGCACATGTGTTAAGGACACTTGTCTGCACCTAAAGCCAAGTAAGCTCACAAGGTGCCAGCTCACAACATGCAAACTTATAAATAGGTCTCTTGTACATTCTTTCTCTCTCTAAGTTCATTATTCCATAATTACTTTCTCACTCTAATTTCATTACTCTCTCTCTAGAAATATAATCAAGAACACAATCATCTTTAGATTATTTTTTGGTAGAATTACAACCTAATTACAACCACAAATCATCCCATGAACCAATTCTACCAATAATTTGGCGCTAGAAACCTCCGATCCTAGAAATTTGAGAGAAAAGTAAGTGAGTTGTGAAGAACAATTGATGGTGTTCTTGAGTTTATGCAAGAACATTTGAAGAAACAAACAAATGCCCAGTTTCCAGCTTAATTCCCAGATTTTTGTGAACAAAACAAGACCAAAAAGGACTCTAAACGCATGCGTATTGGTGGATAAACCAGAATCTGGACAATCTATTTGCATGCAAGGCTAGAAAGACCTTAATCAAACCTACCTTTGCTGGAAAACGTCAAACTAGACAAACTCCCCTCAAACTTGAACATGTCCAAAGAAAATACCTCGACGACCACCAGGAGGTGGAAGAGATGCACTCCCCAGAAACAAACTGATGGGGAGACTTCTCGCCAGCGAGATCCCTATCAGATTGAGACCCAGCGAGCTTCTCAGTGAGCTGAGGCCACCCCAGTGGCCTGGGACGGACTGAACACAGCTCTCCAGGACATCATCAATGATTCGGGTGAGCTCCAGCGTACCATCGACCAACAGCAGTAGCAGGGCGAGCTCGCTCGAGCGTCCTAGCGAGCTCCCACCAATAATGCTGGTGAACAGACCACTAGGTGCACGCAAGCCACACAGACAAGGGGGCATACTGGCGAGCTCCCAGCTGAGCAAGAAGCGAGCTCCACTAGAGCTCGCCAGCACAGAGAAGCCGCCGGGAAGGCGAAGGTTGTGGATAGGCTCAGTTCGCAAGATGGGCGAGCTACTGCCTACACGGAGGTGTCCGCGACCCACCAGTCCAGGGAAGTTCTCCGGGGTAGGCTAGGACCCCAGCGCGAAGAGACTGAACAGGAGTCGGCCCATGCTTCATCCCGAAGGGAGAAGTCGGATCTATGTTCGCGTAGGTCCGGACATGAAAGGCTAAGAAGGCCAACCGCCGACTGACTAGGCCCACATGGTGCCCGCCAGTTCCAACACAGCACGGAGGGGCTGCCCCAGAGCGAGGGACTGTGGGGCTATGCGTCCACGAGGCATACGGTCTTTGAACAGCCTCCACAAGAGGCAACTCATGAAGACGAGTTGGCCACGCTAAAAAAGGCGGTCGAGCAGCTACAAATGCAGGTAGCTACCAAGAACGGTGGAGTGCACACCACTGCACTACCGACATCATCGTTGGCACTGGCCATTCTAAAAGCACCGGTGCAAAAGAAGATTTAATTCCCAGTGATGACCGCATACGAGGGAGAGTCAGATTCGAAAGTCCATATCTCCAAGTACGAGGATTATATGATTTATGTGGGAGCTTCGGACGCTACTCAATGCCAGAACTTGCCATTGATCCTAGGGGACCGCGCTCACCGGTGGTTCTCACCACTTGCCCCGGGTCAATTCAATCATTTGGCCAGCTCACACGAGAGTTTTTGGCCCACTTCTCCAACTATGTGTCCTAGTTGACCCAGAAGCATAGGCTCGCCAACATCCATTAAGGGGAGAACAAGACAGATCAGCAGTACTTGGAACGGTTCGACAAGATACTGTTGGAGGGCAAGCTAGTAAGCGAAGACACCAAAATAGTGGCAGTAATGGCCGGGTTGAAGAAGGGGACCGAGCTGTGGGAGGAGATGCACCTGGCATGCCCAAACACCTATGCTGAGTTCAGACATAAGGCAGGGGTGTACGTGGCTATGCAGGAGGCACTACTGAAAAAGGTGGGTAGCTCCGAGGAAAAGAAGCCTCAGGGGAAGAAGTCTGAGGGCGTCTATAAAGCTCCCAGAAATTTGAAAGCTTTCGGGGATGGAGAGGAATTCAAAGAGAAATTGAACCAAGTGCTGACCGTCTCCGTTAATCACGTGTTTGCGGCGGTAGAGGACAGAGCCAAGCTGAACGAACCAAGGAGAATTCGGCAAGACCACGTCAAACTCAACCCGAACAAGTTCTGTGCCTACCACCAGTCCATCGGTCACTTCACCAGTGAGTGCCAAGACTTCCTCAAACAACTGTGGAAATTTTATGAGGATGAGAAGCTGGCAGAGTTCGTGAAAAAGACCCCGGCCAAGAGAACAAGAATAGAGAGAAGAGGGGTCTCCGACGAGGAGGAAGAAGATGAGGACCGACACAGCCTTCAACACAGACGTAGGGCACCTCCCCCTCAACCAGAGCAAGAACCAACTCAAGAACTCCTTGTTCTGGAGGAATAGGTGGGACCGGCCGGGGGCCTTGAAGATGGGAGACTCTCCATCTCCAAGAGGAAGAGGAAGGCTGATATTCGGGCCATAAACCAAGTTCAAGAAGGGAGTTCCAGCTCCAAGCCCGCTACCCAGCCAGCTACCGAACTTACTTTCTCCCAGGCGGACTTGGAAGGGACACTTACCCCCATAACGACTCGTTGGTGATCAGCGCCAACATAATGAATGTAAAAGTCCATCGACTGCTAGTGGACGCAGGCGCCTTCACCAACATACTGTTCAAGTCAACCCTAGATGCTCTAGGTGATTTTGAGTCGTATATAGAACCTAGTATTGCTAGGATAGTGGGGTTTGGGGAAGCTGTAACCATCCCCGTAGGTCAGATTTGGTTGAGCGTCCAACTTGTATAGGTCGAGGACCCCGAAAGGAGGCTGACTAGGCTTGTAGATTTCCTTGTCGTTGTCCAACAGTCTACCTACAATGGGTTCCTTGTACGCCCCTTTATTTATGAATTCAAAGCGGCGTGTTCAACCTACTACTATTGTTTAAAGTTTCCAACTCTGAAAGGTGCCGGTCCACTTAAGGGTGACCAAAAGAAAGCAAGAGAGTGTTTACTCCAACAAAAAAACGATCAAGTTAAAAAGTCTGTAACACAGGTCCTAGTACTTGAAGATGAAGTGCAGATTTCGGCGGATGAACCCAACATCCTAGACGTCATCTCAGTAGAAATTGTGTTGATGGAAGTAGACGATCAACCGGAGGAGACACAGATGGCCGATTAGAAGGACCAGTGGGAGACCCACAGCTGGCACCCATGGAGGAGACTGATGATGCTCAAGTAGAAGAATTGGTGGGAGGTCAACAACCTGCACCAATGGAGGTTGACGAGGTCCCCCATGTAGAAGGATCATCCAGCCCAGTCCCTCAGGAGATGGAGAAGGCCTGCAAACCTACTAAAGTTGATAAAGGAAGTGATGACGTCGAACCCCAAGTAGGTTACGAGCCCACAATGAAAGAGGACTTGGACGGGTTAGTTAATGACTCAAGATGGAAGAACAAAAAGAGAAAAATCACCCCCATGGAATAGTTGAGAGCAATCCAGGTGGACCTGACCAAGGCTGACTTGGAACTTTTCATAGGTTTTGAGCTGCCAGAGCCGTACAGGACCAAGATGGAGGAGTTCTTAAAGTCCAACCTGGACGTGTTTGCCTGGTCCCATGAAGATATGATGGAAATCCCATTGGAGCACGCGTGCCATCGACTAAACATCGACCCAACGAGGAGACTAGTTCGCCAAAAGCGAAGGAAGTACTGACCAGACAAATACTAGGCGTTAACCACGGAGGTGAAGAAATTGCTAGACAACAAGTTGATCAAGGAAGAATTGTGCTCACAATGGGTTGCCAACCCGGTCCTAGTGAAGAAGCCAAACGGAACATGGAGGCTATGCATTGACTTCACATACCTCAACGCGGTGTGCCTGAAGGATAACTTCCCACTGCCCCACATTGATCTGCTGGTGGATAACACTGCAGGCCACGAGATGATGACATTCTTGGATGCTTTTGCAGGTTATCACCATATAGCGATGCACCCGGATAACCAAGAACATACGGCGTTCTACACCAACAAGAACCTGTACTGCTAGGAGAGGATGTCGTTCAAACTCATCAACGCCGGAGCTACCTACCAAAGACTGGTGAATAAGATTTTTGACCAGCACATTGGACATACAATGGAGGTGTACGTGGACGACATAGTAGTCAAGAGTTTGCGAAAAGAGGATCACTTAGATCACCTCAAGCAGGCTTTTGACATACTGCGCCACTACAACATGAAGTTAAACCCCAAAAAGAGTAGTTTTGGCGTCCATTCGGGGAAGTTTCTGGGACACTTGGTGAGCCAAAGGGGGGTCGAAGTCAACCCAACCCAAGTAAAGTACATCGTAGAAATGCAGCTGCCAAAGTCGGTGAAAGATGTTCAAAGATTGACCGGATGTTTGGCAGCTTTGAACCGATTCATCTCCAGATCCGGTGACCGGAATCTTCCATTCTTTGAAGCAATTAAAGCTAACAGACTTAGACACCCGGACGATTTCCAGTGGACAAGCGAGTACCAGACGGCCTTCGAGAACATCAAGGAGTACCTGGACAATACACAAATACTATCAAAGCCAGAACCTGAGGAGAAGCTTTACTTGTACTTGGCGGTGTCAGAAGTGGCCATCAGCTCAGTACTGGTCCAAGAAGAAGGAAAGACACACCTACCAGTGTATTATGTGAGCCAAGCCCTGCACGAAGCGGACTTGCGATATTCGCCAAAATGTAAACTGGCCTATGCACTGGTGATGACTGTTAGAAAGTTGCGGCCCTACTTCTTCAACCACCCGGTGGAGGAGTTGATGACGTTCCCACTACGGTAAATACTGCACCGGCTGGACACTGCGGGATGCTTGTTGAAATGGTCACTAGAAGTTAGCCAATACGGTATAACCTACACACCCCGAACAATGATCAAGGGATAAGCAATCGCCGATTTCATCATCGAGCTAACTTTCCCACAAGATCCGATGAGGGGGGTATAGCTCCGTGGCACCTCTACGTAGACGGATCATCAACTAGCACTGCAACAGGAGCAGGTGTGGTACTAATAAGCCCAGACAGACAGGTCTTCACCTCAACGATTCGGTTCAATTTTAGAGTCATGAACAATGAAGTGGAGTACGAAGCATTGATAGCCAGACTTAGGTTATCATTAGTTGTGGGGGCAACTAATTTCAGATTTTCAGAGATTCCCAGCTAATAATATCCCAAGTCCGAGGAGAATACGAAGCAAAGGACCACCAGATGGTTATGTATCAGAAGATCATGGCACATCTGATCTCGATGTTTAAACAAGTTTACATCGAGCAGATCCCAAGACTGGAGAGTACCCAAGCTGATGCACTAGCCCGACTAGCTACTAGTAGCGGTGAAGCCTAACTGACGGAGGTCGTTGTCACCAAACTGAAGGACCCCTCAACGTCCGATATACAATAAATTAGATTTCGAGTGGGGGGTAGGAAAAAGACGATGATTGGCGCACTCCGTTTATCAAAAATTACCTGAAGGACGGCACAGTCCCAGAAGATGCATGGGAAGCTAGTCGGCTAGTGAAACAAGCAGCACGATACACGTTGGTGGATGACCAACTGTATAAGCGTGGATTCTCTCTACCCCTACTCAAATGCTTATCTAAAAAGCAAAGGTTCGAGATGTTACAAGAAATCCACCAAGGAATTTGTGGGAGTCACGCTGGGGGCATGCTTTGGCATACAAGACGATCAGGCAAGGGTACTACTGGCCCACTCTTTGTAAAGATGCCATTAGCTTCGCCAGGATGTGCCGGAAGTGCCAATTGTTTGCACCAAACATCCATACTCCTGCAAGCCAAGTCAAATCGGTCTTCAGTCCATGACCTTTTGCAAAATGGGCTATCAACTTGATCGGCCCGTTCCCACCTGGCAGAGGCGGTGTAAAGTTCGTCATAGTAGCAGGTGGACTACTACACTAAATGGGCTGAAGCCCATGCACTCACGACGGTAACACAGAAGAGGATGATCAGCTGCATATGGAAGAATCTGATATGTCAATTTGGGCTCCCGCAGTCGATAGTGATGGATAATGGCAGACAGTTTGATGGTCAGAAGTTGGGAGAGTTCTGTGGTTCATGGAATATTAAGAAACACTACTCAACTTCGTACCATCCACAGTCGAACGGACAAGTCGAAGCAGTGAACAAAATTCTAAAACATATACTGAAAATCCATCTTGAACACAAGAAAGGAAGTTGGGCAGATGAGCTTCTGGAGGTGCTGTGGTCCTACAGAACTTCATATAGAGCCAGTACCGGTGAGACACCATTTACCTTAGCCTTCAGAATAGAAGCTGTTGTACCGGTGGAAGTCCAGAACCAGACGTGGAAGGTGGTGGGATATGATGAAAAAAAGAACGACGAAGCCTTGGCTGTAAAAAAAGATCTGCTTGAAGAGACCAGAGCCTCGTCGGAACTGAAGAATGCCACCTGCAAACAAAGACCAGAGAAGTACTACAACTCCCAAGTGCGAAACCAAAGTTTCAAGGTCGGGGAGTTGGTGTTGAGAAAGATGCTGGCAACTCCACCTGGTGTATTTGGACCTAACTGGGAAGGACCGTTCCGGGTCACTGCAAGCTAGGAAAATGGAACGTACGATCTTGAGGACATGGAAGGAAAAGCTTCATCATACACATGGAGCGCAGCACATCTGAAGAATTTTTATCAGTAGAGGAAGATGGACCGCTACTTGTAATTAGACTAGTCAGAGGTTCGCATCAGAAGTGTTGATGACGACCTATGTAAATATCATTGCTCAATAAAGTTAGAATTTTTTTTTCAGAAGAATCAACTGTTCAAGCTCCAAACATGCAAGGACTATGGTCCCAAAAACTTTATAATCTAAAGCTCAAGGCAAAGGCCGAAGTGCCCAGGGTTAGCGAAGGTGTACTTCTTAAAGGATCACTAAGCTCCCACTGCCCAAAGTTAGAAAAAATTCAGGAAAAGACGATTTAAAATGTCTAAGGCAAGGTTTTTAAAACCCAATCGCCCAAGTGAATAAAAAGAGTACAACTCGCTACCTTAAGTGGTCTAAGATGAGTAATTCGCGGCCCTAAGCGGTGTAAGACGAAAAATATGTACTAAGTAAATAAAATACGATTCGTAGTCCAAAGTGACGTAAAATGAATAATTCGCTTCCCAAAGTGGAATAAGATGAACAATTGCGTACTAAGAACATAAATACGAGCTAATAAAAAATATAACGTGCAAGAAATTAAAAAAAGAGCTAGATAGAACAGAAAAGTTGAATTTTCATTTCAAAAAATACTTAAAAATTTTCTAAGTATAAGTAGTGGTACTGGTAACAAAGGCCAACCAGCTGACCATCTTTAAAGACATAATAGAGCTCCTTCTAGGCGAGCTGCCTGGTGAGCTACTCCTACTTGACAAAAAAAAAAAAAAAAAAAAAGCAGAGCAATGAAAAACCTTAAGTCTAGGGAGCAGCAGGGGCTTTGGGAGTTGGAGCAACTGGAGCCCAGGTCTGAACAACCTCCGGGGGGACTTCTGGAACAGCCTGGATGGTGACCTCCGAGGAAAGAGTTGGCATTACCGTGATGTTCCCTGTGAGGCCACTCACATCAACCAAGATGTTCCCCATCAAATCCAACATCTGCTCGTCGGTTGGGGGAGTTCGCTGCGCTTCCTCAACTTCGAAGACCGGAGCTTCGAGTGTTTGAATGATTTTGAAACGCTCCGGAACAAAGTCAAGTAGGACTCCGAGCTGGGCGAGGTCCCCAATGTCGAGCTTAGTACCCTCGGAGATCTTTGCCTTCTCCATACACTCTTTGCAGTCGCCCACCACGGCTTTCAGCTCGTCATCCTTATGAGCTCGCGCCCATTGGATGGATATAATCACCTCAGCGTAGCATTGGATAAAACCTTTATCCGACGCTTCAGTTCTTAGAGCATCCAAGGCTTCTGGGGAGGTGTACTCATTGCGCAACTCGGCGACCTCTAGAGCCTTGGCAGCTAGCTCTTCCCTCAACTTGGTGCATTCAGTCTGGGCCCCTCTACTCAACCCCAGCTTTAGATCGAACTCCTTCCTCATTAGGGCGAGCTCCTCCTCCTTGGCAGTAAGTTTTTCGGCGAACTCCGATTCCTTGCTTCGGATCAAAGCGTCTGCATTCTTCTGAACAACAACATACTTCTTCTGGAGCTCGCCGAGCTGATTAAGTGTGCTCTGCTCAGCCGCAAATGAGGCTGAAGCCTTCTCCTCGGCGACCTCTGCCGCCCTCTTCACTTCGGAGACTTGCTCCGCCATTCTCAGGAAGGAGGCATTCCTCTCCTGGTGAACTTCATCCAGCTCCGATACCTGGTTGATGACCCTCTGACTAGCGAGCAGGAGTCCACTTGTGTGGTACATCGCTAATCTAGCATTCTCAACAGGTGTTTGCCTCTCCAGGGTGGACAACTGGGAGTTCGACTAGTATCGAGGGACCTCCCTCACAGCTTAAAGGGTGAGGCCCTCAGGGAGGTTCCGCATTGACAAGAGTGAGCGAGAGCGCATATGAGCATGGAAGACTTCCCTCCGGTGAGGGTGGGCGATGGCAGCGTACCTGCGAAGGTCAAAACACTTTAGTCAATAAGATGCAGACAAATATGATGTGAAGGTGTGTGACCTGAGTGAACTGCTTACCCAACCCTGGTGGGGTCCTACCCCAAGACGGCATCGTCCACAACCTGAACGTCGAAGGGAGATTCAGAAGCAGGTGAGCGAGGTATTGGCACAGTGGGTGGAGGAGCAGAGGAGTGTGCTGAGATACCTTGGCCTGAACCAGACCCACCTCGCCCGCCGCGATCAGAGTCCTCATCTCGGAGATTAGTAAGGCAAGTCCTTTTCTGAGTTTGGACGTCCTCCTCGCCTACCCGCAACCCGTCAGTCCGCCGGAGGTTCCTTTTAGTCTGGTGCGGGGGAAGTTGGGAAGTTCGATCAGGAGTGGCAGAACCTCGCCCACCTCCTCTGTTAGTCTTGGCAACCATTATAGGCTGAGACCTCACCGTTGTCTTGTCAGGCGCCCTTTGCTGAGTTCCGGAGCCCCCAACTCCTTCTTGTGCGGCGACCTGGGCGACCTCCGCTTTTTTATTCTCCGCCAAGGCAGTGGAGGACTGCAACCCTTGCTTGTTTGGGTGAGGTGTTCCCATGGAAAGTTTGCGGAGTAGAGTATGATAAGCTTCTGGAACCTTGATTGGTGTGAAGGCACTTGTCACACCTTCACCTGAACAAATTAAACAAGCCAAAGTGAGTAACCTAGCGAGCTACCTTAGTACATTGGCGAGCTATGAAAATTTGAAAACCTGAAGGCTCTGAACTTTGTGCTGTGAGGTGGTGGGGCGAAGTAAGGACTCCGGCAAGTCTTCGGCAATGGTGCTGACCCAAGTGTGCGACGTCCCGATCCTTCTGATCTCATCAATAACACACCGTCCGTATAAAATCAAACTCAATCGGCACGTCGGGCTTTCCACGACTGGACTTGTGATGCTTCGGACCTGCAAAGAAATGGAGAATCAGATTAGTAAATCTAATCCAACTCACGCACAACAAAATGGGCCACCTACTGCTAGCTTCTCCATATCCCTCGGGGGAGTAGATACGCCCTCCTCGGCCGGTATAACTGGTAGAAGCCTGCCAATCTCCACCAATGAAGGCAAACTGCTCCTTCCAGACATGGATTTTGTTCGGGAGACTTTCTAGAAATTTCTCACCCAGGCGAGCTTTCATATAATAGTACCCCTTGCCCTCCTTGGACTGTTTGGTTATGCTGAAGAGCTCGTTGATCTTGGCAGGGGTCAGTCGGTTCTTGTATCCCTCCAAACCGAAGATGGTCAACATGGCCAAGAATCTGCTCCAGGCATTGGGAGTCAATTGCGTGATGGCCAGATTGGTGTCCATCAAGAACTGGCCAATGATTGGGTGCAGGGGCAGTGTAAGCCCGACCTCCAAAGTGTGAACATTGATGGCCATCAGTCCAGGTGGAGGCATATCAGCTCGTTCCTTCTTCTCAAGGGCGTACAAGTGAATGTAGAGTGGAATGCTGTATTTCTTACAGAGATTGGTAAGGGAGATCTCAGTGATAACACTTTCAATTTTATTGGCCCCATAATCGGAATAACCAGCTGCGTCTCTGATAGTTCACTCGGGTAGAGGGAAGCTCGCCACGTATCTTTCCACATAGTCTTCCCAGGCGAACTCATGTACAACATATGTGGGAACCTCGTGTTCAGGAAGTTGGGGACCTGAGAACCCAATAGAATGGAAATATTCCAGCGTAATCTCCTCCTCATCTTCATCCTCCTCCAGTTCGCCAGCTTGATCGCCTGACTCGGCGATCTCCCCCTTGCCCCTAGCGACCTCCTCGTTGCCACAAGTAACCCTCTCCACCTGGGTGACCTCCTCTTGGGCTCGATCATAATCTTCCCAGAGCTCGCGGAGTTCCTCCTCCGAACCACCTCTGGAAGTGGCGGCTCTCTCGCTCGACTCAGATCGGACCTCGCCAGGTAGCTCGCCAGAGTTAGGGCGAGCTACCGAGGTCACCTCGGAACTCGAGCCGATCAATATAGGAGTATCTGGGGAATTGGCTCATTCTCAGCCATAGGTCGCTTTTCAGGGTTTCTATTTGAAAGGGTGCGACTTGAAGATTGGGTCAACATATTTAAATTATGGGGGCGAGGTCTTGGTTGATTCAATTCTTAAAAGTTTTAGAGTCGCCGGAGTTTGTGTGTTTACTGGTCGGAAAAATCAAAAGTCCAACAGAAATGTTGAAGATTACCAGAAATTCGAGAAAAAGAGGAAAAGAAATGAGGAATCTGCAAGAAAGAAATAAGAAAAGGGGTGGAATCAATGTTACTACCTTGAAGATCCCACGAAAATCCAATGAATGCAAAGGGTTCAAACGATAGAAAATACTCTGAGAATTTGAAGAAATGAAAGTAAGAAATGAAATGAGAATCCCTTATTTATAGGCAAACGGGCGAGGTGTAAATTTGAGAAAGCTCAGTGTTTGCTCAAAAGATGTCCACACGCAAGTGTACGTGATCGTTATATTGTCGTAGCAAGATTGACAAAGTTTAATATTTATCGAACACATGGAGATGGGGATTTGCAAGGAAAATTGTTGTTTCAATTAGCTAGCTAACAAAGCAATAAAGGGGAAAGATATCTAATGTCTACTAATGCGTCAAAAAAGTAAACTACCTATCACCTTGGGTTGCAAAGTGAGCAAATGTGAGAGGTATGTGCTAGTGTACTATCCTATGTTTCACATGGTGATGTATCCCTTAATCATGCAATGAAGTATTGTACAATCAATCAGCTAGCCACTCTAACATGCACCAAGGTCTCCCTAAATACACATTAAAGCCTCTAATTGTTCTTCTAATTCACTAAGGATAATTCTCACTATCTTAGGAATTTTATCAAACACTTAGCATGCATTGGCCTAAATACAAGAAGATTTAGGAGAATAGCTCTACTTTCGTATGAGACTAACTTCCTAATGGCCCTTATGATAAACTACACATGCAAAGCATTCATACAATCCATCAATGTAGAGAATTGATCATACAACATCTCATAGCATTCAAAATATCAACATAATCACCACATTACTCCATAGGAATCATACACCAACACATAAAGGAATTAGCCCATGGCTAATTTGGTCAACATAAGAACAATTAAGCTAGAAACAATCATCATTATGCAAGAAATGTAAAGAGAATTACCTATTACAATGGAATTGAAAAGATACAAATTTACCTCTACAAGCTATCGAACAATCCGGCAATGAAAATTGAAATTCAATCAGTAAAAACATAGCTCTAGTCGAGACGAGAATGCAGGAATAAACGGATCAACGATCAAAGCGGTAGATCAAAAGTTATCGACGAAATTGTAAGAAGAAATCTTAAGAACCCAAATAGTAACTACCTCTCTCTCTCTAATCTAAGAATCTAACTATGATTATGAACTAATGTGACTTGGATGCCTTGAGAATCTGATCCTTGGAGTATTTATTGTGCCCACAATGCTTGGTCCAAAATGCCCTTCATTAAATGCGCGAAAAGATGAAACCGCCCTCGAAATTGGGACCAACCGAGCCATCGCACGAGAGCAAGCCTGTGGCCACACGAGTCTGGCTCGTGTGGTCACTCGTGTGAGCCTACCTCGCCCGAACCAGAGAATTGTCGCACGAGTCCAGGCTTGTGGTCGCACGAGCCAGACTTGGCTGCGCATGAGCCCGGCTTCGACTCGTCTGATCGATCCTCGACTTCCTCGTTTTCTTCATATCTTGAGTTCTGGAGCTCTGATTGACTCGATTCTTTTTTTGTTGCGACCCTCTCTTCGAACCCTTCGACATGGTATATCATTTGCCTCCATTGGATCAACTCACAATTTCTGGACTTTTACGAACTTGCTTGTCTCTTGCCGATTTTTGCTAGTTTTCACTACAAAACACAACTTTCTAACCAAAAAGGGTTAAATACACAAAGTATAGCATTTTAGGGTCAAATATGAACATAAGCACATCAAAACCATGTAGAAATATATGCAAAAATATGCAATTATGACCCTAATCACACCCCCAAACTAGATTGTTGCTCGGTCTCGAGCAACGAAGCGATAAGATAGGGGAATAATTATATGTATGAAGCATCAAGCACAAGATGAATGCCATAGAATCATCATTCAATATCTAACAAATCTAAGATACAATATCATTCAATCAACTATCAAAATCACATCAATGAGTACAATATCAAATCAATGAGTCAAGATCCTCACAAGATAGGTGTTTAGTTCAACCCTCAAGTGTTTAGGCTCACTCATACATCACACCACATATACATACTACCATAAGCTTGGCTCAAGTCTATATTCTCCACCACTTGAAATGACAAATCAATCACACATCATGGAGGACTTTTAAAGGTTGTAGTGTTGGCTCTTTGGTAGTGAAGGAACATATGGATAAAAGTGACTAAGTATGATTAGTAAAGCATAGAAGGAATCAAAGTAGAGATCATTCACCTCTTCATGCAATTGTGCACATTCTTCATGCTCTTTCAAAATCACACTTCAAAGAATAAATCTTCCCTTTTTCACAAATTGTGAACATACTCACAACACTAAAGTCAAACTTGACCATAATTTTTCGAAAAGTCAACCTTTTTTCAATTTCTTGCAAGCACTTACCTTTGAACCTTCTTTTCATAACAATCCATGCATAGAATTTCTTTCCACGTTGGCCACCAATTTCTTCATCAAATCACCAATATTCCTTCCTTCTTTTCACTCTACTAATCATAAGGACAAGAGAGTTCCAAAAAGGAAGGAAAATGGTTTAAAGTGTGGTTAGCCAAATGAAAGGATTATAAGCACAAAATGGGTAGCAAAGGATATCAATATCAATGGTAGGTTAATAGGGCTAAGTAGCTCAATATAGATCAAAGAAAATGCCTCATATCATCTCATGTGAAATCATTATCTAATGTAGCCTCTAATAAGACTAAAGCCAAGTTCTAGAGTATAATGCACATGTGTGGAACTCACATAAAAAAATGTCATCCATTCAAGATTGAAACGGGCAAAATTAGCTCAAAACTCACTGGTAATGGTGATCAAGACTCATATCATATCAAGAATGCTCATATCAATGAAGTCTCAAGAATCATGAAATCAAAAGTATAAAAAATAAGACAAGAATCAAGCAATAAATCCACTACACTAATCAAGACTTTCAACTTATCCACACAACAATAAGCATATCTCATGCATTCACTACTCAAAGCAAACAACAATATGGCCAAAAGTAACAAGCAAAGCAAGGCCTCACAATAAGCATATGGTCTAAAACATCATAGAAGCACTAAAAATCATCATGACAATAGCATTGCAATGAGATTTACGAAACGAACACACCCCCAAACTTTTTTGGACCAAGGTTCTAAAAAGTTTGGCAAAGAGTGGAGAAAAGATCATGCAATGCACAAATCAAAGCACAATACAACAAGAATCAACAATTAATCACAAAATAGCAAACTAAACCTAAGAATAGAAGCACACATATAGAGACAAGTGTAAAGACATACCTTGAGTTGAGATTAAGAATGAGAGAGTGACTTGCCACTTACACGAAAATCTTTCTTCTTGGCCAAGTGAGAGAGAAATCTCCTCATCACACCTTTCTAGAGCTCACAAATCACATCAATTATCATTGCAAATCAAAATTTAAAGAACGAATACACCCCCAAACTTTTTCGGATCAAGGATCCTAAAAGTTTGCAAAGAGTGATGAAAATAGGATTTGCAATAAACCAATGAATCAATAAAGGCATATATAACCTCAACACTTGTTTTGGTGTTGCCGGGATTCAAGGATATTCAAGTAAACAAACAACAACAAACCCAATAAAGTGATGAACAAACAAAGCATATATGCTCAACTCAACCAAGGAACAACAATATATACCACAAGGCAACACCCCCAAACTAGGATCAATCATATGCACCAACCAAGGTAAGAAAATACACTAATTCATGTTAAGCAAATCAAAACAAATAAAGCTATTTAAACTACAGGGCAAACTTAAAAAGCAAGAAAAATTTTCAAAGATGGGTTGCCTCCCATCTAGCGCTTGGATTTAACGTCCCCTAGCCGGACGCACCAATGTTAGCTAAATGGCCAAGGATATTTGGCCTCCCCACCATCAAACATAAATCTCAAAGCATAATGATCAAGAAAACAAGTAGGATTTCAACCCCACACCCCTACTTTCCTTATCATTTTGAATTTATAAGTACAAGAAAATTCATCTTTTCTTCTCAACCTAATCCACCCCCATCTCCTACTATAAAAAATATTCAAGAAGATTTTCAATTCAAGCTTATAATCAATTATATCAAGAGGTAAGACATATTCACAACGAACAACATTATTAATTAAAGCACAAGTAGAAGAGTCTAGGGGTAGAGAAATGTTCATTTCTCCTTGAAGCTCATCTTCCACTTCATTTTGTTGTTCTTCCTCCATGAAGCTCATGTCCATAGGTGGACATTCATCTACCTCTTCTTGATTATTCTCTTTTCCTCCTCTTGAATCATCTCTTTCCTTCTCTTCCATTTCTTGTTCTTTCACTTGATTCCTATCAAATTTAGCAAAAGAAGTAGAATCATAAATGTCAACATTAAGAGATTTAGTACGAATAGTGAAAGAAGAAGGGGTATAAGATCCTTTTTCATTGTAGTTCAAGATTATCTTGAAATCTTCATCATTTAAATCTTGATTCTCTTCAAGAAATCTATCAATTAGATCATATATGTCTTCTTTTTGTTCATCTTTATCTTTCTCTTCTTTTTCTACTTCTTCTTCCTTAGACATGTGGGGAGGTGGAGGATGTGAATATGGATATGGGTAAGGAGAGGAATTAGGATAGGGAGAGGAATAAGGATACAGATAATGGTATGGGTGGTGGTAGATTTTTTAAGGAGGTGGTTGATATAGAGATGGTGAATATTGATGAGGTTGATATGTGTATGGTTGAGGAGGGTATGTGTATTGTGGAGAATACGAGTAATGGTTGTATTCGCCCACCTCAATCGAGCTTACTCCTACAAAAATAAGCAAGTATCAACACTCACCAAGAATGATTAAGAACATACAAAGAAACAAAGAAAAGACATGTAAACACACATCACCACAAGTATCAAAACTCTCACAATATTACCAACAAAATTTGAACATAAAAGAAACAACAAACATCCAAACAAACTAGCCGTCTCCCCGGCAATGGTACCAAAAACTTGTTTGATCAAAAGATGACCACATGCAAGTGTACGTGATCGTTATATTGTGGTAGAAAGATTGACCAAGTTTAATATTTATCGAACACAGGGAGATGGGGATTTGTAAGGAAAATTGTTGTTTCAATTGGCTAGCTAACAAAGCAATAGAGGGGAAAGGTATCTAATGTCTACTAATGCGTCAAAAAAGTAAACTACCTATCACCTTGGGTTGTAAAGTGAGCAAATGTGAGAGATATGTGCTAGTGTACTCTCCTATGTTTCACATGGTGATGTATCCCTTAATCATGCAATGAGGTATTGTACAATCAATCAGCTAGCCACTCTAACATGCACCAAGGTCTCCCTAAATACACATTAAAGCCTCTAATTGTTCTTCTAATTCACTAAGGATAATTCTCACTATCTTAGGAATTTTATCAAACACTTAGCATGCATTGGCCTAAATACAAGAAGATTTAGGAGAATAGCTCTACTTTCGTATGAGACTAACTTCCTAATGGCCCTTATGATAAACTACACATGCAAAGCATTCATACAATCCATCAATGTATAGAATTGATCATACAACATCTCATAGCATTGAAAAGATCAACATAATCACCACATTACTCCATAGGAATCATACACCAACACATAAAGGAATTAGCCCATGGCTAATTTGGTCAACATAAGAACAATTAAGCTGGAAACAATCATCATTATGCAAGAAATGTAAAGAGAATTACCTATTACAATGGAATTGAAAAGATACAAATTTACCTCTACAAGATATTTAGCAATCCGGGAATGAAAATTGAAATTCAATCTGTAGAAATGTAGCTCTAGTTGAGATGAGAATGCAGGAATAAACGGATCAACGATCAAAGTGGTAGATCAAAAGTTATCGACGAAATCGTAAGAAAAAATCTTAAGAACCCAACTAGTAATTACCTCTCTCTCTTTAATCTAAGAATCTAACTATGATTATGAACTAATGTGACTTGGATGCCTTGAGAATCTGATCCTTGGAGTATTTATAGTGCCCACAATGCTTGGTCCAAAATACCCTTCATTAAACGCGCAAAAAGACGAATCCGCCCTCGAAATTGGGACCAACCGAGCCATCGCACTAGTGCAAGCCTGTGGCCACACGAGTCTGGCTCGTGTGGTCACTCGTGTGAGCCTACCTCGCCCGAACCAGAGAATTGTCACACGAGTTCAGGCTTGTGGTCGCACGAGCCAGACTTGGCTGCGCACGAGCCCGGCTTCGACTCGTCCAATCGATCCTCAATTTCCTTGTTTTCTTCATATCTTGAGTTCTAGAGCTCCGATTGACTCGATTCTTTTTCCGTTGCGACCCTCTCTTCGACCCCTTCAACATGGTATATCATTTGCCTCCATTGGATTAACTCAAAATTTCTGGACTTTTACGAACTTGCTCGTCTCTAGCCAATTTTTGCTAGTTTTCACTACAAAGCACAACTTTCTAATTAAAAAAGGTTAAATACACATAGTATAGCATTTTAGGGTCAAATATGAACATAAGTACATCAAAACCATGTAGAAATGGATGCAAAACATTCAATTATGACCCTAATCACTCAGCGACCTACGTGCAAAAATTTGAAAGTAGTGGCATGATGGGCGCGGTAAATGAGTCGTGGAAAGGTGTGCACGATACCTCGAATTCTGCACCACATCAGCATGCCCACCGCCATTGGTAGCTCGCCAAGACGCTCAGCATCACACCAAAATGAAGTTCGCCTACACTCAACCTCTCGCCCACTGAGGTAAATCAGCTCGCCCACACATTAGAAGTATCATGATGTGAACGAGCTGGGTGGCAAATGTTGGTAGGCGAACTACTAATGGGTGATTACGAGATTAATTGACCAAGGCTGAGGAGCTCGCCAGGAGCTCGCCCACATGACCAGGAGACACGTCACCAACCTTGACCAAGTCAACTCCAAAAGAGGTAGAGAAGCTCGCCTACCTCACCTGGACGCATGATGACATGTCAACAGTAGACCCACACCAGGAGAGAGCGCTCGCATGGAGCTTGCCCACTTACAGGGGAGCTCGCCAATGAGCTCTCCCATATCCAAGAGACAAGACTGAAAGTCCACTATTACCACTCATCCCAGAATAGCACAAGGTAAGGTAGCCTGCTGAGAAGCTTGCCCAAGTCCTAAGTAGAGATGATAGTTGTATAGGGTCTTCATAGTGATGTAGTAGGACATAACGATGTAATAGAAGCATAGTAGTGAGTAAGGACAGGTGTTAAGGACACTTGTCAGCACCTAAAGCCAAGTAAGCTCACAATGTGCCACCTCACAACATGCAAACCTATAAATAGGTCTCTTGTACATTCTTTCTATCTCTATGTTCATTATTCCAGAATTACTTTCTCACTCTACTCTCACTACTCTCTCTCTCTAGAAATATAATCAAGAACACAATCATCTTTAGATTATTATTTGGTAGAATTACAACCTAATTACAGCCACAAATCATCCCATTAATCAATTCTACCAACACCAAGCAAACTTGAATTTCTTTCCACTTTAGCCACCATATTCTTCATTATCTCACCAAGCTTCCTTCCTTCTTTTCACTCTACTAATCATAGGGACAAGAGAGTTCCAAAAAGGAAGGAAGTATGGCTTAAAGTGTGGTTAGCCAAAGGAAAGGTCTATAGGCTCAAAATGGTAAACAATGAATCATAATATCATTGGTAGGCTCATAGAGGCTAAGTGAGTCAATATAGATAAAAAAAATGGTCTCAAATCATATCATGTGAACTCTTCATCTAATGTAGTCTCAAATAAGACCAAAGCCAAGTTCTAGAGTATAATGCACATATATGGAACTCACATCAAAGAATATCATCCGTTCAAGATTGAAACGGGCATAAATGGCTCAAACCTCACGGGTAATAGGTGATCATGACTCATATCATCTCTAAGATGCTCAAATCATCAATATCTCAAGAATCACAGAATTAATAACACCTTAAACAAGACATGATTAAGAAATAAGTCCACTACATCTAACATGAGCTTTCAACAACATCCATACAACAATAAGACTATCTCATGCATCACTACTCAAAACTAGCAACAATATGACAAAATCAACAAGCAAAACAAGTCATCCTACTAGGCATATGATCTAAAGCATAAAAGAGACACTAAAATTATCCTAGACATAGCATTGCAATGAGATTTGCAAAACGAACACCCCCCAAACTTTTTTGGACCATGGGTCTAAAAAGTTTGGCAAAAGTGAAGTAAAGGAAATGCAATGCACTAATCAAAACCACTACTCATAGCATCATCAAGAAATCCAAAGCAATTCATCACAATCAAGTAAACTAAACAAACTACCACAAGAGATGGCACCCCCAAACTTGGCTAAGTCAAGTACTTCAAAAAGAGATAGGATACAATACCTCACCCTTTAGAACAATGGCACCATGATAGCATCCATTGGACAATAAACAAGTCATGTAATGATAGAGCTAGAATTTGTATTCTTGCTTCCAAACCTAAAAACAAACTACAAAACACACAAACAAGCAAAATTCTAACTAATCAACAAAATAAAGGATAGCAAAAAGGATATAGAGGATGGGTTGCCTCCCATCTAGCGCTTGGATTTAACGTCCCCTAGCTAGACTCAATGAAGCTCAAGTGAGAAAACCATTAAGTGTAGAGTGACATACCTCACTCTTCTTTCTCCTCCAAAAATTACCCCCATTCTTCACAATCTTTTTACCTTCTAAATTCACATTCTTTCTCTTTTCGAAAGAAACAACTTCAAGAACTTCACTCTTAAGATCAAGAGCACTGTTTGCCAATTTCGTGTCTCACACAAGTGTACGTGGTCATAGTAGACGTGGTAAGGTAACCAAGTTAAAATATCGAACACAGGGAAACGATGCAATATCAAGCAAGTATTGAATGTTCACAGAGACTAATAGCTAGGAAAACAAAGAAAAGTTCTTAGTTTCTATCTACTAAATCATACAAGAAATAGTAAATCCTAAGTGTCACCTCCTAGAGATGAGCAAGTGAGTGATGTGTGTGCATGGAAGTACTCCTACTATGGTTCACCTTGTATCCTATCCATCCTAGTATGCAAAAGGTCTCTTGGTGTCTTAATCAAGCCATGACTCTAACTAGTGTCTAGATCTATCTAACAACACAAGCTAAAGGGCTCTATTAGGTGTCTAGATCTCTCTAACAACACTCAATACTCTAATTGTGAGGTCTAAGCCTATATGCAATTCTCATTGATCATACAAACTATTAATCAAACACTTGGTGTGCACAAAATTCACATAAGAGATTCTATGAATAAGCTCAACTCTCATCTTCTGCAAACTCATATAAGCTCAAATTATCCAATTGGACATACCAAGAATTCATACAAATCATCAATTAAGAGAACTAATCCATCAAGATAACTAATGATGTATAGGATTAACAAGAAACCAAATTACACCATAGTATTCATACAACCATGCACAAAGGAGATCAGCCCATGGCTAATTGGGAATGGAAAACAATAATTAATAATCTAAACATCATTATTAAGAACTAAAACAAGAGAATTGAATGAAAACTTACCAAATGTAGAAGAATTGAAATACAAGCTACAAACCTCCAAATGCTAAGTCTTGATCCAAAGCTCAAAAACATAAACCGAACCGTAGAAACGTAGCTAATAACGACACTAAGCTAATGCAACGGGTAGATCAAAAGTTATGAAAGAAAGAAGTAAGAAATTAGCTTCTAATCTAATGGGTAACTACCTAATTCTCTCTCTAAACTAATCTAAGAAAATGGGATAATGAAGAAGATGCTTAAAAATCTGATCCATGAGGTATTTATAGTGCTCACAATGCTTAGACCAAAGTGTCATTCATTAAACATGCAAAAGGACAAAAATGCCCTTAAAATGGTCAAAATCCGCACAAGTGCTCGGACATGTGTCGTGGCTCGCTCGGACATTGCTGGTCGAGCGCCGGCCTTGTGCTGGTCCAGCGGATCAAAAGTTCCCATACAGGTGAAATTAGCTCGGACGTAGAAGGTCATCCGCTCGGTCAACGCTTGTTGAACAAGGAACAATTTCGACTTTTTAAATTTCAATCCCACGACTCGTCCAAGCTTCCTAGGGTCTTCAATTGAGCATTTTAAACTTTCCCACGGGCTCGGATTCCATCATTTCACCTCCTATAGTCGGGAATTCCTCGTTTTTACTCGTTTTCACCTATAAACCACACTTTCTTGCCAACAAAGGGTCAATAGCATAATTTATAGCATATTAGGGTAAAATATGAACATAAACTCAACAAAACCATATAGACATGGATGCAAAATGATGCAATTATGACCCTAATCACACCCCCAAACTAGATTGTTGCACGTCCTCGAGCAACGAAGTGATAAGATAGGGAAATAATTGTATCAATGAAGCATCAAGCACATAGTCAAGTGTCATGTAATCATCACTCAATATCATGCAAGTTTACAAATGCAATGTCATCTAATCATCCATCAACAAGGAATCAATAAGCAAATCATCAAATCAACAAGGAAGTGTTTAGCTCCTCTCTCAAGTGTTTGAGGTTCTCTCAATCATCACACAACATACATATACTACCATAAGCTTGGAATGAGTCTAAGTTCTCCACCACTTGAATGACAAATCGTTCACACATCAATAAGGACTTTATCAAGGTTGTAGTGTTGGCTCTTTGGTAGGGAAGGATACATATGGGTAAAGTGACTAAATATGATTAGTAAAGCAAGAAGGAATCATAATAGAGAACATTCACCTCTTCATGCAATAAGCACTCACTTCTTCATGCACTTTCTAATTCACACTTATCAATAGCAATTTTTCCCCTTTTTACCACATTGTGATCATACTCACAACACTTTAAAATCAACCTTTCTTTATGCTTTGCTAGCACTTGCACCTTCTTTTGTCTTTGAATCCATGCAAACTTGAATTTCTTTCCACTTTAACCACCATATTCTTCATTATCTCACCAAGCTTCCTTCCTTCTTTTCACTCTACTAATCATAGGGACAAGAGAGTTCAAAAAAGGAAGGAAGTGTGGCTTAAAGTGTGGTTAGCCAAAGGAAAGGTTTATATGCTCAAAATGGTAAACAATGGATCATAATATCATTGGTAGGCTCATAGAGGCAAAGTGACTCAATATTTATAAAAAATGACCTCAAATCATATCATGTGATCTCTTCATCTAATGTAGTCTCAAATAAGACCAAAGTCAAGTTCTAGAGTATAATGCACGTGTGTGGAACTTACATCAAAGCAATATCATCCGTTCAAGATTGAAACAGGCATCAAAATGGCTCAAACCTCACGGGTTAAAGGTGATCAAGACTCATATCATATCCACAATGCTCAAATCATCAAAGTTTCAAGAATTATAGAATCAATAACTGTTGGTCCCTTAAGTGGTCAAGGTCTAGAGGGGGGGTGAATAGACCTTGAGAGTCAAAAACAAAAATTTCAAACTTTTCAAAAAGGAAATCTAGAACCTTACAGTAGCCCTTTTATAAGTTTAAAAATGGTTAGTCTACAAGAGGTTTTATGGACCACAAAGCTTACAGTTGTGGACTTAAGAACTCTGCAGCTGCAGAGTTCTAAAACTTGCAAACACAATAATCAACTTGTAGACAAAGTATCAGAGGGATTCTCATATAAAAAAAAATGTATTGAGAATACTCTAATGTGCAGCGGAAATAAGTGTAAGTGTTAATGAAAAACAATTTGAACAGACTTAACAACTGAGTGACATATATAAGTCTACAACTGTAGGGTCCAGGTCCTTTGTGAAAAACATAAAGTTTTTATGCACAATTTAAATACAATGATGAATGTAACAGTAAGATTAATATGCAATACAAGAAATAAATAAACAAAATAGCAGGGTTTATTGTGGTTCAGTGTCTACGAATAAGACAACCTACATCCACTGTTACACCACTCAGGTGCCAAATTCACTAAGAAAAGATTACAAAGATCAATACAAGTAGTTCCCCCTTAGAACTAGATTCACTCAGATTTCTATTCTAACAAGAGATTAACTACAATCCCATTCACTTAGAACAACTCACCAAAGAGTTAAAAACCTCACAAAGAGATATCTACACTAAGTAGAAAACTAAACAAGTGAGGGAACGACAACAATAAGAGTGATTCTTTCTAAGAAAATCCTAACCAACTATCCTATGAATAACAGGGAAGAAAAAGAAAATAAGCTCCCTCTCTCTGACTTGTTGGATGTAGACTTGCTTAGGTTGAATGCTTGAATATCCAGGTTGTTGTTGTTGCTTCCTCTGAGAACTTCTTCTATTTATAGATGGAGGGGTGTGACTTATCCGTCGAGAGATTCAAATTTGAATTCTGGATAAGGCTCCTCTCTCTCTATAGGCATGTGTGAAGTGGTCCTCATCCTTCACACAGAATAGTACTGAGTGTACTATTTGTCTTCATTCACAGAATTCTAGTTGACTTGAATTAGTCTTTAATAACCTCCAGAAACTTTGTGAAAAACTCCTCTTAAGTACTCTATAGTGAGTGCAATATTGCTACACTAATTTGAGCTTAAGGGTCATGATAATCTTCATTATATCTTGAATTTGTACTTCTGTCTTCAAACGGATATATCAGTTGTAGGGTCTTGAACTTTGCAGCTGTAGGATCTTGAACTTTGCAGCTGTAGGATCCTGAAAAATAGAAACTGACTGTAGAGAAACATTACAGCTGTAAGGTCATGCCATAGCTGTAGGGTGATCAATTATACAGCTGTAGACTTTCCTTAAGCAACTATAGTTTTCTAAGCCAATTTTCTCAAGTCAAGATATTAGTTTTAATTCAATTAAGAATACATGTTTTGCACACATCAAAATCTAAATAGGTACTTAATAATTTCCCCCTATTTTGATGTTGGCAAAACACATCATCAAAACAATAATAAAAAACAGTAGCAATAAGATATTGCTAACAATAGAAATGCAAAGAAGAACAACAAATAACAAAGCAACAAAAGGAAAAGCTGCATAAATTAAACAAGTGTTTAGATACAACTTACAAAAGTAGTTAGACTAAAAACTAAACAATTTTAGTGTCTAAACTATGCAGTAGTCTTCAACAGCTTCATCTTCTCCTATGATTAGGATCAGCATCTTCTTCTTATTCATCATCTGATTCATCTTGAGGTTTGAAAATTCCTTCCTCAACCAATTTCATGTTCTTCTCATCTTCTTCTATGTATTTCATCAGCATCATCATCTCATAGTTCTCAAAATCTTCTTGTTCTCTCCTTTAACTGAATACATTCTTTGTTGAAGGGGCTCGTTTCTTCTTTCCTCCAATTAAGTGAGCATTGTCTCCTTTGTATAAAGTTCCATCTGCTTTCAAGTCCTTGAACTTTTAATATTTGTCCTTCTTGAATTTGATCTTCTTGATCACAGTGTGCCTGTTACAGATACTAAAAAATTCTTTCCATTGTAAGTCAAATTCTGACTTCATCACCTTTTCCTTTTCTTCTTCTTTCTCTTTTTCTTTCTCTTCTTCCTTCTCTTCTGGAACAACTTGACTGATGGGTTGTACATCCAACACTGTGGATAATTTCAACTCTTGTTTTTCTTTCTCTTGCCTCTCTTTCTTTCTTTCTCTTGATTCTTGTACATTTTTTTCCCAATAACCAGCAAATCCACCTGAGGATTGTGAATTATGCAACTTTACAGCCGGTAGCTTGACAGCTGCAGACTTGGGTAACTGTATAATCTTTCCTTGTGAGTTCTTCTTCTTTTCACTCTCAAATAGCCTTTTCCTTTCACTTTCAGATTGTTCAGCCAATCTAGATGAAAAATCCTTAGATTTTGCTGCCTCAAAATCTTTGATCATAGCTTCATCAAATCCTTTAACCTTTTCAAGGATTTGTTTTCTCTTTTTGTCTCCTTCTTTCAGTTCTTTCTCCATCTGACTACTTTCCCCCTTTTTGCCAACATCAAAGTGTGAAAAAATGGTTGAAAGCTTTCCCATAATTTCTGTCTTCATTTCCTCATTGTCAGAAATCAGGCTTTCTACATCCTTCTTCATTCCTTGAACTTTCAGCTTTAGTTTGAATGAATCATCTTTCATAGTGTTGATTGATGAGTTTAGATCAGTTATCTCTCTTGTCTTCTTCATGGATTCAGATCTTATCTCATCATTATGTTTCATCAGTCCATCATTGACTTTCTTGAAATTTTCTTGCAATGTATTCCTTTCCAGTGTTCCTCTTTCTTCAACTTTCTTCACCACATCCTCAACACCTTTCTTTACTCTCTGAGAAATGATTGTATCAGGAGTTGTCTTCACTTGTTTCAGAATTCCAGCTTCAATTCCTTTCAATGTATCCTCAAAACCATGAAGTTTTGACACCACTTCCTTAGGAGTCATTTTATGAAGTGAGTCACTGTCCTCCTCCTCAGATTCAGCTTCTCTGATCATCAATTCCTTTCTTTTTCCAACTTTTTGTGACTTAGCAGGTGCCAACTCTACAGCTATAGAGTCTTCTGTTTTGGCTTTTCTTTTACTTGGTGTAATATGCATCTTTGTCTTGTCAGTAGAGAAATCAATCGTATAATCTTCAACGTTTTCTCTTTACATGGCTGAATAACTCTGTAAAGGTGAAGTGCCTTGACAATAAATCTCTTCCAGTGTATACATTGTTGGAGGGGGTTGATTGAACAAGGTGTGAACAACTTGATTAAATGCATCCCTATCTTCATCAATTTCCTTTGTTGTATCATCAACCATCTCTTGATTCACTTGTTCAGTCTCCTCAGCTTCTCCAATAACTTGAACATCTCCAGCTTGCACTTGAGCTTGTGCACCACCCATTGGTGCATCATCATCACCTTTATCCTCATCATCATCTCTGTCTGACTTATCCTTTGGTTCTTTGCATGGAGAACCATCCTTTTCAGCTTCCTTTTATTTCTCAATTTCTTTCTCTTGTTCAGTCTCTTGAACATCAGGAATGACTTCTTCTTCAATTGGAATTAATTCTGTAGCACCAGCTCCTGCAGATTCCAATAAGGCTGCACCTTCAGTCAAAGTAGATAATCCTTCAGCTTCTACTTGTGTGCTTCCTTCTCCAATTTTAATAGGAATGTCCTCATCACTTTCAGAACTGACAACTTGAAAATCAGCTCCAGGAAAGTAAGCTTCTGGATCAATTTCAGATGTCATCACAACTCTTAAGGTTGCAGCTGCAGACTTAGTGATCTTCTGTCTCTCAGTCTCAGCCACCACATCCTTGCCTTTTCCTTTGTCTTTTCTCACTTTCCCAGCAATGACCTCTTCAAGAAAATCAGGTCTTAGTAATTCATTGACATCTAAGCAGTTTGTCCAGTCAACTACCCACTAGAACAAAATACTTTCTTCATCCTTTAATTTCTCCAATTCTTCTTTCACAAGCTTCCATTCCTCAAATTTTTGTCTTTCTTCTTCAAAGCCTTCAAATCTCTCCACTGGAACAACTGGTTGTTGTTCAGTCTGAATGGGAGCTTGTACTTCTTCTATTTCTTCTGGCTATCCACTTGTCAAGTCTACAGCTGTAGACTTGTCAACAACTTCAGTTACATCAGCCTCTTTTGAATGAAACCTTGTTGCTTTTTTCTCTCTGTCTACTTCATCCTCAGAATCAGTCTCTTCATCTCTTAAGAGTAATTTTCTCCTAAAATTTTTCTTCTCTCTTTCATAGTCTTTCACAGGTCTTGAAATAACTATAGGCTTCTTCTTCTTCACATCCTTACTTTTCTTTCTTTTCTTCTGTGAAGTGGTCATAGGAGCATCCACGGCTCCTCTCTTGAAATTAGCTTTTCCAACAATCCTATGTATAAGAATGGGCTGTCCAATATGCCTATTGAACAACATTATTGCTTATATTTCTCAAAAGTACCTCTCCTACGTCAACAAGGACCTCCTTATCTATGGCATTCATGAGATCCCCACATAAGTGTAGTTCCTGTATCATGTGCACCTGTTCTACAAAGTAAACATTTATCTATAACTTCATATAAATAAATGTACTCTACTGCAAGATCATTCTTCTTGAACGTCCTCTTTCAATTCTCTGGAAATGGCTTCTCTACAGTGAACTTTTACCAATATTTCTTATACTCATCCACAAAACTGAGGTTGTCAAAAGAAACTCCTCTAGTTCTTAAGTGTAGAGTCTTGCAAATATCTTTAGAACTGATGTTAACCGTCCTTCCTTGCATCTTAACTGACAGCTTTTTTCTTTCAACGTTTGCTTCAGCATTTTTGTAGAACTCTAGAACAATCTTGTCATCATATGCACTACGAGTATGAGTGAGACAATAGTGTATTCTCTGATTGATGATATGCCTTACAACTTCTTCCATTGCTTCTGTGGGGTGCTTTCTTTTCAGTTCTTCAAAATCGAACAAAGCACTAAAGATAACTTTCATTGCCATAGCTTGGGGTTTAAAGAGTGGGGGATGGGGAGTGTTTAGGGAGTTTCGGAAATGTATAGTAAGGTCAAAAGAATCAAGAATCCTTTAAATACCTTTCCTTACACGTGCTCAAGACAGGGGAGGGTATAACTGTCTTTTAATAATATATGAGTGTTTAAATTTTGAACCAAAACTTATGGAATTAAGTCTGTCCAAAATATAACTCATATGACTATTAAAATCAATTTAAAATGACACACATATTCAAACATTCTATTAATTAAAATGTTGAATAATCTAAAATGCTTGCATCTAAAGTACTAACGTTTCTGAATTTATGGTGCTTCATTTAATTTCCCAGAATTATACAAAGTACTGTAAATTCACTAAGTTTGCTGTTGATTTGTTTAGAATATGAAAATCTACATTTGTAAGGAGTCTGCAGTTCAGTGCCAAGTCTACAGCTGTAGAGTTAACAACTCTGCAGTTGAGTGACTTTGCACCTGCACATTTCCTTTTAAATGCATTTTCAATTTTCTAAGTTTATCTTTGCAATTTAGTGATTTTCACAGAGTCTTTTTACAATTCCAGCATTCCCAAATCGCCTCTCAAGATAAAAAATCTTGATTCACACAAAGGTTTAGTGAAAATATCAGCAAGATTCAAATCAGTATGAATCTTTGTCAATTTCGCATCCTTTCTTTCAACATGATCTCTACTGAAATGATGCCTTACATATATGTGTTTTGATCTAGAGTGTAATACTGGATTCTGTGTAATGGCAATAGCACTTGTATTGTCACTGAATATAGTGGTTTCTCTTGCATCAATCCCATAGTCTTGTAATTGATATTGCATCCATAAGATTTGTGCACAACAACTTCCAGCAGCAATGTACTCTGTCTCAGCTCTAGAGAGAGCAATAGAATTTTGCATCTTACTGTGCCATGCTACCAATCTTTCACCTAGGAATTGACATATACCACTAATACTCTTTCTATCAATCTTGCAGCCTGCAAAATCTGAGTCAGTGTAGCCAATTAGTTCAATTCCTCCATCTTTAGGATACCATAATCCTAGATTTTGAGTGGATTTGACATATTTGATGATCTTTTTTACAGCATTCAAGTGAGATTCCTTAGGATTATCTTGGAATCTAGCACATACACATACTGCAAACATAATGTCAGGTCTGCTTGCTGTAAGGTATTGCAATGATCCAATTAGCCTCCTATATTTGGTTACATCAACACTTTTTCCATTCTCATCTTTGTCTAAACTCACAGAAGGTGTCATATGTATATTGGTAGGCCTAGAGCTATCCATTCCAAATCTTTTGATCAGCTCTTGAGTGTACTTAGCTTGATTGATGAAAATTCCATCCTTCATTTGCTTAACTTGTAATCCCAAAAAAAATTCAGATTTTCCATCATGCTCATTTCAAATTTCTCTGTCATGAGATTAGAGAACTTTCTGCATAAATCTTCATCGGTTGACCCAAAGATTATGTCATCAACATAGATTTGAACAAGCAATATGTCATCTCCATGTTGTAATCTGAATAAGGTCTTGTCAACTACACCCCTTTTGAATCCATTTTTGATCAAATGATAACAAAGGGTGTAATACCATGCTCTTGGAGCTTGTTTAAGTCCATAAAGGGATTTTCTAAGCTTTTAAACCATATCTTCAGCTGTAGATTCCTCAAATCTTGGTGGTTGTTCAACATACACTTCCTCTGATAGTAAACCATTTAGAAATGCACTCTTTACATCCATTTGATAGACTGTAAAGTTCATATGTGCAGCATAGGCTAGAAATATTCTTATAGCTTCTAATCTTGCAACTGGAGCAAAAGATTCATCAAAATCTATGCCTTCAGATTGATAATAGCCTTGAGCAACTAGCCTTGCTTTATTTCTGGTTACAATTCCATCTTCATCAAGTTTATTCTTGAATACCCACGAAGTACCAATCATTTTGTGATTCCTAGATCTGGGTACAAGTTCTCATACTTGATTTCTCTCAAAACCATTAAATTCTTCTTGCATTACAATGATCCAATTTACATCATGCAGTGCTTCATGAATATTTGTAGGTTCTAGAGATGAGAGGAATGTAGCAAACATTGCCTCATGGATTTGCCTTCTGGTCTTTACAGGATCTGATATGTTTCCAATTACATGCTCGGGGGAGATGGGGGGGTGATCTTTCAACCATTTCAAATCTGGTTAATGCTCTAGTCTTTGATCATTGTTCTCTACAGCTGTAGATTCACCTACTGCAGACTCATCAAGTCTTATTGTTGGTGTTTCTACTTCTATTAGAACATTCTCATAGACTAGGTCTTCAACATTCTCTATAGGTGGTAACTCATTTATCAAAGTGCCAAAGCCTTTGTTGGTCAAATCTATAGGAGTTTTGATTTCAACATATGGTTGTTGACTTATGACTGTAGAGTTGTTCTCTCTAGAGTCTTCAGCTAAATCTTCATGGGGGTTGTGTTGTTCATTAAAAATAACATGATGTGATTCTTCTACAACCATTGACCTCTTGTCATACACTCTGAATGCTTTGCTAGCATTACAATAACCTAGAAAGATACCTTCATCTGACTTAGAATAAAAAGTCTTAAGGTGTTCTTTCCCATTATTCAGTATGTAATATTTACATCTAAAAATGTGTAGATAAGAGATATTAGGAGTTCTTCCTTTCCATAACTCATATGGGGTCTTTTTGTGATCCTTCACTATCAAGCATCTATTCTGAGTGTAGCATGCTGTGCTTGTTGCCTCTGCCCAAAATCTCTTAGGTAGATTTACTTCCACTAGCATTGTTCTAGCTGCCTCCTTGAGTTTTCTATTCTTTCTTTCTGCAACACCATTCTGCTGTGGGGTTCTAGCTGCAGAATACTCATGCAAAATCCCATATAGTGAACAATATTCTTCAATAACTTGATTTGTGAATTATGTTCCTCTATCTGATCTGATCTTCACAATCTTCAACTTCTTTTCATTCTGAATCCTTCTCATTAACTCAGGTAGCCTTTGTAGAGTTTCACTCTTCTTTCTTAAAAATATAGTCCAAGAAAATCTTAAGTAATCATCTATTACCACTAGAGTGTACTTTTTCCACCAATGCTTACTGGTTCAATGGGTCCAAAAAGATCCATGTGAAGTAATTCAAGTACTATAAAGGTGGAAATGAAATCATGCCTTCACGAAGGATCATCACTATGGGATGCTGCATCGCCAATATAGGTGGAATAATCTTTTCCTATAAAAGTGGAAATGAAATCATGCCTTTACGAAGGATCATCTCTTCTGGAAGGTGCATCGCCAATATAGGCAGAATAATCATCGCCTATAAAGGCGAAAATGAAATCATGCCTTCACGAAGGATCATCGATTCGAGAATGCGCATCGCTAATATAGGCGGAATAATCATCGCCTATAAAGGTTGAAATAAAATTATGCTTTCATGAAGTATCATTGCTTCGAGTAGGTGCATCACCAATATAGGAGGGATAATCATTGCTTATAAAGGCGGAAATGAAATCATGCCTTCACAAAGGATCATTTTTTCGAGAAGGTGCATCGCCAATATAGGCAGAATAATCATCGCCTATAAAGGCATAAACAAAATCATGCCTTCACGAAGGATCATCGCTTTGAGAAAGCGCATCGCTAATGTAGGCGGAATAATCATGCTCGAAGACATATGGTGGCGACAGATTTCTCCTATTGTAAATGCCTCAAGAACTTCATTCAGAGAATGTTTTCTTATAGAGATGAAACATTTTTTCCAAAATACTTCAAAAAGCCTCAACCTTGTTCTTGATTGAAATAAGAATCAGGGTCCTCCTTGGAATAACGTCGGTGCCTCTAGTCCGAATAATTTCATGCCTTACTCTTCTGTTTCCTCGTCTTTTGAGTTAATTTTCATTGATTACACCCCGTCTTGCAAAGTGTTCAATATTTTGAGTCTTGAACTTAAGCATTTGCTTATCCAGTGGCATAAAATTTTTGCTAGTAATAATAGCATATAAGATAGGTTATTTTTACATTTATCTTGTACAAAAGGAGAGATTGATAGCTTCATGCTTTTGTACAATATATATATATATATATATATTACAATAACTTCCCTGATATCAGGGTTGATGGATTAGGCGACTTGCGGCCTTTTTTGCTTGGGCTTTCTTCACAAGTGTTGATAGTTTTTTGTCTTCATAAAGTTCCCACAATTTCCATAATGAGTCTCGACATATATTAGTGTTGTGTCTGATATCTCGATGGTGTGCACAATACTTGTTGCGATTCATTTCGTTTCTCTCTTATCTGATCTTTCGAGGAATGACAAGAAGTCTCATGCTACTGATGATATTATAATCTTATTCAATTGAGATGCTGAGCATTTGATTCAGTTCTTTGTTGCCCCCAGTCTTTTCATCTTTTCCGTGTAATGCTTCTTGCATGACGATAAATGTAAATTTGCCAAAAACTTGGAAAATATAAATTTTTGTTGCCCTCTGAGCGAGTTGGTAACTTTGCTTGCAGGGTTTCAATTATTTTTTTTTATCTTTAGAGGATCTATTCTCTAGAGTATGTTTGTGATCCAGTCATCTTAAGCGAGAGGATTCACGTAGTCCTTCGCTCTGAATAGACACTCCAGATGTTCTTCGTGGATTTTTAGTTTCACAAGGGCCCAGTCTTCTCGCCAACTCATTTGTTCTTTTTCATTTTATTTATGAAGTATACGCTAGAATTTTTGAAGCCACTCATTTGGAACTACGCTCTTACAATATTGCTTGTTGTTGATGAACTTTGCAGAATCTGGCTCTTGCGACATTGCTTGTTGCTTTTGACGGATGAGTAACTTGCTGAACCTTTAGAGTCGTAATCTTCCTTGTTGTTGTGCTACTCAAGCTTTGAGCAATGCTATTTAGATAGACCACTTCAAGCTAGCGAGCAACAAAGAATCTAGAGTTAACATGCAACTCTTAGGGTTGATAAGTTACAAAACCTAACCGAGAGTAAATTTTGCGGATGAGGAATCCTTGTGCACGAACAATTTCGCACTTAATGGGCAATCAACTCAGAAGTATGTCAATAATTCTCTAACGAGCAACTTGAGAGTTGGCAGAGACTTGCACTTGATTAACTTGAGATGCCATCAACACCGATGGGCGGACCACCAATTGATCATAGTTTGCCAATTTTTGAATTATTTGAGACATAAGGAATTTTAGTGGGTAAGACCACTAATTTCTTATTCTTATTGAGTTACAAATAATTTTAATTAATAAGACCACCAATTTCTCTTTGTGCTGCCGATTTATCCGCAATACTTTTCTTTGTGTTGCCAATTTTTTATTTGTAAGGCCACCAATTTCTTCTCTTCTTTTCTCCATTTTTTATCACCAATATATAATTAATTTTAGATAACAATGAATTTTGCAATGATAAGTGTATATGAGTGTTGGTCCCTTAAGTGGTCAAGGTCTAGAGGGGGGTGAATAGACCTTGAAAATCAAAACAAGTTTTCAAAAAGGAATTCTAGAACCTTACAGTCACCTCTTTTAAGTTTAAAAATAAGGGGTCTACAAGAGGTTTTATGGACCACAAAGGTTATAACTGTGGACTAAAGAAGTCTGCAGCTACATAGTTATAAAACTTGCAAATAAAGAAATCAACTTGAAGACAAAATATCAGAGGAGTTCTAACACTTAAAAGTGTATTGAGAAACCTCTAATGTGCAGCGGAAATAAGTGTAAGTGTAAATGAAAAATAATATGAACAAACTTAACAGTTGAGTGACTTAGACAAGTCTACAGCTGTAGAGTCCAGTTCCTTTGTGAAAAACCCAAAGTTTTTATGCAGTAATTTTAAAAGAATGATGAATGTAACAATAAAATAAATATGCAATACAAAAATTAAATGAACAACAGAAATAAAATAGGATTTATAATGTTTCAGAGTCTATGAATAAGACCTCCTACATCCTTTGTTACACCACTTAGGTGCCAAATTCACTAAGAACAGATCACAAAGATCAATACAAGTAGTTCCCCCTTAGAACTAGATTCACTCAAATTCTTATTCTAACAAGAGATTAACTACTATCTTATTCACTCAGAATAACTCATAAAGAGTTAACAAACCTCACAAAGAGATATCTACACTAAGTAGAAAATAATAAAACAAGTGAGGGACAACAACAATAGTGATTCTTTCTAAGAATATCCTAACCAACTATCCTATGAATCACAGGGAATAATAAAGAAAATAAGCTCTTTCTCTGGTTTGTTGGTTGTAGACTTGATTAGGTTGAATGCTTGAATGCTCAGGTTGTTGTTGTTGCTGCCTCTGAGAACTTCCTCTATTTATAGATGAAGAGATGTGTCTTATCCGTTGAGAAATGCAAATTTGAATTCAGGATAAGGCTCATTTTACTCTCTATAGCCTTGCATGTGTGAAGTGGTCCTCATCCTTCACACAGAATAGTACTGGTTGTACTATTTGTCTTCATTCACAAAATTCTGGTTGACTTGATTTAATCTTCAATAAACATCCAGATTCTCTGTGATAAACTCCTCTTAAGTACTCTATCGTGAGTGCAAAATTGCTACACTAATTTTAGCTTAAAGGTCTTGATAATCTTCATTAATACTTGATCTTGTACTTTAGTCTTCAAATGGTTAAATCAGTTGTAGGGTCTTGAATTATACAGCTGTAGAGTCCTGAAAACAAAGAAACTAGCTGTAGGAATAACATTACAGCTGTAAGGTCATGTTTAGCTATAGACTGATCAAATGTACAGTTGCAAACTTCCTTTTCACAACTATAACTTCCTTAGCCAATTTTCTTGTAACAAAGTATTAGTTTCAGTTCAATAAGAATATATGTTTTGCACACATCAAAATCTAAACAAGGTACATAACAACTTCCCCCTCTTTTGATGTTGGCTAAATACATAAAAAAAATGCAACAAAAACAGATAAACATGCAGTAGCAATAAGGTATTACTAATCATAAACAAATGTAGATGCAAAACAACAAAAAGAAATTGGGCAAAGCTGCATATATAAAAAGGTTTAAAGATAGAGCTTACAAAGATAGTTATACTAAAAACTAAACAGTTTTAGTGTCTAAACTATACAGTAGTCTTCATCACCTTCATCTCCTTATGTGCTTTAGATCAGCATCTTCTTCATCTTCATCATCTGACTCATCTTGTGGTTTGAAGATCCCTTGCTCACCCAATTTCATGTTCTTCTCATCCTCTTCAATGTACTTCATGAGCATCATCATTTCATACTTCTCAAAGTCTTCTAACTCTTTCCTTGATCTAAAAACTTTCTTTGATGGAGGAGCCCTCTTCTTCTTGGCATCCTTTCCTCCAATCAAATGAGCATTATCTCCTCTATCAACAAGAACTTCCTTATCTGTGGCTATCATGAGATCCCACATAAGCCTAGTATCATGTGCACCACACTACAAAGTAAACATGTATCAATGACTTTATATAAATAAATGTTCTCAACTGCAAGGTCGTTCTTCTTGAATGTCCTTTTCCAATTCTCTGGAAATGACTTCTCTGGAGTGAACTTCTTCCAATATTTCTTGTCATCATCCACAAAACTGAGATCGTCATAAGAATCTCCTCTGGTTCTCAAGTGTAGAGCCTTGCAAATATCTTTAGCACTGATATTAATTGTTCTTCCTTGAAGCCTAATTGTTCTTGCCATAGCTTGGGATTTGAAGAGTGGGGGATAGGGAGTGTTTAGGGGGTTTCAAAAATGTAAAGTGAGGTTAAAAGAAATCAAGAATCCTTTAAATACCTTTCCTTACACGTGCTCAAGATAGGGGAGAGAATAACTGTCTTTTAAAATGTATGAGTATTCAAATTTCGAACCATGAAATTACGTCTGTCCAAAATATAACTCATATGAATATTAAAATCAATTTAAAATGTCACACATATTCAAACATTTTATTATTTAAAATGTTGAATAATCTAAAATGCCTGTAACCAAAGTACTGGCATTTCTGAATTTATAGTGCTTCATTTAATTTCCCAGAATTGTACAAAGTACTGTAAATTCTCTAAGTTTGCAGTAGATTTGCTTAAAATATGAAAGTCTACATTTATAAGGAGTCTGCAGTTCAATGCCAAGTCTACAGCTGTAGAGTTAACAACTCTGCAGTTGAATGACTTTGCAGTTGCATATTTCTTTTTTAGTAGATTTTCAATTTTCTAAGTATCTTTGCAATTTAGTGATTTTCACAGAGTCTCTTTACAATTCTAGCATTCCCAAATAGCCTCTCAAGATAGAATATCTTGATTCACACAAAGGCTTAGTGAAAATTTGAGCAAGATTCAAATCAGTATGAATCTTTGTCAATTTCACATCCTTTCTTTCTACATGGTCTCTTATGAAATTATGCCTTACATCTATGTGTTTTTATCTAGAGTGTAACACTGGGTTCTGTGTTATTGCAATAGCACTTGTATTATCACAGAATATAGTGGTCTCTCTTGCATCAATCCCATAGTCTTGTAATTGATATTGCATCCATAAGATTTGTGCACAACCGCTTCCAGCAGCAATTTACTTTGCCTCAGCTGTGGATAGAACAATAGAATTTTGCTGCTTACTGTGTCATGCCACCAATCTTTCACCTAGGAATTGACATATGCCACTAGTACTCTTTCTATCAATCTTGCAGCCTGCAAAATCTGAGTCAGTGTAACCAATGAGCTCAATTCCTCCTTCTTTAGGATACCATAATCCTAGATCTGCTGTGGATTTGACATATTTGATGATCTTCTTTACATTATTTAAGTGTGATTCCTTAGGATTGACTTGGAATCTAGCACATACACATACTGCAAACATAATATTAGGTCTGCTTACTGTAAGGTATAGCAGTGATCCAATTCGCCTCCTATATTTTGTTACATCAATACTTTTGCCATTTTCATCTTTGTCAAAACGCACAGAAGGGGTCATAGGTATATTGGTAGGCCTAGAACTATCTATTTCAAACTTTTTGATAAGCTCTTGAGTATACTTAGCTTGATTGATGAAAATTTAATCTTTTATTTGGTTGACTTATAATCCCAAAAAGAAATTCAGATTTCCCATCATGCTCATTTCAAATTTATCTGTCATGAGCTTAGAGAACTTTCTGCATAAATCTTCATTGGTTGACCCAAAGATTATATCATCAACATAGATTTGAATAAGCAATATGTCATCCCCATGTTGTAATCTGAATAAAGTCTTGTCAACTACACCCTTTTTGAATCCATTCTTGATTAAATGATCACACAGGGTGTCATACCATGCTCTTGGAGCTTGTTTATATCCATAAAGGGCTTTTCTAAGCTTATACACCATATCTTCAGTTGTAGAGTCCTCAAATCCTGGTGATTGTTCAACATACACTTCCTCTGATAGTAAACCATTTAGAAATGCACTCTTTATATCAATTTGATATTCCGTAAAGTTCATATGTGCAGCATAGGCTAGAAATATTCTTATAACTTCTAATCTTGCAACTGTAGCAAAAGATTCATCAAAATCTATACCTTCAGCTTGACAATAGCCTTGAGAAACTAGCCTTGCTTTATTTCTGGTTACAATCCCATCTTCATCAAGTTTATTCTTCAAACCCCACCTAGTACCAATCACTTTCTGATTTTTGGGTCTGGGTACAAGTTCCCTTACTTGATTTCTCTCAAAACCATTCAATTCTTCTTGCATTGCAATGATCCAATTCACATCCTACAGTGCTTCATGAATATCTGTAGGTTCTGAAGATGAGAGAAATGTAGCAAACATTGCCTCATGGATTTATCTTCTGGTCTTTACAGGATCAGATATGTTTCCAACTACATGTTCAGGGGGGTGATTTCTCAACCATTTCAAATCTGGTTCAGGTTATAGTCCTTGATCATTGTTCTCTACAGCTGTAGATTCACCTACTGCAGACTCATCACGTCTTATTGTTGGTATTTCTACTTATGTTGGAACATTCTCATAGACTAGGTCTTCAACATTCTTTATAGGTGGTAACTCAACTATCACAGTGCCAAACCCTTTGTTGGTCAAATCTACAGGAGTTTTGATTTCAACGTATGGCTGTTGACTTGTGATTGTAGAGTTGTCCTCTTTAGAGTCTTCAGCTAAGTCTTCATTAGGGCTGTGTTGTTCATTAAAACAACATGATGTGATTCTTCCACAATCATTGATCTCTTCTTATACACTCTGAATGCTTTGCTAACATTAGAATATCCTAGGAAGATACCTTCATTTAACTTAGAATCAAAAGTCTTGAGGTGTTCTTTCCCATTATTCAGTATGTAGCATTTACATCCAAATATGTGTAGATAAGAGATGTTTGGAGTTCTTTCTTTCCATAACTCATATGGGGTCTTCTTATGATCCTTCACTATCAAGCATCTATTCTGTGTATAGCATGTTGTGCTTGTTGTCTCTGCCCAAAATCTCTTAGGTAGATTTGCTTCCACTAACAGTGTTCTGACTGCCTCCTTGAGTATTCAATTCTTTCTTTCTGCAACACCATTCTGATGTGGGGTTCTGGCTGCAGAATACTCATGCATAATGCCATACAATGAGCAATACTCCTCAATTACTTGATTTGTGAATTATGTTCCTCTGTCTGATCTTCACAATCTTCAAATTCTTTTCATTCTGAATCCTTCTCATCAATTCTGGTAACTTCTGTAGAGTTTCACTCTTCTTTCTTAGAAACACAGTCAAAGAAAATCTTGAGTAATCATCTATCACCACTAGAGTGTACTTCTTTCCACCAATTCTTACTGGTTCTATGGGTCCAAATAGATCCAATGTGTAATAATTCAAGTACTCCTGATGTGCTTGAGTGTATCTTGCTATTGAAAGTCTTCTTGATTTGTTTCCCTTTAACACAGGCATCACATAGATGTTCCTTCCTGAACTTTGTGTTTGGTAGACCTCTTACAAGTCTGTTATTCACAAGTTCATTCATGGTTTTAAAGTTTATGTGATTCATCCTTTTGTGCCATAACCAACTAACCTCATTGGAACTATTAGCAAGAAAACAGGAAATTTCAGCTGTAAAGTCAACATTCTCTTTTCTTGTGGTTTGGTATTCATTATCTTTGTCTATGCAAGTGTCATGTGTAAAGTCTACAGTGTAGCCTTTGTCACAAAATTGACTTACACTTAGCAAATTATGTTTTAAACCTTCTACTAGATAAACATCATTGATTTGAACTTTTCCTTTAAGCAAACTTCCTGATCCTTTAGCTGTTCCACTGGCATTATCACCCAAAACAACTTTAGGAGCTTTGTGTTCTTTCGCATATGTTCAGTCAAAAGGTATCCACACGCAAGTGTACGTGGTCGCTATATCGTCGTTGCAAGATTGAACAAGTTTAATATTTATCGAACACAGGGAGATGGGGATTTGTAAGGAAAATTGTTGTTTCAATTTGATAGCTAACAAAGCAATAAAGGGGGAAGGTATCTATTGTCTACTAACGCGTCAAAAGAGTAAACTACCTATCACATTGGGTTGCAAAGTGAGCAAGTGTGAGAGATATGTGCTAGTGTACTATCATATGTTTCACATGGTGATGTATCCCTTAATCATGCAATGAGGTATTGTACAATCAATTGGCTAGCCACTCTAACTTGCAAAAGGTCTCCCTAGGTACACATTAGAGCCTCTATTTGTTCTTCCAATTCACTAAGGATAATTCTCACTATCTTAGGAATTTAATCAAACACTTAGCATGCATTGGCCTAAATACAAGAAGATTTAGGAAAATAGCCCTACTCTCGTAAGAGACTAACTCCCTAATGGCCCTTATGATCAACTACACATGCAAAGCATTCATATAATTCATCAATATAGAGAATTGATCATACAACAACTCATAGCATTCATAAGATCAACATTAACACCACATTACTCCATAGGAATCATACACCAACACATAAAGGGATTAGCCCATGGCTAATTTGGTAAATATAAGAACAATTAAGCTAGAAACAATCATCATCATACAAGAATTGTAAAGAAATGTAGAGAGATAACCTATTATAATGAAAATTGGAAAGATACAAGTTACCTCTAAAATGCTATCTAACAATCCGGCAATGGAAATTGAAATTCAATAGCTAGAAACGTAGCTCTAGCTAAGACGAGAATGCAGGAATAAACAGATTGACGATCAAAGCGGTAGATCAAAAGTTATCGACGAAATCGTAAGAAAAAATCTTAAGAACCCAATTAGTAACTACCTTTCTCTCTCAAATCTAATCTAAGAACTTGAATTATGACTTGATTCTAAACTAGATGCCTTGAGAATCTGATCCTTGGAGTATTTATAGTGCCCACAATGTTTAGTCCAAAATGCTTTTCATTAAACGCGCGAAAAGACAAAACAGCCCTCGAAATTGGGCCTGTCCGGGCCATCACACAAATGCACCATAGTGGCCACACGAATCGATTCATGTGGTCCACTCGTGCGGTCCTCCATCGCCCGAACCAGAGATGTGGCGCACAAATCTGGGCTTGTGGTCGCACGAGCCAGGCTTGGTTGCGCACGAGCCAGACTTGGTTGCGCACGAGCCCAGCTTCGACGCGTCCGATCGATCCTCGACTTCCTCGTTTTCTTCATATCTTGAGTTCTAGAGCTCCGATTGAATAGATTCTTTTTCCGTTGCGACCCTTTCTTCGAACCCTTCGACATGGTATATCATTTTCCTCCATTGGATCAAGTCACAATTTCTGGACTTTTATGAACTTGCTCGTCTCTTGCCTATTTTGCTCGTTTTCACTACAAAACACAACTTTCTAGCCAAAAAAGGTTAAATGCACAAAGTATAGCATTTTAGGGTCAAATATGAACATAAGAACATCAAAACCAAGTAGAAATGGATGCAAAAACATGCAATTATGACCCTAATCACACCCCCAAACTAGATTGTTGCTCGTCCTCGAGAAACGAAGCGATAAGATAGGGGAATAATTGTATGTATGAAGCATCAAGCACAAGATCAATGCCATAGAATCATCACTCAATGTCTAGCAAATCTAAGATACAATATCATCCACTCAACTATCAAAATCAAATCAATTAGCACAATATCAAATCAATGAGTCCTGATCCTTACAAGATAGGTGTTTCACTCAACCCTCAAGTGTTTAAGCTCTCTCATGCATCACACCACATACACATACTACCATAAGCTTGGCTCAAGTCTACATTATCCACCACTTGGAATGACAAATCAATCACACATCAATGAGGACTTTTAAAGGTTGTAGTGTTGGTTCTTTGGTAGGGAAGGAACATATGGGTAAAAGTGACTAAGTATGATTAGTAAAGCATAGAAGGAATCAAAGTAGAGATCATTCACCTCTTCATGCAATTTTGAAATCTCATCATGCTCTTTCAAAATCACACTTCAAAGAATCATTCCTCCCTTTTTGCAAAATTGTGAACATACTCACAACACTAGAGTCAAACTTGACCATAATTTTTCAAAAAGTCAACCTTTTTCAATTTCTTGCAAGCACTTACCTTTGAACCTTCTTTTCATAACAATCCAAGCATAGAATTTCTTTCCACATTGGCCAATAATTTCTTCATCAAATCACCAATCTTCCTTCCTTCTTTTCACTCTACTAATCATAAGGACAAGAGAGTTCCAAAAAGGAAGGAAAATGGCTTAAAGTGTGGTTAGCCAAATGAAAGGATTATAAGCACAAAATGGGTAGCAAAGGATATCAATATCAATGGTAGGCTCAAAGTGTAAAGTGGCTCAATATAGATTAAAGAAAATGCCTCATATCATCTCATATGAAATCATTATCTAATGTAGCCTCAAATAAGACCAAAGCCAAGTTCTAGAGTATAATGAACATGTGTGTAACTCACATCAAAGAAATGTCCTCTGTTCAAGATTGAAACGGGCAAAATTGGCTCAAATCTCACAGGTAATGGTGATCAAGACTCATATCATATCAAAATGCTCATAACAATGAAATCTCAAGAATCATAGAATCAAAAGTATCAAAGATAAGACAAGAATCAAGCAATAAATCCACTACACTAATCATGACTTTCAACTCATCTATACAACAATAAACATATCTCATGCATTCACTACTCAAAGCAAACAACAATATGGCAAAAAATAACAAGCAAAGCAAGGCCTCACAATAAGCATATGGTACAAAACATCATAGAAGCACTAAAAATCAATATGAGAATAGCATTGCGATGAGAATGACAAAACAATCACACCCCCTCCCCCCAGACTTTTTGAACCATGGGTCTAAAAAGTTTGGCAAAGAAGTGGAGACAAGATCAAGCAATGCACAAGAATAAAGCTCAAACTCTTAAGCATCATAAGCAATAAGATCAAAATCAAATATAATCCATCACAAAGCAAATAACAAGATAAAGCTACCTAAAAGTACCACAATCATTAACAATATCACTACAAATCAAATTAAACTAAGAATTAGGGATAGAAGGAAGATAATTGCAAGAAATAGAAAGAGTAGAGTTAAAAGAACATACCTACGAAAGGAATTGATGAAAGAAATTGTAGAACTTGAGATATGAAAATTTTCCCAACCTCCTTCTTCTTGGTTTTTAGAGAGAATAGAGTGCAAGAGTGAAGTGAGAAGTGTGTTTTTGTGTGTGAAATAAGTGGGAAATGAGTATAAAGAGTGAGTGGACAAACCTAGGGAAGTGTGGTCAAAGTTGGACCAAAAGTGGTCAAAATCTGAATTTGCAGGGCACCACACGAATCGACACCTGCAGCCTAACGAATCGGACTCATGTGACCTCCCCCTTGCATTCGTTCGGTGCTTCGTCGCCTGAACCAGGGATGGCCTGCACGAATCGGTAGCCATGGGTGCACGAATCCTGGCCTGTGGGTGCACGAATCAGAAGTGTTTTTGGACCACTTCCAATTTTCAACCCTTTATACATTTTTCAAGCAATTTTCTTCCATTTTCCTACACAATACAACTTAAAACTCCTCAAAAAACATAAATGGTCATTGAACATCATCAAATTAATCATGAAAATGAACAATTAATCAAAAAATTGATCACGAATCACACCCCCCAAACTTTTTCGGATCAAGAATCCTAATACAGTTTGGAAAGACTGATTAATCAAGAAATTCAAGCTCAATAAACCATTCACACAACATATCACCTCTTAAACCAAGAATTTCTCAAAACCTTAAGCAAAATATGCTCCTCAAACCTATTCTTTCACACAATAGCAAAAAATCCACAAAGAGCAATCATTTCACAAAATCAATAGGTTCGAATGGCATTCATGCTTCTATCCCTAAAATCAAAAAGCAAAACTAACACAACAACAAAAATCAAGAATATGAAAAAGGATATTAAGGTGGGTTGCCTCCCACCTAGCGCTTGGATTTAACGTCCCCTAGCCGGATGCTATAAAGCTCAAGTAACATCAAAATCAATAAGGGTTGAGTGACTTACATCACTCAATTTCCTTCTCCAAAAATATCCCTTCTTCACCACATTCTTCACCACTTGTTTCACCCCCTTATCCTCATTCACTCTTTTTCTCTTTTCAAAAAGAATTACTTCATTCACCTCACTCTCAAGATCACAAGTTCTCATAACCTTGCTAGCATTTTCACCCTCACATCTTGGGGAACTCATTGTAGAATCATAGATAGAGAAAGTGTTTCTCTCATCATTCATCCTCAAGGTAACCTCACCTTTTTGAATATTTATCAAAGCATCCGAAGTCGCAAGGAAAGGTCTCCCAAGAATTAGAGGAGTAAACTTGTCCTCCTCTACATCTAAGATAACAAAATCAACCGGGTACAAGAACTTACAAATTTGAACTACCACATTTTCCAAAATCCCTCTAGGTTGCACCTTTGAATTGTCCGCCATATAAAGATCACTAGACATGGGCTTCATATCTTTCAAGCCAAGCCTTTGAGATATCGATAAAGGCATAACATTCATACTAGCCCCAAGATCACATAAAGCCTTAATACTCTTGCTTCCTTTAATATGACAATCCAACACAAAGCTACCGGATCTTTGAGTATTTTAGGAAGATGCTTCATGATAAGCTTGCTACTCTCTTGAGTGAGTTTGATAATATCGGGCTCCTTTTTCCTCTTTTTCGACATGAGATCCTTCAAGAATCTTGTATACGTCGGCATTTGCTCAATAGCCTCTTTGAAAGGCATATTAGCATACATCTTTGTGAACAAATCAAGAAATTTCTTAAGCCTCTCATCAAGCTTGTTTTTCACTCCCTTGGAAACTTCCACCTTTACTTTCTCAACCACCAACCCTTCTTCCTCCAATCTATCCTAACCCCCTATTTTCACTTTCCCTTTGTTTTACTCTTGTTTTCCTCTCACACTCTCTTCTACCCCCAAGTCTTTCTCATCAAACTTCACCAATTTCACATTCTCACAACAAAATGCTTCTTCCACTATCTCGTCATGAAACAATTTCAAAGGATCATTCCCTACCACCTCCTTTGGAACCTCCACACACATAATTGAATTACAATGCTCATGAGGATTAATTTCGGTTGTAGAAGGGAATTTACCTTTATTAACTTGTGGACTTAAGGATGAAGCAATTTGCCCAAGTTGATATTCCAAGCTCTTAATTTGATTTCCTTGTGAAGTGTACAAGTCATCAACCCTTTTGTTCGTTTCACTATTCATCTTTCTAAATTCCACTTCAAAATTGTCCATCTTCTTCAAAATCAATGTCAAGGTGTCTTCAATGCTCCCCTTACCCTCATTATTAGGTGGCTTAGACCTCGGATCAATCCCGGCTGGCAATTGAATTGCCCCCTTGGGATTGGAATATGAAAAGTTCTCATGCCTCCTATTCGGGTTGTATGGAGGGTTGCTTTGATTCGGATACGGACCCCCTTGTTGTCTAAACGGTGGAGCAACATATGACCTTTGATTACTTTGGAAAGAATTGTTGTATTGAGGATGACCCATGTAATTCACTTCTTCTTGAGTAGAGGTGGTAGGAGAAGGAATACTTTCGACAACACTTACTTGCATAGGAGCTGGAGCTTGGTTTAGGTTTTGGCCTCCATAGACCAAGTTCAACACATTTTTCATGTTTTCCTCAAGAAGTGCAACTCGATCACCCGTTCCACTATTGGACTCTCTTTGAAATGTATTGTTTGCAGCTATGTTTTCGATGATCTCGTTTACTTGACGAATGGTCTTCGTCCAAACCGAGCCTCCAGCACAAAAATATAAGTAATTCTTGTCCCCTTCATGCAATTCAATGGTAAATGTCAAAAGAATGTCTTCATCCCTCAAACTATGTTGAGGACAAGCCAACAACAAGGTTTGGTACCTCTCCCAAGCACTAGATATGGTTTCTCTCGCCTTTTGTCAGAAATTCTTTATTTCTTCCCTAGCCTTTAACATCTTTGATGGAGGGTAAAATTTCTTAAGAAATTGTGAACTCAATTCCTCCCATGTAGCTTCTTTCGGATTCATAGATCAAATCCATGTTTTAGCTCTCCCGGTCAAGGTAAAATTAAAGAAACAGAGCTTCTTCTCATTATCCGACATCCCTTTGTACTTGATCGTGTCACATAGCTCCATGAAGTTATTTAGATGAGCATTTGGATCTTCTCGATCACTTGATCCTTCAAAAGGAGATTTTTTTAACAACTTCAAGAGATTTGTATTAAGCTCAAACTTCTCAGCATCTATCGGTGGTCTTTCTATCCCATCATAATGCTCATTAACCCTTGGCTCAAAATAGTCTCGGAGTAGTGGTTCATTGTTTTGAAGTGGGTTTACAATTTGTGGTCTTTGGTGTTGGGGTTGTGGTGGGTATGGATAGTAAGGATAGTTATGTGGTGGTGGTGGGTAGTATGGTTGGTTTATTGGGTAATTTTGGTAGTTGGGATATTGAGGTGGGTAGTAATGTTGATTTGGTGGTGGATAAGGTTGATATTAATGTGGTATAGGTTGTGGTTGTGGAACCTCCCTTTGAGCCAAGTGCTCCTCACCTTGATGCACTTGTCCTCTCAATGGTTCTTCTTCTCTTATTTCATCTCGAGCTTCATTCATGTTATTCTCCATGTTCTCTTGATTCAATCTAGCTTCTCTTCTTCTTCTTCGTAGGCTCGTTTCAAGGTCTAAATCAAAGGGTAATAGATCTCCCCCTTGACTTCTTGTGTGCATATACCTACAAAGAAACAAGTATCAAAACTCTCACAGTAATAACCAATCGAAAATAAAGGAAACAACAAACAACCAAACAACTAGCCGTCTCCCCGGCAACGGCGCCAAAAACTTGTTCAGTCAAAAGGTGTCCACACGCAAGTGTACGTGGTCGCTATATCATCGTGGCAAGATTGACCAAGTTTAATATTTATCGAACACAGGGAGATGGGGATTTGTAAGGAAAATTGTTGTTTCAATTTGATAGCTAACAAAGTAATAAAGGGGAAAGGTATTTATTGTCTACTAATGCGTCAAAAGAGTAAACTACCTATC
>JAPKLY010000344.1:281050-291164 GCA_026898435.1 Prunella vulgaris | reverse complement strand
TCATTAAAAGAATTTAACTAAAAACGTTTCCGCACACTAAGATCACTGCGCACTCAGCTGATTGTAAAGTCAGCTTGTTTTCAAAACAAGAAGACTCAAAGTCTTCTTTAGGGACCAACAATGTGCTAGTGTACTATCCTATGTTTCACATGGTGATGTATCCCTTAATCATGCAATGAGGTATTGTACAATCAATTGGCTAGCCACTCAAACATGCAAAAGGTCTCCCTAGGTACACATTAGAGCCTCTAATTGTTCTTCCAATTCACTAAGGAAAATTCTCACTATCTTAGGAATTTAATCAAACACTTAGCATGCATTGGCCTAAATACAAGAAGATTTAGGAAAATAGCCCTACTCTCGTAAGAGACTAACTCCCTAATGGCCCTTACGATCAACTACACATGTAAAGCATTCATACAATCCATCAATGTAGAGAATTGAGCATACAACAACTCATAGCATTCATAAGATCAACATTAACACCACATTACTCCATAGGAATCATACACCAACACATAAAGGGATTAGCTCATGACTAATTTGGTAAACATAAGAACAATTAAGCTAGAAACAATCATCATCATACAAGAATTGTAAAGAAATGTAGAGAGATTACCTATTACAATGAAAATTGGAAAGATACAAATTACCTCTAAAATGCTATCTAACAATCCGACAATGGAAATTGAAATTCAATCGGTAGAAACGTAGCTCTAGCTAAGACGAGAATGCAGGAATAAACTGATCGACGGTCAAAGCGGTAGATCAAAAGTTATCGATGAAATCGTAAGAAGAAATCTTAAGAACCCAACTAGTAACTACCTCTCTCTCTCTAATCTAATCTAAGAACTTGAATTATGACTTGATTCTAAACTAGATGCCTTGAGAATCTGATCCTTGGAGTATTTATAGTGCCCACAATGTTTAGTTCAAAATGCCCTTCATTAAACGCGCGAAAAGACGAAACAGCCCTCGAAATTGGGCCTGTACGGGCCATCACACGAATGCACCATAGTGGCCACACGAATCGATTCGTGTGGTCCACTCGTGCAGTCCTCCATCACCTGAACCAGAGATGTGGCGCACGAATCTGGGCTTGTGGTCGCACGAGCCAGGCTTGGTTGCGCACGAGCCCAGCTTCGACTCGTCCTATCGATCCTCGACTTCCTCATTTTCTTCATATATTGAGTTCTAGAGCTCCGATTGAATCGATTCTTTTTCCGTTACGACCCTCTCTTCGAACCCTTCGACATGGTATATAATTTGCCTCCATTGGATCAACTCACAATTTCTGGACTTTTATGAACTTGCTCGTATCTTGCCTATTTTGCTCGTTTTCACAACAAAACACAACTTTCTAGCCAAAAAGGGTTAAATGCACAAAGTATAGCATTTTAGGGTCAAATATGAACATAAGCACATCAAAACCATGTAGAAATGGATGCAAAAACATGCAATTATGACCCTAATCAGCATCTTGTAACAAACTCCTATCTCCAGTCATGTGTCTTGCACAACCACTGTCTATGTATCAAATCTCTCTTTTGGTGGTTGTAACTTGTCCCTGCAAAATAAAGTGAGTTATTTAGGAATCCAACGATTTGGATCTCCTTCAGTGATACTCTTTGCAATCCAAGCCTTTTTGGGAACTGTAGAGGGTCTACATTTGTTGCTTGATCCTCCTTTTTTTATTGTTTGTAGAGGGAGACAAATTGGACACATTTTCGTTCCTTAATCTATCAAAATAGAGTCTTCTTTCAATCTTGAGCTTGTTGAAGACTTCCTCTTCTGACTGCATAGTTTACACAGACTCTGCAGTTGGTTTTAGAGTCATATCATGAAACATGTTGGTGACCTCAGTAGCATTCATAATCTCCTTTATCTTTTGTTGTCTTCTTGGTGACAATTCTTTGAAGGATTTCAAGAATTGTGAGTCTTCTGGCTGTAGAGTTGAAACTATAGCCTCTTTAAGTGTTGATGTAGAACCTTTGATGAATTTTCTCTCAGGTTTTCTTCCAGGAATTGAATTTTGCAAGTGATCCATCCAATTGCAAGGATTATATCCTATACTAGTTAAATCACCAGTGTGTCTTTGTTCAGACAACATCTTCCTCAATTGTCTGGATGATTTTCCAAAACAATTCAACTTCTTTTGAAGATAGATGTTTCCTTCTTCAAGATCAGCTATCATAATTTCTTGTGCTCTGGTTGTTTTCTTCAATTCAACACAGTCTGCAGCTCTATAGCTTGCCTCATTGAAAAGTTCTTCATTGTCATTTTTCAAACAACTGTAACTTTCTTTGAGTTTCTGTAGAATCAATAGTTGTTTCTCAGCATCTTCTATTCCAGTCAATAGAGCTTTAACATGCTCTCTTCCAATTTAGTTATCTCTTCTAAGATCTTCATTCTCCTCTTGAAGTTTTTGAATTGCATCAAACTTGTCACTGGGAGACTCATTGTCTATTATATAACTCATACCTCTTCATCTTTAGCCATAAGACAGATAAGAGCTTCTTCATCTGAGTCTGTTGAGTCATAGTCTTCTAAATATGCAGTTGACTTTTGACAAGAAGGGGGACCTTGTTCCTGGTTTTTATCAAACTCTGAAAGAAGTGCTCTAATTCTCTCCTTGTCAAACTTTTTCTTCTTGTCTTTTCTAGCCTTCTTTTCCTCATTAGTGTATTTCTCTGTCTTGGGGTATGGACAATCTTTGATGTAGTGTCCAGGTTTTCTGCAGTTGTAATACAAATAAGTTGACTTAGGTGTTGTTGATTTTACCTTACCATCTTCCTTTGGTGTGTACTGCTTCTTCTTAGTCCATTTTCTGAATTTCTTGAGCAGCTTTATAAAAAGAGCCAAGTCTTTTTCATCAAAATCTGCAGTTGTAAGGTTGTCAGCCACTAGAGTTGTAACATTTGCACTGCCAGGTTCTTTTCTTCTACTTATGTCAAATTTATAAGCCTTCAAGTCTGAAAAGAGTTCAAATGTGGATATCTTAGTAAATCCTTTGATTCTCTCATGGAAATCACTTTCATGTCCCATTCAGAACGTAGTCCTCTAAGAACTTTCATGTTCATTTCTCTCTATGAGTACTCTTTACCAAGTGAGTCTAGCTCATTGAGAATCTCAATGAATCTTGATTCAAACTTTTCAAGAGTTTCTCCAGATTTCATTTTGAAGTTCTCAAACTTTTGAACTGCTATCATGAGTTTGTTTTCCTTGATTTGTTTATTCCTTCACAAATCATTTCCAACTTTTCACATATATCTTTTGCAGTTTTGCAGTTTTTGATCTTGCTATACACAATTTTATCTAATGAGTGATAAATAGTGTTCTTTGCAACATTATCAAGATTGGACCTTCTCTTGTCATCCTCTGTCCATTCCCTTCTGGGTTTGGGGATGATCTGAGCTAGTCCAGCTGACTGATCAGCTGCATTGTTGACCTTCTCAAAAACTATAGGACCATCTTCAATGATGGACCACATCTCATCATTTATTGCAAATAGGTGAGCTTGCATTCTGATCTTCCATTCATCATAGTCTTCAACTGAGAACATAGGATCCTTGGATTTCACCATTTTCGGGGCCATGCAGGTATGCAGCTGTGTTTTTCAAAAATAAAAAGGATTTAGCTAGTTACTGATCAAAGCAGTGGCGAGCCAACTACTCTGATACCACTTGTTTTCCCTTAAGTGGTCAAGGTCTAGACGGGGGGTGAATAGACCTTGAAAATCAAAATAAGTTTTCAAATTTTTCAAAAAGGAATTCTAGAACCTTACAGTCACCTCTTTTAAGTTTAAAAACAAGGGGTCTACAAGAGGTTTTATGAACCACAAAGGTTGCAGCTGTGGACTTAAGAAGTCTGCAGCTGCAGAGCTATAAAACTTGCAAATAAAGAAATCAACTTGTAGGCAAAATATCAGAGGGGTTCTCACACTTAAAAGTGTATTGAGAAACCTCTAATGTGCAGCGGAAATAAGTGTAAGTGTAAATGAAAAATAATATGAACAAACTTAACAGCTGAGTGACTTAGACAAGTCTACAGTTGTAGAGTCCAGTTCCTTTGTGAAAAACATAAAGTTTTTATGAAGTAATTTTAAAAGAATGATGAATGTAACAATAAAATAAATATGCAATATAGAAATTAAAATGAACAACAGATATAAAACAGGATTTATAGTGGTTCAGAGTCTATGAATAAGACCTTCTACATCCACTGTTACACCATTTAAGTGCAAAATTCACTAAGAACAGATCACAAAGATCAATACAAGTAGTCCCCCCTTAGAACTAGATTGACTCAGATTCTTATTCTAACAAGAGATTAACTATTATCCTATTCACTCAGAATAACTCACAAAGAGTTAACAAACCTCACAAAGAGATATCTACATTAAGTAGAAAATAATAAAACAAGTGAGGGAACAACAACAATAGTGATTCTTTCTAAGAAAATCCTAACGAACTACCCTATCAATCACAGGGAATAATAAAGAAAATAAGCTCTCTATCTCTCTCTCTAGTTTGTTGGTTGTAGACTTGCTTAGGTTGAATGCTTGAATGCTCAGGTTGTTGTTGTTGCTGCCTCTGAGAACTTCATCTAAGAGGTGTGTCTTATCCGTTGAGAAATTCAAATTTGAATTCAAGATAAAGCTCCTCTTACTCTTTATTACCTTACATGTGTGAAGTGGTCCTCATCCTTCACACAGAATAATACTGGTTGTACTATTTGTCTTCATTCACAGAATTCTAGTTGACTTGATTTAATCTTCAATAAACATCCAGATTCTCTTTGATAAACTCCTCTTATGTACTCTATAGTGAGTGCAAAATTGCTACACTAATTTGAGCTTAAGAGTCTTGATAATCTTCATTAATACTTGATCTTGTACTTCAGTCTTCAAATGGTTAAATCAGCTGTAGGGTCTTGAACTATACAGTTGTAGAGTCCTAAAATCAGAGAAACTAGCTGTAGGAATAACATTACAGCTGTAAGGTCATGTTTAGCTGTTGACTGAGCAAATGTACAACTGCAAACTTTCCTTTCACAACTATAACTTCCTTAGACAATTTTCTTGTAACAAAGTATTAGTTTCAGTTCAATAAGAATACATGTTTTGCACACATCAAAATCTAAACAAGGTACTTAACAATGAGAGAGTTGAATTGGTCCACTGACTTTTTACACAACATAAAATAATTAATCCCCATTTTAATTATTGAACCGGTCAAAGCTTTGGGGGGTTCCAATGTTTGAACTAGCCTAACTCCTATTTTGTTATCTCCAAATGACTAGAACTCATGCTTGCTTTCAACACTTGTTGGCGATCAACACTAAAAATGGCGAGTAATTTTCAAACTTTTATATGCACGATCAACTTGGGGGGCGCATGAGTAGCTTCTTGCGCGAGCAGCTTTGTGTTTGTATTTAACTACGGTTGCTGTGGTGAGCAACTGATGGTGAGGGATGTCGTAAGGGATGCGATCAATAAGACCAGGTAATCTGTGAGTAGCTTGTGCATGCGATTAATCTAGGCATGCTCCTCCTTGTTAGGCTTCATGATATTGAAGTATATCGCTTACCAGGGAACCTTTTTTGAATGAATCAAACCGCCATAATAGTGGGAGAGTAGTTAGAAATTATTTTGATGATAAATATGCTAGCCATTTGTTTGAATTTGTCAAAACATGGGCAGTTGCACACAAATTGCCAATCACGCTAACTTCTCAACACTTGTAGTGTATGAATTGGAGAATACTCCCACAATGCTCAAGGACTATTCTGCACGTCCAATGATGAAAAATAATAAATGAGTGTTTGATTTAGGTGAGCAGATTCAATTGTCGTACAGTTGAAATTTTTAGAGGGTAGCGAACAAGAAGAAAGTGATCAACTGGACTTTGGCGAACAGATGGAAACGGCGCGATCAGTTCCCCTTGCGCAACCTTGTTTCAGTGTGGCGAGCAGCCTTGGCACAATCTACCGATGTTGTGTGAAAATTGAGTCTTGGATGTGGCAACATGAAATTCGGACTAATATTTAGGGGGGGAATAAGATTATATTATAAAGAAAAGGAGAAAAAAGTCAAACCCACAACCGGGACAAAGGGAAATAACAAAGATTAGATGGGCCTCATTAAAAATCTCACCCTAAACTACCCTTGTGGATAAACCGGACAGAGGGAAAAAGAGTGCAACCATCATAACCTTATCCCGAAATAGGATAGGCCTGGAATACAAAGCCAACAAAATATAAGCAAAGATGGCATTGCACAACTTGCCAAACGAACATGTTGCTTAGTGTTTAATTAATGTTTAACCTCCACTAACAATCGATGAAGGAAGCGGAACATCCTCGGAAGACAAAATAAAACAGGCTCAACAAACAAGTTTAAACAAAAAACTTGCAGAGATATTGGTCCTCCAAGAAGCACGCCTATCTTTCCCTCTTGCATTGCCAGGAGAGGTAAACACTAACATAGCTGGCATCGATTTCCAGATGTATTAAAGAAAACCACCTCTTCAGCCCACATACACAACAGGTGCAGGATCCATGCCGCGAATTCCAGATACATAATAGTCCCTCATCATCCTTCCGAAAGCCAACTAAACAAAAGAACAAAAAAACAATATACAGAGTAAACCCAACTCAACACCGAAAGTATTCAACATTAATATCCTCGAAGAAAATTCTAGTCAAGAAATCCGGTGTAAAACCAAACCATGATTCCGCTTGGTACCTCGCAGCTAGAGTGTGAGTCGTACGATTTCCCTCTCTATAAATATGAGAGAAAACGAGCTCCATATCCGAAGTAAGATGCATAACCCGTTCCCACATCCCCATCACTCTCCAAGGGATCAACTGAATACTTCGCTTTAAAGTGTTAATAGCTAAAAGCGAATCCGACTCAACCCAGATTTTAGACCAGGAGAGGTAAACACTAACATAGCTGGCATCGATTTCCAAATGTATTGAAGAAAACCGACTCTTCAGCCCACATACACAGCAGGTGCAGGATCCATGCCGCGAATTCCAGATACATAATACTCCCTCATCATCCATCTGAAAGCCAACTAAACAAAAGAACAAGAAAATAAAATACAGAGTAAACCCAACTCAACACCGAAAGTATTTAATATTAATATCCTTGAAGAAAATTCTAGTCAAGAAATCCGGTGTAGAACCAAACCATGATTTCGCTTGGTGTCTCACAACTAGAGTGTGAGCCGTACGATTACCCTCTCTATAAATATGCGAGAAAACGAGCTCCATATCCGAAGCAAGATGCATAACCCGTTCCCACATCCCCAGCACTCTCCAAGGGATCAACCGAATACTTTGCTTTAAAGTGTTAATAGCTAAAAGTGAATCTGACTCAACCCAGAGTTTAGACCAACCCCTCTCATGCGCAAACTTAATTGCCGATAGAGCTGCCAATATCTCACCTTCTAGAGGTTGCAAATCACCCCCAGACAATACAAATGCAGCCATAAAGAAGCCTCGAGAACTTCGAGAGACAGCCCCCACAAAAGCCCCAATTGATTGACCTCCAAGCGAAACGTCCACATTGACCTTCACCAGGAAGGAGGCTCCTGCCACCGGACAAAAAGAACAGTCCTCACCCCCCTGGGATTCAGCTTCACCCGCAGCGCGCTAGCAATCACCAAGTTTGACACCGTCCCATTAGAACGTGAGGTGATAAGATGCACCCCAGCAGCGACGTCGAAAGAAATCCTGGCAATACATCTCCTAGATGATGGCATTATCTTGTCAAACACAAATAAATTCCTTATCTTCCAGACACTCCAAATGGAGGTGACAAAAATCTAAGACCACAAGTCCTTCAATTGTGCACTAAGAGAAACTCCCTGTGCCTGCGAATATAGCAACAAGAAATTTCCGCCAAAATCCAAAGAGACACCAAATATAGACACAAAGTGACCAAGGACCTCTCTCACAAACCCAACATTCCGCAAAAATATGATCTAATGTCTCCTCTGTAGCGCCACACAGAAAACACATCGAAGGGCCAGCCATACCAAATTTTGGTCTCCAACTAGAGGTGGGAATCCTGCCCCAAAGGGCACGCCAAACAAGAGTGGAATGGGCACGAGGAATGAAGCACGCCCAAATCCAAGAAAATTGCACCAAAGGAGAAAAATGTTGCCGACGTTCCTCATAAACCAATTTTGCCACCAGAAGTCCGGAGACCGACTTTCCCCACACTGCCTTGTCTTCCCCACCACGCACATGAATTTGTAGAATATCGTGAACAACATCCGCATGTGAAAGCAAGAAATCCATGTCAAAATGCCAGCGATCATCAAAATAAAAACTACCAACCGACCCTTTCAAACCTCGCAATCAAGCTGCCAAAATTCGCAACTTATCCGCAATAACATACCCCAGTCAATTGTCCATCCAGAAATTAACTGAAGGATGCTTACCAACCAGCCATCGGACTTCGTCCTGAATAGCCGCACAATGACAACGGATACCAGCCCATAGAGAAAAAGCACCCCGACAGCACTTTAGGCGTCGAGTTCTAGTGAAGAAATGGGAGTGCAACACCTTGAGATCAGGTGTAGGGCAAGTGTAAACATCCCATGCAAGTTTAAATGTGCAGGATTCATTTGCAAGACAGAAAGAACGTACACTCAAACCCCCTCAAGTAAAGGGGTACAAACTCTCTTCCATTAAACCGAGCAAGAATTATTGCGCTTCTGAACATTGCCCGTCCAGAAAAATTACGCATGGCAGCCTCCACCTTCGCAATAAGCGGCGCAGGCCATTTGTAAACCATCATAGAATACACCGTGGAAGAGGCAATAACCGTGTTAATCAAACAAAGACGTCCTGCTAAAGATAAAAGTTTGTCTTGCCATCGCGGAAACTTGCTCAAAACTTTGTCTGCAATGGGCTGCAAGCAGGAAACCCGAGGCAACCCCAAAAACAAAGGAATCCCCAAATAAATAAATGGCATCGAGCCCTCATAAATGCCTAAAGTTCTCGAGAAATAGAGTTTAATGTCCAAAGTGACAGTTTTACCAAAAAAGACACGAGACTTAGCCGGACTAAAGAATTGACCCGAAAGGCCTCCATAACACCGCAGAATCCAAGCAAGGCAGTCAATATCGTTCCTCGTAGCATTCAAGAGAACAACAATGTCATCTGCATAGAACAAATAACGAGGTAGATTCCTCAAAGTGGAAAAGGCGAGCGCCCCACTTTTTCATTCCAGAAACCTACCCAAAGCTTCTTCAGCCAAACAAAAGAGCAGCGGGGACAAAGGGTCGCCCTGGCGAACCCCCCTAGAACACCTAAAATAGCCAACTACCCGCCCATTCAAGAGGATCGAAAGCCGTGAAGAAGATAAAATCACTTTCACCAAAGAGATAAATTTAGGAACAAAATTCATCCTCTTGCGAACAGCCACCAAAAAATCCCAATCCACCATGTCAAAGGCTTTGGTGATCTCGATTTTAATAAATGCTCGTTGTACCCCTTCCGGACTCAAATTATTAATCGCAGTAGAAGCCAAAGCAATACGCGTATGGATACTCCGATTCGAAACAAACCCATATTGATAACGGTAAAGATAAGAACCCACAATCTTACCCTGGCGTGAGGCCAATATCTTCGAGATCACCTTGAACAAAAAGTTGCCCATAGCAATAGGCCAAAAATCCTTAACATCTTTAGCACCCGGATGTTTAGGAATCAAAGTAATAAAACTAGGTAAGAACTCCCTAGCAAAGAAATAAGCAGCCGCATTGACCACATCCAAACCAACAATATCCCAACACTTCTGGAAAAAAACCCCTGAAAAACTGTCTGGCCCCGGCGTACTATCTCCTTCTAATGCAAACACCACCTCCTTAACCTCATCCGCCAAAGGGATTGCCACTAAGAGTAAATTATCAGAGTCACTCACCACTTCAAAAGGTAAAGAATTAAGAAGCGAAAAAGAGCCATCAAGTCCATGATCCTTCGTAAAGAGATCTCGATAATAATAAGACACATGAGCACCAATTGCCGCAAGGTCCCTGGAAACTACCCCGTTGACTAGCGATTTGTGTTCGCACACAAATGCACTTTCCTACAAGTG
>JAPKLY010000344.1:228483-281040 GCA_026898435.1 Prunella vulgaris | reverse complement strand
TAAATTAAAATAGATAGCGATTAAGACTCTAAATGCATACAAATTCTCATAAAATCGTCTTAAATTGAGCACAAATTGATGCAAATACGACCATAATCACCCGTCCATAACCATTTCATGAATACCCGAAGATGACGAAGTAGATTTGTGTAAAGCATGAAAAAAAGAGGAGTTTAGGTCCCCATCCTGCAACCAACGTGCCTGATTCCTCTGGGTATAATATTCCTGTCTGGCAGCCAGGAGATGATTCAAAGCCAACTGCCTGTCAATTTCCACCCTTAAACGGCTATCCGAATCCCCAAGTAGCTGAATCTCATTCTGGATTACAACAAGCTCCGCATGAGCCACCTCAATCTGCACAAAAATGTCCTTAAAAACTGTCCTATTCCAAGATCACAGACTAGCCTTCAAAAGTTTCAGTTTACGAACAACCAACACAATCGGATCCAAGGCCTGAATTGACGAAACTCAAACACCTGACACCAAAGAACAAAAACCGTCATGCAGCGTCCACATACTCTAAAAACGAAACAAAAAAGCCGAAGAGTCTCCAGCAGCCGTTAAGGACAACAGCAAAGGGTTTTTTTCCGAAGTGTGTCTGCACAAGACCTCTAGAGACGACCTCGACCAAATCGACAGAAAACCAGTAGAGGCAAGAGCTCTATCAAGTTTTGCTGCTAGAAATCCAGACCTCGAATTCCGGGAGGACCAAGTAAATAATGGACCAGCAGCTTCCATATCAATCAAACCAGCTTCATCAAAAAACGCCCTAAACTCCTCGGACGAAAGATTACCCAACCTCACATAATTCAACCTCTCATGGGAGCCCAAAACTGCATTAAAGTCCCCAATCAACAAACTATTAACATCAAGAAAAGTGAGCAAATCAAACCACAAGTTCCTCCTCAACAAGTAGGAATTTTTGCCATGCACAAAACCAAAAATACCCTTACAACCATGCAAACAGAAAGTAATACCTAGACATTGATCCGACGAAAAACACACCTGAAAATAATCCACCCAAGAATGTCTAAACAAAACCCAAATATTAGGACGCAACCGTAAACGAGCATTTTGGGCAATGCAGGTCAGCCCCAATCGGCACCAGAAGCTAACAGGGATTGAAGAAAAGAGTACCTTAGGCTCATAAATCGCCAAAACATCGGGTTTATGAAGTTGGCATAAGGTAATCAAAGCATTCCGCGTTTGATCATTACCAAGCCCCTGCAAATTCCAAGATAAAATAATCATGGATAAGAGTAAGAGTTGTGCTTCGGCGGCTTAGAGAAGTCATCATCCGCATCCATTTCATCAGCCCAACTGCGTCTAGCTACTAAAGCCAATTCTCTAGAATTCGGTGCTAAATTATCAATCACAAAGTCCAAGTTAGCAAATTTACGTAAAGAGTTTATCACATCCAAACCCCCAGCCCCGTCAATTGCCAAATACCCATCCGAGGGCATAATAGCCTCATGGTCCCTTACCGAAGAAACAACAAACTGCCCAGGAACCTGCCCTATCGTGAGGGATACATTACGTAGAGCCCTTTTTAAAGACACGCCCGTCGACACAGAAACATCTGGGAGTCTAAATTTTGACAGAGAATAGAAATTGGAAACCTCCTCCCAACCATGATCAGTTGACTCCTATGAAAATGGATCAGAAGGTGTACCTGCTGGAACCAAAACCAAATGCAGCCCCTCCTCCACAAGTGTCTCTTTCTCCGAGGCAACAGAAACCTCCTTTCACTAAGGATGAACAGCCCGTTCCTTCTCCACATACTGCCCCTCCTGACGCAGAACAGATGAATTTCTTTCCTGATGCCTACTCCGACTCCTCCCCCTCTTCTCCTTAGGGATAGGCCCCGTACTCGATTTCAGACAACGTGTCGTAGAATGCCCAATCAAATTACAATCCCGGCAAAATTCTGGAACATTTCAAGTGTAGTGAGGTAAAGGAAAACTGACCCGCCCTTTTATACATGATTTTCTGCTCAAGATTGTTCTGCAGGTCCACCTCAATGAGCATGCGAGCATAATGACCCAAAGTGCGGTCTTCTGTGTTCTTATCAACCCGCAGTAAATTCCCCACAGCCGAAGCAAGGGACTCCAAGATCGTTGGGGTGCCAATATTCGACTGGTAACCCCAAAAATCTACCCATATCTGAGCCGAAGTAGTCTGCACATTATTCGGGTTAAAATCCAGCTCCCATTGCTGAAGGCGGAATTTCCCCGAGGACAAATGCCAACTACATTTTTTGTATATACCCAATTTCTCCTTCTCTGACCCAAAAAGGACCGTGTAAAAGCCCTTCCCCAAAGGGATCAGTCTCAGACCCGTAGGGATGCCCCAAACTTCTTTCAAAACATTAAGCAACTCCAAGCATGACAACAGAGGCTTCCCAGGTTGCGTAAGCATTCTCACAATAAGGGCATTGTCAAACTCCTTTATACTCTGATTATAAGCCACCTTATCAACCTCAACCACAAAAAAAATCTCCTTGACGCACCTGTTTGATTCTGTCAACAAAGGCTGGAACTTGATCTGTCGATGCCCGACCAACCCCGCTCGCCACGACCTGTGCAAAGGTTTTATGAAAAACTAGCTCCCCATCTCCAATGACCCTCTTAAAACGAGGCCCAAAATCTGCATTAATATCGCCTGTGGATTTAGGAGAAACCCTAGGCGCCGGTGCAACAGGGACGGTTCGTGCCGCAAAAGAGTCAGAATCAACCTCCATGAAAGAGGCCGAATCCCTCGCATCAACATCCCTATCAGAAACAGAGTGCTACGGATCAAGAAGTCCAAGAGTAGACTGCAAAGAAACAATAGGAGAGGTATTACCGGGTTTTCCGGGATCCAAAGAGGGCATCCCAGCGTCCAACACAGAAGGCTACGGAGGTACAGGACCAAATTCACCGATCGCATCGCCATCATGCATGCCCATCTGGATGTAACCCTGTTGTTTGGTATATTCACGAACATAATTCCAGAAACCATGAAAGAAAGTGTCCATGGCACGAATGACATCTTTTTCCGGGGTGCCAAGACCATGGGAGTTCGCCGATGAAGAGTCACTAGCGGTTTGTGACCGATTGAGATGCAGGTCAGACGGAGTCCTGATAAATTCTGAAAGTCAATCCTTAATGAACAAAGGATGTAGTGTGGAAGACATCGATGAAGGAAAACCAAGAAATTGCAAGAATCACGGCAGAAAATGGAACCCTAGAACCGACGGAAGATCGCCGGTGAGGGAAAGTCGCCCATGATCGCCGGAACTGAATTTTGAATTTTAAAGATCAACAACTCTTTTTCGGACTAATATTTAGGCAACATGAATATATGTACAACCTACGCACAACTCCTAATTTTTGTTGAATGAGTTAATGGGTGGTTATTCTTAGTAACCAACTTCACTGAGTGAGTTATTCATTCCCATTGGATCGGTCCAATGTAGAGTCTCAATATCCTTCAAATCGGTTTGGTTACAGTATTGTGTGCTTTCAAATTTCAGTGATTAATACTGCAGCCCATGAATGATAACCCTGATGCATGACCACCAGCAAGTGAGGTCTTATGCGATCACCTGGGTACGAAAAAACATTGGTGAGAACAGTGGCACTCTAAGTGCAAACAACTCTCTCTTAGTGCTTGTGCTGAACTGCCCTTATGCGCGAGCCCTTTGCGCAAATAGCCCTTATGCAAGAACAACTCTACGGGCACAAACAACCCTTATGCAAGCAGCTCCTTATACGAGCAATTCTTTGGGCAAACAATCCCTTCTGGTAACCCACCATATTGGGCGAACAACCTCTTTGGGTGAGTTATCCTTTCGGGCGAACAATCTCAACAAATTCTGGCTGCGAACAATCCACATAAATTTTTGGCGAACAACCCATTCTTCATGCTTGCGAACGATACCCATGTGTGAAAATTGATTTCTGTGTCGGTTCTGCGGCACGAGCAACTGAGTTTGTAGATGCTGATAATTCTAGCGACTAACTAGTACAAAAAATGTGCTTTATTGAATAACAATGGTGTTCAATATATGGATTCTGATCAACTGCGTTTTCAGCGAACGACTCTTCACTCTAGCAGATATTTTGCCACGAATAATTCTTTCATCTTCGTATGTTTTGATAATTAACATGTGCCAATATATATATATATATATGTATGTGTGTGATACAAACAGCTTGCCAAATACTAGCAACCAATTAGAACAACAAGCAACCCAATATTTTATTTCAAACTGGTTCAAATTTGAGGGGCAGTTATTTCACATAGGCCTTTTGAATCATTCAAGAAAATATGATGGGTATGCTTTTAATACATGCGAACCATTTTTTTTTAATTGGCACACTTGTTGAACAACCTTGAGCTTTTAGTTTAACAAAGGAATTTTAAACGTGGGCACAACAAGATATCCCCAGAAACTTTGGTCTTCCGCTTTTACCATGATTTTTGAATTCTGGCCCTTAAATGTTCTTGGGATCATTCGAAAACATGCTTCAAATCTTTGATCATGTCTTTGAATCGATGGAGGTTTGAGCCTCCTTCTAGCGCCAAACTGTTGATGAAATTAAAGCTAACAGGATGATTATGTGGCTACAAACACTAATTCATCAATAATAAACTGGAATAGACGTGCATGTCAAGTTTGATATATAAGCAGGTAGGCCGTATATAAGCACGTCGTATAAACAACACATCGTTAGGGGGTGAATTTCATTTATATTTATTCGAATGAATATCGTTACATTATATAGGAATTACAAGCACGAGATAGAACATGCCTGTTTCATACTAAGCTGTTGGATCGTCACCAGCCTGCTTCACTATAAGCTGTTGAGCAGTCACTAGTCTGCTTCACTATGAGTTGGTGACTCGTCACAACACTCTTTGATCTCGTTCTTTCTTCGTGCTTGATCAATGCCTTTGGATGCGGTAACCACGACTTGGTTAATTATCTCTTCATGCTTGTATGTTAATTTATTTTATCAACACCAGATTCAACATAGGCTACTTATCTTTTAGCTTTTGCCTACCAGCCTCAGATTTGCTCTCCTGAACTAGCCTCTGAACAACTTGTCTTACTCTGCCAGGTTCCTTTGAGGATATTGTTGGTCCACCCAGTGCTTTTCTTGAATTAGATCCTTTGTCGGAGTCTTAATCACAAGAACTGCTTAAGATAAATTGAAAATAGAATGTGAATGATAATTCAGGGAGAGAAATTAAAGCAAGTAATTTCTATTGAAAACAGTTGGAATCATTTCTCATTTGTACAAAAGGCCTATTTATAGGCTTGCATGTGATGAGGTGACACTTAATTAAGTTAATATTACTTAATAAGGTGACAAGTGTCCTAACACTTGTCACTTTAGGGTTTAAACACCCTTAATAGGCCTAAAATGACTAAATTATCCTTTAAAAAGGTTGTCCACACTCTTTGCACAATTATGTGTGGAGCGAGCTGCTTTGGATCCTTGGTGTTGGAGCAAGCAGCCTACACTTAGGGTTGTTATAAATTTGGATCACTTGATAGGGTTCGAGCAGCTTTATGAGTGCACACCTCTTGTCCTGTCTTGGAGGATGGGAGTGAGCAGCCTTTAATTGGGGGTATCACCCTTAGTTGCTTGCACCTCCCCTACGTGATGGCGATCAACTTTGCTAGTGTCTCTCTTGGAAGTTGGCGAGCAGCTTAGCTTGTCCATGTAGGCTTACTGCTTTGAATCTCTCATGCTCGCACTTAACCCAATCCTGTTCATGCCATTAGTTTCGTAATCTGGATCTGCTCGCCTCTAATCTGACGGTGGTTTTCATCTACCAACAATTGCCCCCAATGCATCATTTTATTTGGCATTATGTCAAAAGGTGAGTTGGATGAGTTCGTGGTGTTTATGTGCTTAGGCGAGCATCTTTGTCTTAAGGAATTGTTTACTTTTTGACTTGGGGTGAGCTCCTAATAATCGTGAGTAGCACATATTAGGCGAGTGATAGCGGCGGTGCAGAATTTGAGATGTCACATTAGTTTCGTGCCAATCAATCACACTGAAAAGTGTGCCACCCAATTAAAATTAAAAAATATTTGCCAATTGGTCCCTCTGATATCTCTTCATTCTCTTTTACGCTTTTCTTAACATATAAATAACTTTTTCTCTCATTTTTTCTTTTCTTCTTCCGTCTTTTTCATCTTTAAGCATCCGACTATTTTCTTGTCTGAGTGATTTCTCGGTGACCCTTCGACTTTGCAATTCAGATTCGAGCCTCATCCTGCCGTTTATTAATTTAAGCCTCTTAGATTTCTCTCATATTTAATCTTCATTTAAACTTTTCATTTTCTCTTTGAATTGCTCATTTAGTTCTGGAGTCTGTCTTTCTGCTTACCATTTTTTGGGGACTTCGCCGAGACTGGGTTTTGTCACTGTTGACCTTCCCATACTTTTAGAAGAAGTTAAATTTTAGGATTAACCATTATTGATCATGTCTTCCTCTTCCTCAAGTCGTAAAATCTGAGAAAAAGACCAATGGTGGAGAGCGGCCCCATCGCCGTTTTTTCATCGGTGCATTTAGATTATTCGAACCTCAAGACAGCCTCCATTGTCCATTCCGTTGAGGAAGAAAAAGCCCAATAATTAGGCGAGCAAGACGTCGAGCAGCCTGTTGCTCACCCAGATGAGGGTGATGTTACTCCCATTGAATTTAAATCCTCCAGGGAGAACGAGGAGGTTACCTCTGAGTACCTCGAATCGATTAATTTCCTGAGACCACACCTAATTGAAAACCATATCCCAGAAGGTGTCAAGTAGGAGTTCGACTTGGATGGGTACTTTGACCATTACGCGAACAATTTCCCTATCCCTGCTCGCCAATTTAGGGATGTGTACAAGGCCACTGATTACAAGGTGAGCACATGTTAGGATATTCTTGTTAGAAGTTTTGATGATATAATAAACTACTCAGCATGTAATAAGACCAGCTGAACCTGTTAGTCAGCTGATGAATAGTCTAGGATTAGATAGGTTTTTAGTAAGGGGGAACAGACCTTGCTGCCTAGAAGATTCAGAGTATTCATAGGAAAGAAGATCAGCTAAGACCTTGAAGACTTAGCAGATTCCAGAAGATAGAAGACTCGAGCAGCCGACATCAGACTTAGTCTGGAAATGATCATCAAAAGAGTCGAGTATCAGCTGAAGTCCGAAGACCAGCTGAAAAACATGTTGCAGACAAGACTGGGACCAGGATCAAATGAGGACCGAGATATCAGACGAGGTCCAAGATTCCAGCAGAGGATCAATCTGATAATAAGATACATATCGAGGACTTGTGAAAGAAGGTGAAGTCTTCTGATATCAGCAGAGGTCCATATACCAGAAGAATCTGGTATACCAGCTGAGGCGACAGATCAGCTGAAGTAGTCTTGTGCTCCACCCAGATTTTACAGAATCTATCAAGGGTTGACTTGCAACGAATGGAAGATTTCCGAATTAGAAGATCAATCAATCAAGGGGACAAACTTGATTGATTGAGGGTCATGAAGATTTCTGGGAATCATGTAGACAGATCAATCAATCTCGATGATTAATTGAATCCTAACTTATAGAGATTTGATCACTAGTCCTTTCCAACGGCTAGTTGATTCAACTCTATAAATAGGACACTAGTATAGAAATCAAATATGGATTATCACGCGATTAGCTTTGCCAAAACTCTATCGAATTTCTTACTCATACTCAAACCATATTCATTCATATTTATCAGTTGTAAAGCTTTGTAGAAGCTGCTGAAAAGTCTATTGCTATTCAAGCATTGACTACTGTAAGAGAGTATGACTCTCAGTGAGTGAGTGAGAGAGTAAGATAGTGGAGAGACCCACAAGCCCATTTGGATTGTGGAGTAGGACATTCTGGTCTGAACCACTATAAATCCTTGTGTCTCTTGAGTATTTATTTTCTGTTACTATCTGTGCACAATCACCCTAAAAGGTTTTCAATCACAACGTTTCCGCACTAAAAAGTTCACAAGCGCATTGTCTTATAAAACCAGACGATCCTAGGTAGTCTGCTGATATTTTGATAAAGGCTTAAAACGAAAAAGTTTTGAAACTCCTCAAGTCTATTCAACCCCCCCTTCTAGACTTGACTAAGAGTTTCTTTCATTAAACCTGCCTTTGGGACCAACAAGTGGTATCAGAGCTGTGTGTCCAAAAGACCACAACCTGAGAAAGCTTCTGGTGGTCACCAGGGCAGATCCTTTGAAAACCGTTTTTAGAAATTTCTTGTGTGCATTTTTATCTAACCACTTGCAAGTATGGCTTCTTATAAGAAGAGTGGATCCAAGACAAGGAAGTTTCCAGAGTTCTCTATTGAAGATTATGACTATTGGAAGTTTAGGATGGAGAACTACCTTGGAACCATTCACGATCGCATGCTAGATGTTCTGGAGGAAGGGCCAATCAAGTGTTACTGGGATACTGTAAGTGATGGTAAAACTCCAGAAGCTGAAATCAGCGAACGAAGGAAGCCAGAGAAGAAGAAGAGCGAGCTATCTAATGCTGAGAGAAAGCTTTTCAACCTTGATCAAGTGGCCAGAACAGAAATTATCGAGACACTGTCCAAGGAATATATAGAAAAGATTAAGATGTGCAAGACAGCAAAGGAGGTGTGGGAGAAACTCTCCTTGATGTGTGAAGGCACTGACTGGATAAAGGAGAATAAGCTCCAAGCTGTCCTCCACACTTTTGACACATTCAAGATGAAATCTGACGAGACAATTGATCAGCTGGATATGAGACTAACAAATATCTTGAATAACACAAGCTCCTTAGGGAAGGAGTACTCTGAGAGAGAAATTAATAATAAGATATTAAGATCTCTCACCCCCAGATGGAGAGTGAAGGTGACTGTGATCAAAGAAACAAAAAATCTATCTGAGATCAGCTATCATACTTTGTTATCTCATCTGAAAGCCCACGAGTTTGATATTCAAGAGGAAGATCAAGAAGATGAGACTCCATCATCCTCATCAGCTGCCAAGAATGTTGCATTTTCTGCCATAGCTGATAGTCAAGAGAAGACCTCTACCCCAGAGGATATAAGCCTAAAAGAACAGCTTGCTTTGTTGACCAAAAAGTTTGATAAAATTTCAAACAAATTCTAGAAGTATCGTTCTTATTCTGCCTTTATCGGCGATGCGCCTTCTCGAAGCGATGATCCTTCTTGAAGGCACGATTTATTTATTCCACCTTTAAAGGCGATGATTATTCCACCTATATAGGGGATGCGCCTTCTCGAAGCGTTGATCCTTCTTGAAGGCATGATTTATTTATTCTGCCTTTATAGGTGATGATTATTCTACCTATATAGGCGATGCAACTTCTTGAAGGTATGATTATTTTTGCCTTTAGAGACGATGATCTATTCTGCCTATATCGGTGATTATTATTCCACCTTTATAGGCAATGATCTATTCTGCCTATTCTGGTGATGATTTATTTCTTTCTTTATAGGCGATGATTATTCTACTTATATCGATGATGCCGCCTACATAGGCGATGCACCTTCTCGAAGGCATGATTCCACCTCTGTAGGCAATGATTTATTTATTCTATCTTTATAGGCAATGATTATTCCATCTTTATCGATGATACTGCTTATATAGGTGATGTACGTTTACGAAGGCATGCATGTCTCTATATGTAGTGATTTATTTTTTTCGTCTTTATCGGCGATGATTATTCCACCTCTATAGGCGATGTGCATTCTCGAAGGCATGACTATGATCGATTTCATCTACATAAGAACATTTTGCTCTTCAGCTGTGAACAAATCCAAATGTTGTCATGTGAGAATGAAAACAACTAGTCTATTGTAAAACATTCAACTCTTGATTATATATTAAATCAAGAGTTGAATGAGGGGCAGGAGAATAAATAATGATGAAGATTCTCTAACCATGCTTTGGTAGATGACGCATTTATCTCTTTGTTCGCTCCAAAGCAACCACCCACGTCATGAACTGTCGGTACCCTTATAAAGAAGATATTGTGTCACAACTACTCGTAACTCATTTGCTTCTCGAAACTTAGCTTTTTGGACCTTGAGTTTTTCAACATTTCCATTTATCTCAGCACCCTATTAATCAATGATATAGAATAATCTATAGACATTGTATTGATTCCATCATAAATATCAAGCACGAACAAACAATAGTTGATGAAGGGCAGTTAGCTGGTTGTCTAACTCAAGCAGGCACCTTAAAACCCAAGTAGTCAGCTCGATGAGATGAATGAGTGAACGATTGAACATAGCTCAACAAACAAGTTATGATTACAAACTATTGATACCCTTACACTACACTGGGGGGCAAGCCCTAATACGGAAAATCATTAAGAAGCAAAAGCTCAAATTTATGATAATCACAAGCAGCAGTGCAAAAGAAGCATTAGCCAAATTGACCCTGGGAACAGCCCAAAGAATTATTTATATGGTTTAGTGAAATGTTATTTGAGCCGAATAAGCGGCAGATAGCTTTTAAAAGTATTTGTCCAAGAAAATATACTACTTGAGACAAGCCACAGAGCTCCTATAGGTTACATCACCGATATGCACTTCCTGCAAAGAAAACATTACAGAAAAAGAATCCGAACGATCTGACAAGAAGATGACATAATGACAAAAATGCCCACCTAAATTAAAAAGAGAACGGGATGCTAAGATTCCCTGGAAAGAGATAAATATCCAAAGGATTTATAGTCTAATTACATAAATAAGCTCCATCTTTACATCTAGCAGTTGTTATATATGTAAGCCGAAAAGGGTACGCTGCTTGCATTTTATCATATACGTAAGACGAGAAGGTTGTCCATGAGGAAAAATAATAAGCAGTACACAAGAAATAACAAAAATAACACTTCATTTCATAATTGAAGTACACATTACGTTAAAAAGGTAACAAGCTTAAACAGTTGGGGGAAACATTCCTTTCATCAGCGGCAGGAGTAGTTTATTCTTCGGCCATAGTGGATGATGGCACCTCGGCTGACTGAATCTCACCTGTTAGTATGAGAGAAAGAAGCTCTGATACAATAACGAGAGTCGCAAAGCTATTAAGCAGAAGCGCTCGCCAAGAAATTGTACATGGAATATTCCAACAGTGGCAAAGCACAAAAGGTCTCCAGAAAGGGTGAAACACTCCAAATTATTTTTTAGTACATCTACTTGCAAGTGTGAAGAAACATTGAAATCAAAACTCGCACATTCGACGTGAATATAGCAATGAAACCCAAGGATTCAAATAGTCTGATACGAGTTACGCATCTAGCGATTCAAACAAACATCAGGCTAGGGATACTGTTGATAAAATAAATTAACCTGGAAGCTTAAAGGGGTAATTAACAAAGTCCGGATTATCGTGTCTAAAGGAACTGATCAAGCATAAAGAAAGATCGAGACTGGAGAAGTTTATGACGAGTCACTAGCTTATAGTGAAGCAGGCTGGTGACGATCCAATAGCTTAGTATGAAGCAGGGAGGTGCTACCTCGTGCTTGTAATTCCTATATAATGTAATGATATTCATTCGAATAAAGATATACAAAATTCACCCTCTAGCGATGTGTTGCTTATACTATGTGCTTATATACGACCTATCTGCTTATATATCAAACTTGACATGCACGTCTATTCCAGTTTATTGTTGATGAAATAAGATATTTGTAGCCACATAATCGTCCTGCTTGCTTAAATTTCATCAACACCTGGCATCTACAAGAAAGGCAATCTTAAGAGAGAACCTCAAAGAGAAGAAAGCTCAAGAAAGAAGGAAATGATGAAGAAAGTGATGTTCAAGAGCTTGAAGTAGCAAATCTACCTCCACTTTAATAGTGACCTCTGCTCCTGTTGTCAAAAACTGTCAGCCTGTTAGGGTTACTATCATGAGGATCTCTTCAAAAAGAGTCTTGGTGAAGAGCCTCAGCCTTAGGCTACCAAGAAGACTCCTGATGAGTTTGATAGAGAAAAGATGGAACAGAAGACAAGGTTAATTGAGAGTGGAGCTGTGAAATCAAAGCCACTTGTCAGGACCTATAGAAGCTCATACCTAAGGATTCTGGCCAAAAGGGTCAAAGCTCAGCCACATGCACCTGTCTACAAGTACTTACATGTGAACAACTGGGTGTCTGCCAAGTTGAATGATAGGTGGGAGGAGATTAAAAGGAAATTTGCACACTCCTACTATGTGGTGCAAGAATTTGAGGGGGAAGATGTAGACGAGATGTTTCATCAAAAGATGGTTGAGAACCACTCTAACTTTTATCCTCAAATTCTTAACTACTGGGAGAATCACTTTTGTGGAGAACCATTCAAAGCGACTGGACCAATTCAATATATGCCACTAGTGGACATAGCTGGGGAAGTGAACATGGAACTCATACTCAAGAAATGCGTCATCATTTGTGATCAGCTGAACTTTTAGGGTCATACTAAGGAGATGATGGAGAAGAAGATTGAGCTGAAGAAGAGAGTTTTTTCTCAATATGGTCTGACCCCAACTTTCTTTGAAGCCTGGGTACTTGTGTTTTGTTGTTTTGGGCAAGAGACAAGTAGACTGTCAAACTATGTTGTAAGTGTAATATCTTATGAATGTGTAGTCTACATCTACTGATGCCCAAGATAATATCTCATTATCATTTAGGCTTGTTCAATACTTTTACTTACATATCTGATATAACCTGTGCTAACCTAAAAATGATTGAATGGATGTAGACTACAGAATCACTCCACTGTAAGAATTCTACTTAAGTAGTTCAAATTTTGACATTATCAAAAAGAGGGAAATTGTTGGAAAATGTATAAGAGTGTGTTTTGAATGTAATCCCAAAATCCTCTAGTTATAAAAATGTAAGTATTAGCTGACATATCAGTTGATAACCTACTTGTTAGGTGGCTAAAGTAGTTTGGTAGGTTCTTACAAGAGACTGCCTAGGGAAGAACTAGCCTAAAGACTAAACACCAACTAACCTAAGGAAGCAAGTCTATTGATGCCTAATGATATGTACACTAACCAATTACTAAAGATACACCTCACATAGAGCCTAAGTTTACTAAGCTAGCTTAAGGCATCTGTATAAGGTCAGTGGAGTTCAAACTGACCTAAGGAAGTATGATGAGATCAATTTCCTTATACATTTGTTAAGGACCAATTGAATGCAGCAAAAGGCATTCCAAATCACTGGAAGCATTAAAGAAGACTTAGACTGAAGATTTAATAGAGAACCTGAAGAGAGCCGTTTGACCAGCTTGACATCCTCACAAAGAAACCAATAAGAAAATGATGCCTACAGTATGAACCTTACACAAAGTTGACTAACTTGATAGAGTCAAAGTCAAGACAAAATTGCTCCCAGAATGGCACAACCTACAAGGATAGCTATAAGTGCCTTAAGAATAGCATTTAATGAACCTTCCTCATTAATGCTATGCATTCTGCATGTAAAATCAAAGAGACGTTACTGCATGAAAATAGAATAATTTAAAAGCTTCTCTCCAACAGTAAGTTTTTCAAATTACTCTATATATAGAAACTTTTAAAGAGAACATAATACAAGAAACTACCAAGGTTACGCAAACACATGTCTCAAGCACTCAAATACACAAGCATCCATGAGCACTCGAAATATCTAAAGTTTCCCAAATCTCTCTTACTTAGAGTTCATTTCTATAATTAAGCTTTCACTGAAAATATCCTAAGTTTAGAGAGATAGTTCAGCCTAAATTTTGTTCTTCATTGTAAGAGCTATCTCAACTTAGTTGGAACCCACTCGACACCAAAACTCTCAAAAGTTAGGTTAAGAGTAGAGCAAAAAGTAAGTTGAATAAATTATTCAGACTGAAATCTGGTGAGGAATAGGACTCGAATAATCCTAGGGATCAAGTTCTAAAGCATGTTCTTGATCAGTATCCCCTGGCAATTTAAAATCAAGAAATTCTCTTATTCAATCAAGAAAGTGGATGCAGGGGAGTTAACTCTGAATCACTATAATTCATCTGTGTTCTATATTGCTTTAATTTATTTGTGTGTGTTGTTTATTTTTCATGATAAATGTTAAGTACCTTGTGCTAGATTTTGATGTGTGCAAAACATATGTTTAATTGGCTAAATTAATCTAACACTTGTTCTAAAGAAATTGGTTTTTTAAAGTTATAGTTGTAAGTGAAGTCTACAGTTGTATACTTGATCATTCTACAGTCAGACATGATCCTACAGCTGTAATGTTTCTCTACAGCCGATTTTTTATATTTACAGGACTCTATAGCTGCAAGGTTGAAGATCCTACAGTTGTGAAGACTGTTTGAAGAAAGGAAGTACAAGTCAGAGATTATTTGAAGATTATGAAGACCCTTAAACACAATTAGTGTAGCTCTCATGCACTCACTAAAATGTACTTAAGTGGAGGTTATTTCTTTATTTCTGGAGGACAATGAAGATTAGTTTGAAGACAGCCAGAATTCTGAAGAAAAGGACAATAGTACAATCAGTACTATCCTGTGTAAAGAATGAGGACACTTCACACATGCCAAATAGAGAGAGAGAGGAGCCTTATCTGGATTTCAAATTTGAATTCTCCAACGGATAAGTCACACCACTCAATCTATAAATAGAAGAAGTCCTCAGAGGAATCAACAACAACAACTCTGAGCAAACAAGCATTCAGCCTAAGCAAGTTTACAGCCAACAAATTTTCTGAGAGAGCTTTATTATTTTATTTTTTGTGTGATTCATAGGATAGTTGGTTAGGATTTTCTTAGAAAGAATCACACCTTTTGTTGTTGTTCCCTCACCTGTTTTAAATTTCTACTTAGTGTAGATATCTCTTTGTGAAGTTTTTGTTAACTCTTTGTGAGTTGTATTCTGAGTGAATAGGGTAGTTAATCTCTTGTTAGAATAGGAATCTAAGTGAACCTAGTTCTAAGGGGGAACTACTTGTATTGATCTAAGTGATCTGATCTTAGTGAATTTGGTACCTAAGTGGTGTAACAGTGGATGTAGGTTGTCTTTTTATAGACATTGAACCACTATAAATTTTGTCTATTTACTTTCTGTCATTTATATTTCTGTATTGCATATTTACTTTACTGTTACATTCATCATTCTTTTAAAATCAAGTGCATAAACTTTGTATTTCTCACAAAGAAACTGACTCTACAGTTGTAGACTTCTCTAAGTCACTCAGCTGTTAAGTTTGTTTAAATTGGTTTTTCATTAACACTCACTTTTATTCTGCTGCACATTAGAGTATTCTCAATACACTTTTAAGTGTGAGAATCCCTCTGATTTCTTTTCTACAAGTTGTCTTTTTGGTTGCAAGTTTTAAACTCTTAAGCTATAGACTTCTCCACAGCTGTAACCTTTGTGGTCCTACTTTTAAAACCTCTTGTAGACTTGTTGTTTTTGAACTTATAGAGGCTACTATAAGGTTCTAGAATCCCCTCTTTTGAAAAGTTTGAAATATTGATTTTGACTCAAGATCTATTCATCTCCCCCCCTCTAGACCTTGACCACTTAAGGGACCAACAAGTGGTATCAGAGCAGTTAGCTTGCCACTGCTTTGATCAGTACCTAGCTAGATCCTTTTGTTTTTGAAAAACACACCTGCATACTTGCATGGCTCCTAAAATGGTGAAATCCAAGGTTCCAATGTTCTCTGCTGAGGACTATGATGAATGGAAAATTAGAATGCAAGCATATTTGTCTGCAATCAATGATGAGATGTGGTCTATCATAGAAGATGGCCCTATACCTATTGTGAAGGTCAACACTACAGCTGATCAGTCAGCTGGACTTGCTCAGATCATCCCCAAACCTAGAAGGGAATGGACAGAGGATGACAAGAGAAGGTCCAATCTTGACAATGTTGCAAAGAATATTATTTATCATTCACTTGATAAAATTATGTTTAGCAAGATCAAAAATTGTAAAACTGCAAAAGATATATGGGAAAAGTTGGAAATGATTTGTGAAGGAACTGAACTAATCAAGGAAAACAAACTCATGATAGCAGTTCAAAAGTTTAAAAACTTCAAGATGAAATCTGGTGAAACTCTTGAAAAGTTTGAGTCAAGATTCATTGAGATTCTCAATGAGCTAGACTCACTTGGTATAGATTACTCACAAAGAGAAATGAACATGAAGGTTCTCAGAGGCTTACCTTCTGAATGGGACATGAAGGTCATTGCTATGAGAGAATCAAAGGATTTATCTAAGATATCCACCTTTGAACTCATTTCAGACCTGAAAGCTTATGAATTTGACATAAGTAGAAGAAAAGAACCTAACAGCTGTAAGGTTACAGCTCTAGTGGCTGACAACCTTGCAGCTACAAGTTCTGATGATGAAGACTTGGCTCTTTTCATAAAGCAACTCAAGAAGTTTGGCAAATGGACTAAGAAGAAGCAGTTCACACCAAAGGAGGATGGTAAGGTGAAATCTACAACACCTAACTCAACTTATTTGTGCTATAACTGCAGAAAACCTGGACATTACATTAAGGATTTTCCATACCCAAAAGCTGAGAAATATACAGATGAAGAAAAGAGAATCAGAAAATACTGAAAGAAAAAGTTTGACAATGAGAGAATTAGAGCACTACTTTCAGAGTTTGATAAAAACGAAGAAGACTGTCCCTCTTCTTCTCAAAAGTCAACTGCGGATTTTGAAGACTCTGACTCTACAGATTCAGATGAAGAAGCTCTGATCTGTCTTATGGCTAAAGATGAAGAGGTATGCTCATCATCATCAAGTTATATTACAGAAAAGTATTCTTCCAGTGACATGCTTAGTGCAATCCAAAGACTACAAGAAGAAAATAAAGATCTCATAAGAGATAATCATATTAGAAGGGAACATGTCAAAGCCCTGTTAGCTGGAGTAGAGGATGCTGAACAGCAACTACAGATTCTACAAGAACTTAAAGAAAGTTACAATTGTCTGAAAAATGACAATGAAGAACTCTTTAATGAAGTAAGTTGTAGAGTTGTAGACTGTGCTGAATTGAAAGAAACTATCAGAACTCAAGAGCTCATGATAGATGAACTTGAAGAAAGCAATGCCTATTATCAAAAGAAGCTAGATTATTTTGGAAAGTCATCCAAACAATTGAAGAAGATGTTGTCTGAGCAAAGACACTCAAAGCACTTGACTGGAATAGGATATAATCCTTGCATTTGGATGAAATATTTGCAAAAGTCAATTCCAAGACCTGAAAGGAAGTTCATCAAAGAATCAACCCCTGAAGAAGCTGTAATTTGAAATTCTTGAATTCATTCAAAGAATTGTCACCTAGAAGACAACAGAGGATCAAGGAGATCATGAATGATACTGAAGATGATGTTACAAACATGTTGCAAAACATGATTTTGAAACCAACTGCAGAATCAACTATACAGTCAGAAGAAGAAGTCTTTCATAAATTGAATATTGAAAGAAGACTTAATTTTGACAGATTTTGGAATGGAAATATGTCAGATATGTCTCCCTCTTCAAGCACTCAAAGAGGAGGATCAAGCAAGAACTGTAGAATTAACAACTCTACAGCTCCTAAAAGGTTTGGATTGCAAAGAGTAACACTGGAGGAAATCCAAAGTTTTAGATTTTTAAATAACTCACTTTATTTTGTATGGACATGTTACAACCACCAAAAGAGAGATTTGGTACATAGACAGTGGTTGTGCAAGACATATGACTGGAGATAGAATTTTGCTACAAAATGTGAAAGATCACAAAGGTCCTAAGGTTGTTTTTGGTGATAATGCTAGTGGAACAGCTAAAGGATCAGGAAGTCTGCTTAAAGAAAATGTTCAGATCAATGATGTTCACTTGGTAGAAGGCTTAAAGCATAACTTGCTTAGTGTAAGTCAATTTTGTGACAAAGGCTACACTGTAGACTTTATACAGGACATTTGCATAGTCAAAGATGTTGAATCCCAAACCACAAAACTAACAGGAACTAGAAAAGTGAATATTTACATTGTAGAGTTGGACTCTACAGCTGAAACTACTTGTTTTCTAGGTAATAGTTCCAATGAAGTTAGTTGGTTATGGCACAAAAGGATGAATCACATAATCTTCAAAACCATGAATGAACTTGTGAATAATAAACTTGTAACCAAACACTAAGTTCAGGAAGGAACGCCTATGTGATGCCTGTGTTAAAGGGAAACAAATCAAGAAGACTTTCAAGAGCAAGACACACTCAAGCACTTCAAGGACTCTTGAATTACTGCATATGGATCTTTTTGGACCCATAGAACCTGTAAGCATAAGTGGAAAGAAGTACACTTTGGTTGTTGTAGATGATTACTCAAGATTTTCTTGGACAGTGTTTCTAAGAAAGAAGAGTGAAACTCTACAGAAGCTACTAGAATTATTAAGAAGGATTCAGAATGAAAAGAACTTAAAGATTGTGAAGATAAGATCAGATAGAGGAACAGAATTCACAAATCAAGTCATTGAAGAATATTGTTCACTATATGACATAATGCATGAATACTCTGCAGCTAGAACCCCACAGCAGAATGGATTTGATGAAAGGAAGAATAAAACACTCAAGGAGGCAGCCAGAACAATGATTGTTGAAGCAAAGTTGCCTAAGAAATTTTGGGCAGAAGTAACAAGCACTGCATGCTATACTCAAAATAGATGCTTGATAGTGAAAGATCATAAGAAGACTCCATATGAGTTATGGAAAGGAAGGACTCCTAATATCTCTTATCTACACATATTTGGGTGTAAATGCTTCATACTGAATAATGGAAAAGAACACCTCAAGACTTTTGATTCAAAGTTAGATGAAGGTATCTTCTTAGGTTATTCTAATGTTAGCAAAACATTCAGAGTGTATAATAAGAGATTAATGATTGTGGAAGAGTCACATCATATTTTTTTTATGAACAACATAGCTCCCCTGAAGAAATTGTTGAAGACTCTAAAGAGGACAACTCTACAGTCACAAGTCAACAGTAGTATGTTGAAATCAAAACTCTTGTAGAATTGATCAACAAAGGTTTTGGCACTATGATAGTTGAATTACCTCCATTAGAGAATGATGAATTTCTAGTCCATGAGAATGTTCAAACAGAAGTAGAGACACCAGCAGAAGGACCTGATGAGTCTGCAGTAGGTGAATCTGCAGTTGTAGAGAACAATGATCAAAGACTAGAACCTGAATCAGATTTGATTTGGTTGAAAGATCACCCCCCTGAGCATGTAATTGGAAACCTATCAGATGCTGTAAAGACCAGAAAAAAAATCCATGAGGCAATGTTTGCTACATTTCTTTCATCTTCAGAACCTACTGATATTCATGAAGCACTGCAAGATGTCAATTGGATTATTGCAATGCAAGAAGAATTGAATGGTTTTGAGAGAAATCAAGTGTGGGAACTTGTTCCAAGACCTAGGAATCACAAAGTGAATGGAACTAGGTGGGTGTTCAAGAATAAACTTGATGAAGATGGAATTGTGACCATAAACAAAGTAAGGCTAGTTGCTCAAGGCTATTGTCAATCTGAGGGCATAGATTTTGATGAATCCTTTGCCCCAGTTGCAAGATTAGAAGCTATAACAATATTTCTAGCCTATGTTGCACATATGAACTTTACAGTCTATCAAATGGATGTAAAGAGTGCATTTCTTAATGGTTTACTATCAGAAGAAGTGTATGTTGTACAACCACCAGGATTTGAGGAATCTACAGCTGAAGACATGGTTTATAAGCTTAGAAAGGCCCTTTATGGACTTAAGGAAGCACCAAGAGCATGGTATGATACCCTATGTGATCATTTAATAAAAAATGGATTCAAAAAGGGTATGGTTGACAAGACCTTATTCAGATTACAACATGGAAATGACATATTGCTTGTTCAGATCTATGTTGATGACATAATCTTTGGCTCAACCAATGAAGATTTATGCAGAAAGTTCTCTAAGCTCATGACTGAGAAATTTGAAATGAGCATGATGGGAAATCTGAATTTCTTTTGGGATTACAAGTTAAGCAAATGAGAGATGAAATTTTCATCAATCAAGCTAAATACACTCAAGAGCTTATCAAAAGATTTGGAATGGACAGCTCTAGGCCTACCAATATACCTATGACACCTTTTGTGAGTCTTGACAAAGATTAGAATGGGAAAAGTGTTGATGTAACCAAATATAGGAGGTTAATTGGATCATTGCTATTCCTTACAGCTAGCAGACCTAAGTTGGATGTAGGTTATCTTTTTGTAGACACTGAACCACTATAAATTTTGTCTATTTACTTTCTGTCATTTATATTTCTGTATTGCATATTTACTTTACTGTTACATTCATCGTTCTTTTAAAATCAAGTGCATAAACTTTGTGTTTCTCACAAAGAAACTGACTCTACAACTGTAGACTTCTCTAAGTCACTCAGTTGTTAAGTTTGTTTAAATTGGTTTTTCATTAACACTCACTTTTATTTTGCTGCACATTAGAGTATTCTCAATACACTTTTAAGTGTGAGAATCCCTCTGATTTCTTGTCTACAAGTTGTCTTTATGGTTGCAAGTTTTAAACTCTGCAGCTGTAGACTTCTATAGTCCACAGCTGTAACCTTTGTGGTCCTACTTTTAAAACCTCTTGTAGACTTGATGTTTTTGACCTTATAGAGGCTACTGTAAGGTTCTAGAATCCCCTCTTTTGAAAAGTTTGAAATTTTGATTTTGACTCAAGGTCTATTCACCCCCCCCCCTTAGACCTTGACCACTTAAGGGAGCAACAATAAACTTGCCTTTAAAGGGCTCTTTCACCTCTGCATTAAAGCTAAGTTTTATAATTATCCAACTAATAGGCTAGTAAGCCAATAGTAGATGTAATATCAAAATCAGACTACTCTATCATACCAACAAGCTACTTTTCAAGTGACTTGTCACTATACTAGAAACTCTTCTATTGTGCTTTAGAAAGTGAAGAAAAACAAAGCTACTTTTCAAGTGACTTGTCACTATACTAGAAACTCTTCTATTGTGCTTTAGAAAGTGAAGAAAAACAAATCTTTCACATGTGTATTCCCCCTATACACCTATTGATACCTTTTGGGACCAACAAATTCTTTGGTTGATAAACTTGTGCATGGGTGATGAACCTAAACATTGGATGATTCGACTTGTCTTCCACTTGGATATCTTAGGCCGTCACCCTTGTGTATCCTCGGGGTTATCTTTGGACCGTAACTTGGGCGACGATCCCTGAATCGACCACCTAGGACTGTCTGGTTATCTATCTCGATCACTTCATTAGCTATTAATTTTGATTATGCTTATCGCCTCATCAACAGACACATTTCTTTTCATAGAACGGTTGTGGTTAGTTATGTTTAAAACTTATATCTATTTAGTAAAACCTATATTAAATAGTTAGTATTAAAAGTGATTAATACACTTAAATTGCAAGGTGCAGCTTATGCATACAAAATACAAGACAAAAAAAGGACCTTCGTACTAAGAGCATATACAATGGGTAATTGATAAGAGTGTTCCATAATTGAATGGTTGGATGAAAGTATTAAACTCATTGTGGATAATTAAAATCATTCATACTCAAAATATAACACGATTAAATTAACTAAGTTTAATTTAGTTTCCACACGTGTGAAGTATTGCTAAAGATTGTTCATAATTCCAATCACAATCCAATAATATATAATTTGGAACGAAAAAAGACTTACAAACTTTAATTCAAGTGCGACCAACACATCTTCAACACAAGATACATATGCAAATTTTGACTTAAATAAAGAAACATGTTGAGATGTCATTACTAAAGAAAGATGATGTGGAGATGATCCAATCAACCAATGTGGATGTTCTAATTTGGAGTAGATTTTAATTCATCCAATGTGACATCATCTCTTAATGAAATATAATGTTTTCAAGTTATTACTGATTATATGGATATTATTACAATACACAATAACACATCAAACTGTATATTTGTATTAGAGCAACACTTGTGTAGAAATTTCTACCGTAGAAATATCCATTTTAAAAAAATTCGCAGATCCAAATCGGGTCAGGTCAGATTGGGACTTTTTCCAAAATTCGCGCAACTTGTAGTTCCAGGTTTTTTCGCTCCCAGGTATGTTACAATTTGGGCAAAGGCGTGTTGCAATTAGGCAAAATCTGTTTTACTAATTCTTAAAAAAATAATTTTTTTGTACTTTTCAAGTAACTATAAAGAAAAAATATGTATTTCTGCAAGTATAAATATGTGTTACTTAATTTATTTTTTATTCTCTTTGTTGATTTATGTTAATAATATGTTTTTTCGCTCCAGGTATGTTACAATTTTGGCAAAGGCGTGTTACAATTAGGCAAAATCCATGTTACTAATTCTGAAAAAATTAATTTTTTGTACTTTTCAAGTAACTATAAAGAAAATATGTATTTCTGCAAGTATAAATATGTGTTACTTAATTTATTTTATATTCTCTTTGTTGATTTATGTTAATAATATGTTTTTTCGCTCCCAGGTATGTTACAATTTGGGCAAAGACGTACAATTAGGCAAAATCTGTGTTACTAATTCTTAAAAAATTAATTTTTTATACTTTTCAAATAACTATAAAGAAAATATGTATTTCTACAAGTATAAATATGTGTTACTTAATTTATTTTTTATTTTCTTTGTTGATTTATGTTAATAATATGTTATTCATATACTTAATACATCATTGAATACCTTATATATGTTATATAAAATATAATATATATTTTTATAAGGATAAATAAATGTTTGTGCATACAGTAACACACATTTGATCTTGCAGTAACACACATTTACTCTTATTGTAACATACATTTGTAGTAACACACATTTACTCTAATTGTAACATACATTTGCAGTAACACACATTTACTCTAATTGTAACACACATTTACTTTAGATGTAACACACATTTGCAGTAACACAAATTTACTCCAATTGTAACATAAATTTGCAGTAATACATATTTACTCTAATTGTAACACATATTTGTTCCTCAATTTGTGAATGTATTTTTATTAAGAATAAATATGTGTTACACATGCAATGTAACATATACATGTGTTACATTGCATGAAAAATATTTACTTCTACAAAAATAAATGGATATGTGTAGAAAACTGTTGGGTTTTATTGTTACGAACCTCAAGTCCGTAGCAGCGGAAGACATCGTTCACCAACAACGAACCAGATCGAATTGACTGTATACATAAAACAAACATGATTAGATCTAATCTAATTGAAAATCCTTACAGTATTTGAATGCCGGATTCCTCTACTATGGTATCCACGTAATCCTTGTCTTACGAAATTGCGATCCAATAGCTAGTATGGTGTTTCTGGTGGAGTTCGCTAGGAAAAACTCACACTTAAAACTTATGGAGAAAGTTAGGGATTTTAGACTTAGGGTTTATGAGTCCCATAACCCATATATATAGTAAAATATTTTCATATCTATAAGATATCAAATATAATCTTTTACTTTATAATATATAATAATATATCTAATATATTATTATTATGACATATCAAATATATCATCTAATTTAATTAAATATTAATAATTCCATTAACTAGAATTATTATAATTCTCCATTAATTAAATATCTATGATCTAATCAAATATTTAATCCGACCAACTTAATTCGTAAACGTGGGTTACTTATTATGTGACCCATAGGCCCTCATATGTCAAGCGATTAGTCAAACTAATGGTCTTAGTTGAACCCTAGACAATAAACCAGACAATCTCAACATATGAGGTACGTTGCGAGGATACAGCAACAGCCTGTAATGTGAAGCTCAAAGTGATACGGTCCTTTCATTCACGAATACTCCGATTAAGTCTAGAACATGATAATGTGTCTATTCTAATAACTTAATCAAGTTATCTCATTCTACTAATTGATCATATTGTCACATTTGAACACTATTTCAAATGCGACGTGCATTGGCCAATGACTAACGATCCAATTAGTTATGAGAAGTCGAGTATTCTCTCCAAATCTATTTGAGGAATGAATTCTATCTTGGCTCAACTACCACGCACATGTACTTCGTGATGTGCCCAACACATGTCATATCTACCCCGTTCAAAGTGCAAGCGTCGGTCATGGTCAAAGCCCATCACTCCATACATGTCGTGTGTATTGACCTCAAGTCAGAGGACTATTACACTACTCCACAAACCGATACTCCCATAGACACGTAAATAGAGTACATCAAATGGTTTCTCGATTGGGTATGCCAATACTCTTCAAAGTATTTGTGCATCCATCATGAGATACCTAGTATCTCGCAGTTATGAGAATCACTGCACCCTCTAAGGGTATAATGCAGATCACACACCAATCTCAATCGCATCATCGATATCCCGTTCTCGATGATCATTGATTTGGGCTACTTTAAGAACTATGTCATAGTCATTCGAGTCTCACATCTCAATGACAACATTAGTTCATGGGAACACATATATGAATATATGCAAACAATCAGACATACTATTCTATAAGTGTATTACCGAATATTATTGATCAAATCAATAATACATTAATGATTGAATATGATCAAGTATAATGTCCTCATAATGATTGTCTCTAGGACATATATACTAACAATCTCCCACTTGGCCTAGAGTCAATCACCTACATGTCTTACACCCAGACTCTCCAAGTGTCTAGTGTGTACATGGTTATCTTAGTGAAAGGATTTACCAAGCTCTATGAGAATTCATTCAATTTTATTTCTCCTCTTGTTATGATCTCTCAGATCAAACATTGGCTCCTAAATACAAGCTTACTTTTGTTTATTGGATCTTGGTTCCTCTGCTTGTGCAATCACACCAGTATTGTCCCAATAACACTTTATTGGACAACTAGTACTCAAAACTACCCCTAGTTCTTTCAAGAACTTTAAATCCAGACAGCCTTATTCTTGGCTTCTGATGCAACTTTGTATTTGGCTTCAGTTGTTGAATTCACAACAGTTTCTTGTGTGGAACAATTCCAACCTATTGTTCTGTCATTGAGTGTAAAAACATGTTTTGACCATGACTCAAAATCATCGCAGTCAATACTGGAAATTAGCATCAGTAAGCTCAACTACTACTAGATATGCTTGTCCATCATAGACAATGAAATATTCTTTAGTTCATTTAAGACACTCTAGAATAATCTTAACAGCAGTCTAGCAATTTCATCGGGATCATACTGATCTAACATTTGTACTGATGGCGTAGGCCCTATTGAGCCTAATGCAAGTCATGTCCAACTTGAATTGCGGATAGAGGACCTCTTTTAGAGTTCTCCACATAAAGTGCCTTAGTACCTTTTATAGGTGGATGTGACACCCTAAACATCCTGCTAGATCTATCTTTAATAAATCCCTATGCCAAGGATGTAACAAGCTCGACCAAGTTCTTCATCATGAAGGTCTTTGACGATCAATCTTTCTTGGATTGCATTAGCGAAATAATATTTTAAAAATCAATATGTCATCTGCATAAGTGATGATAAAATATCATTCCCTTTGTGTTTCAAATAAACACATGGATCTTCTGTATTCTAGATAAAGTTAAACAATTTGACAGCTTCTTCTAAACAGATATTCCAACTCCTATAGGCTTGCATTAGTCCACAATTAGACCTCTACAGTTTGCATACCAGATTTGAATTTGACCGGAGTATAAAATTCTAACTGTGTCAAACACACCTCCCTCTTGAGGTTTCCTCTAAGGAAAGTTATTTAATATCCATCAAATATCCTAATCATAGTATTCAACTATTGCAAGTAAAATTTTAATGGACCTGATTTTACAACTAGTGAAAAATCTTGTCATAGCCATTAACTATGACCATTTCCCACCAACCTAGCTTTGTAGGTTTAGATTTTGCCAGTTGCGACAGTCTTACTACTGAAGACTCGTTTGCAGCCAATGAGTCTAATTCATTTAGGCAAATTCCACCAAGTCCTAGACTTTGATTAATATACATCATGTCCATCTCAAATCTCATAGCTTCGTGCTACCTCTCAGAATTGATATCTAATATCATTTCAAATAAGTCCTAGATTCATCCTTGTCCAGGATTTTCAAATCATCATATTTCTCCAAGAAATATTAACCCTGACAGGTGGGACGACTAACCTTTTTGGACTTATGGAGTTGCATTTGTGTACGTTGTACATTCTGGTCGTGAAGAGGCTCTCATATGATGATCTAATCAACTGTTAGAGAATTCTCAAGATCTACACTTTCTTGCGTTTCTTGAGCAGGAGATCGTTCATTCAACCTATTTTGGGATTTCTTGCAAATGCAAGACTTTCCCAATTATGCTCCCAGTGGCTGAAAGACGATCACCCAGTGATAGACTCTCACCATGAGAAACACTGAATGCTCCCACTGATTCTTTATCGTGGTTCTCCGATAAGTTATCAGCCTCAGTATTAATTTGTGATTCTTGAATCTCTTCAAGTTCTATCTTTTTACGACCTTATTCCTTAAAGACATAGTCTTTTCAAAGAATGTCGCCTGTCTAGAAACAATAATCTTTTGTTTCTCAGGAAGACAGAGCAATATCCATTCATCAATTTAGGATATCTCACAAAGTAACACTTTTCACCTTTGGATTTCAACTTTTCAGTGAGTATCTTCTTCACATACGCAGGGCAACCCCACATTTTGATATGTGAGAGACTACTTCTTACCACATCATAATTCATACAATTTTTGTTTGGCTGACTTGGATAAAATCCTATTCAAAATGTTGATTGAGGTGTAGAGTTCATAATCCCAAATTGTTGGAAGTAAGGAGAACTTATCATGTATCTTATCATATCTAACATGATTTTGGTTCCTCCACTCGAACACACTATTACTTTGTGTTGTTCTAGGAGATGTCCATTGTGATTGGACTCCATGCAACTTCTAATAATCCAGGAACTCAAGTGAAAGGTATTCCTCTCTTCGATCTAATTGAAGAGTCTTAATACTTTTCTCAAGTTATTCCCATACTTCTACCTTAAACTCCTTAAACTTTTCGAAAGCATCAGACTTGTGTATCATAAGATGCACATATTTATACCCAGAAAAATTATCAGTAAAAGTGATGAAGTATCTGTAAACATAACACACATTTTCTTGGTCTGTACTTATTTTCCAGAAAATTTTACTTGGTCATTTATTCTTTTGAGAAATGATTTGCAAACTCCATAAGACTCCAAGTCAAATGGGTTAAGTAGTCTAACTTTCTTAACTTGCAATTCTTTCTCACCAGTATAACCAGGTATACAGCCCCACAGAAAATTTAGATTTCCTAATTATGAGTTTAAGTCTCTTGTTTTGTACATTGAGAATGTCATGTCCATGATTCGTACAGAAATGTGAGTCACATTTGATATCAAATACCTAACAATAAGAATCATTGGTGGATATGTTATCTCAATAACAAAACGTACATGTTCTAGTGCTAGAAGCACCCAGTGCTTTATTCTCACCAACATGAACCCTGTAACCACCTTTCTTCCTGTATCTTATCTACTCAAAGTAAAAGTACACATCCTCGATTATTCGCTGTTCCATTTGAATGTCACCTTTAGAATTTAAGGAATGAACTTAGAAATCTCTAAGTACTATTCTTTTGCTTCTTCTTGCCCTAGGGCTAGATCTAGCAGAAGATCTCACCATGAGAACATTCCTTAAAATAGTGACTTCAAAATTTTCAAGCATGTTTTTCAACTTGGGCATTGACACTTTTGTCTGATTCATATTTCAATTCACTATGAATTCTGAAATGAATCCAAAAGCAACTGACGAATAGCAAATCAAAACATCGTCCCCTAAATAGGGTTCCCAGTTTTTCAATCAGCTCTATCATCTTCAAAACATGAGTGAAATGTCCCCTCAGTCAAATATTCTACACCTGAACAGAGTACTCATGATCTCATGTTTCTTAGAATGAGACTTAGAGTCAGGATACCTTTCAAGTGATTGAGCATCTAACAGGAATTTTCATTTTCATGCTACCTCTGAAGCTCAGAGTTCATGCCAAGCAACATATCGTTTCTATTTTGCATCATCTAGATGCTTCTTCTGAACTTTATCGTCAAACGAATTAAGTTTAGAAGAACTGCCTGCAATGGTAATCGGGATTAACGTGTCCAACACGTACTCAATCATTTATAGCCTTAGCACCAAATACATTTTTCGGTGCCAATCCAGAAAATTTGGCCTAGCCAACTTGTTTAATTCCAGTATAAAATTCAATAACAGATTATTCATATCAACCAACAGAGAAATAAAAGAACAGAAATTAAATCACATAATTCCTATAATCAACAATCAACAATTCAAAATAAATATGGCCTTTTAATTTATTTTGTCTCCATTATTTTCACATACTCGACGACCTCATCGAAAGAGTACAAATTTATATCTAATATAAATTGTAATGGACTAGGATCCACATTCCTACTATCACAGCACCTGCTTGGGCTGATTACTGCAATAGCAGAACTGGTAGGTCTCAAAACCAATTGCACTTTCTGCAATTCCTAGTTGATCGAACCTAGTCCGATCGATGTCCCCTCATTGTTCCCCTGCTTGGGTTGGTGAAACAAATTAAGTGGTTAATAACCATCACACGGCGACACTTTGTGGGGGAGTTCCATGCCTATATATTTCTTTCAGAGTGAACATTGCAGGTGGAGATTGATGAAAAGTGCTTGTGATGGGGTTTGACATATCTTTTGCACTTTCATCAATGTCTTTGGAGGTATCCTCAACAATCTGCTCATCAACTTGAACATTTTCAGTAGATTGAACTTCAATTTCCACAGTCTTAGCTTGAGCTTGAGCCTGAGCACCACCCATTGGTGCATCATCATTGCCATCTTCATCATCATCTGGCTTTTCCTTAGGCTCTTTGCAAGGAGAATCATCTTTTCTTGCTTCTTTCTCCTTCTCAGAATCTTCTTCTGTAGGGTTTCCTTCAACAATTACTGGATCTGCAGCACTAGCTCCTGCAGATTCCATCAAAATAGCTTCCTTTGCCAAGATAGTTAAGTCCTCAGCTTCAACTATTTGGTGACTTCCTTCACCAGTCTTCTGTGGCAATTCTTCTTCACTCTCTGAGCTTACAATATCATACTCAGTTTCTGGAAATTGAGCTTCAGGGTCTTTCTCAGTCATAATAGCAACTCTCAAAGCTTCAGCTGCTGACTTAATGATTACCTTCTTTGCAGTTTTTTCAACAATAATCTGCTTTCCTTTTCCTTTATCTTTTCTTCTTTTCTCAGCAATGAAATCATCCATGAAATTAGGCTTCATGAGTTCGTTGACATTACTGCAATTTGTCCAGTCAACTACCCACTGGAACAAATTTCTTTCCTCAACTGCCAACTTGTCTAATTCCTCTCTGACTATCTTCCAGTCATCGAATTTCTGCATTTCTTCTTCAAATCCTTCTACCCTTTCAACTGGAACAACAGGGAGTTGTTCAGTTTCACGTTCAGGAACTTTAGCCTCTTCAATCTGTTCCTCAGTAATTTGTACCTCAGACTGTACAGTTGGCAAGTCTACAGCTGTAGACTTGTCAGTTTCAACTTTTATAGCTTTCTTTGAGTGATGTTTCTTCTGCCTGTTTTCTCTATCAAATTCATCCTCGAAATTAGTTGGTTCATCCACTAAGAGTTTTCTTCTTACATTCTTCTTCTTCTTCTTTTTCTAATGTTCTTTTGGTGATCTAATAATGGTGAGAACCTTCCTTTCTGGCTTATGCTTCTTTCTTTTCTTAGACTTGGGAGCCATAGGAGCATCCACAGCTCCTCTCTTGAAATTTGCCTTTCCTATGATTCTATGAGTTAAATTAGGCTGACCCACATGCCCATTAAACAAATAGAATCCAACTTCCTTCAAAATATAGTTTAAGAACAAACCAAAACCTTTGTTCTTACCAGCCTTCACAACATCATTTCCTATATTCCTCAACAAAAGTTCTCCAATATCTATCTTAATCTCCTTCACAAAAGTTATCATCAAATCCCACATAAGAATGGTCCCAGTATCTTGAGCACCAGTCCTACATAATAAACATGTTGGGAATTAAACGCGGATCTATTCAGGATTTACGCTAAATACAAATTTAAGCCTACAATTAATATCATGATTTAAACATAATTAAATCAAATAATTGTACACCCAACAAAAGGCTTTGCATGCAAAACATATGATCAAATAATACCACATAAAGCCCTAAACATGCGGAACTAAGGGATTTAGTGAATTATACCTCTTGCAGAAAAGGCAGTTTCTGAGACAAAAGGCGTCCTCTTGAGATGCCTTAGAGGTTTTTGAGACAAAAGACGTCCTTTGAGATCCTCTAACTTTTAACAACAATCAAATTGATCAACCCAAAGCCTTCTCAAGTATTCCCTCATCCTTACTCGTACAACCGGTGGGAGGCCACACGAATAATCACAACACAAGGAAGAAAATATTTGTTGCCCTCTATTATTGTAATTCTCGAAAAATAACTTCAAGAAAATCAATTCTCTTGAAGTCTTGTATCATCTCATATTTATAATCACCTTGTTCATTGGGCTCAAAATATTTCTTTTTATTTTAATCACCTTGTTCATTGTTGGACATTTAATTGGGCAACTTGTGGGGTCTTTAGGAGAATTAAGATTGGACCTCCTAATGGGCCTTGAATTCTAACATTGAGAATGTCATTCAACCCATTAACATTAATCTCACTCCACTATAGGATTAATGTTGCACTATCCATCTTAACCCATATTACAATCATATGGCTCCCGATCATTATTTTCTGTGTTTAAGATTCTCTTGTCCGTTAATTAATCAAGCCACTGAACGCTTTAATTAATTTAACATCTTATCCTTGGAGTAAGGACAACTCTTCTTTATCATCATACCGGAAACAAATTCCACTTGCAAGATTTAGTATGACGAACGTTTAGAGCCCACCAAGGGGACTAATCATGCAAGACTTTCCAAGCACACGTTCCTCTGTATTAAATCTTAGCAATTGTCATGTTCTCAATGGTGTCACCCAAGATGCAAAGTATTGAGTCTTATTGACTATCTACCCATAACAAAATAAAGTGCCACGCGCGGATCACACACAGTCCTATTTAAGGGACAGAGGTTTAGAAATAAACGACCACTGAGGTCTAATTCTTCATCCCATAAATCAGTCCGGAAGAATTACCTCTCTGTAGGTCCTCTTCAATGCATCATAATGCACTAGTGCAATCCCTTGGTCAAGATAATCCAATCTGGGATCTACACATCAACTGTTACCAATGGGGTGTTCAAATCCCATCTAGGTTGTGAATTTAGTACTTGTTACAAGAAACTGATAATGTGATCTTGTTGTGAGTTATCCGGGGATCACCACATTTATCTATAGTGTAACTTGTACTATTATATGAACGGATTGCAATAAATAAATAAAATTCATATTTATCTAAAGCACAGTTATAAAAGATTTATTTCAGATAAAGCTCAAAGATTCAGTTTAGTTATACAAAGTAAAAGCATACTTTCTAGTATAACCCTAACAGTCTGCTTTTAAGTATACTACAGCATATCTATGTACTACACATCTCCCAATAATTTCTCCCACTTATACTCAAAGCAGATTGGCAACACACTTGACTCCCATTCCTCCCACATGTCTCTCGAATGTACATAGAGGCAGACACTTTGTGAGAGGATTAACTAGGTCGTCTTCCGATGCGATCTTTGCCATATCTTCATCTCCTCTCTTAACGATTTCTCGTCTAAGATTGTATATCCTTAAATGTGTTTGTTGGCCTTGTGGACTCTTGGTTCCCTTGAATTTGCAACTGCCCTAGCATTACAATGCTAGACAAATTCAGAATTTTATCCAATCCACTTAGAAGATCTTGAGCCAAACTGATTCCTTCACTGCTCCATAAGCAGTTACTTATTCGGCTTCCATGGTAGACTCAGTGATGCACACTTCATCATATCATGGCTCCTTCCCCAAATGAAACACATTACCCGAGGTAGATTTATATGGAATTTATATCTGATTGGAAATCCGAGTCTGAATAACCAACGGGGATTAGACTATCTGACTGATAAACCAACATTCTATCTCGAGTTCGCTTGAGATATTTCAGAATGTTTATAACAGCCGTCCAATGCTCTTTCCCGGGGTTACTTTGATATCGTGCTACCATGCCTACGGCAAAGCAGATATTCAGTCTCGTACATAGCATAGCATACATGAGGCTTCAACTGCTGAAGCATATGGGATTCCTTTCATGCAATCTATCTCTTCTTGTGTCTTCGGACACATCTCTTTCGATAGATGAATTCCATGTCTAAAAGGTACAAAACCTTTCTTGGAATTCTGCATGCTAAAACGTTTCAAAACAATATCTATGTATGAAGCTTGCGATAAGCCAATCATTCTTTTCTTACGATCTCGAGTAACCTTGATCCCTGAGACATGATCGGCTTCCCCTAAGTCCTTCATATCAAACTGATTTGACAACCATACCCTCACGTCTGACAACACCGCCACATTGTTTCCAATGAGCAAAATGTCATCTACGTATAGTATCAAGAGTACCACGATAGTTCCAACACACATTTCTTGTACACACAACTCTCAAACTCATTTTGATCAAAACCATAAGATTTTATTACTTGATCAAAATATTGATTCCAAGCTCACGATGCTTGCTTAAGTCCGTAGATAGACCTCTTAAGCTTGCATACAAGGTGCTCTTGGCCTTTTTCAATAAAGCCTTCGGGTTCATACATATAGATTTCTTCTTCAAGACTTCCATTAAGGAAAGTTGTCTTGACATCCATTTGCATAGACCCCATCTCGCCTTTCATTGTTGTTTGCCAAGAATCTGCATCCTTGTCTTGTAGTGCTTCGTCGTATGTCCATGGGTCTAATTCATTTTCCCCGAGGACCAAGTCAGACGACTCTCCCACGAACATGAATCTCTCTAGTTGTCTCACAACCCTCCCACTGTGACGAGGCTCCCGTTGTGTTAGTGTGTCTCGTGGTACATCAACTTGTACCTTTGGTATAGGATTAGGCCCTCTAATTTCATCTAAGGTAATCTCACTTTTGGGCTTTCTATTGTTCACATAGTCTTCTTCCAAGAACTTAGAATGCGTACTAATTACGATTCTTTGGTCCTTGGGACTATAGAACATACCCCCTTTCGTTCCTCTAGGGTATCCTACAAACAACCTCAAATCCGAACGTGGATCCAATTTTCTGGCTTCCTTGTCCAACACATATGCCGGACACCCCCAAATCCTTATGTGTCTCAAACTAGGCTTACGCCCGTTCCACAATTCTGTGGGAGTTTTAGGAACCAATTTGGATGGCACCAAGTTTAGAATGTGAGCTGCTGTTTCCAAGGCATAGCCCCAAAATGACTTGGGTAACTCCGAATAACTCATCATGGATCTGATCATTTCTAAAAGAGTTCTATTTCTTCGTTCCGCAACCCCATTTTGTTGAGGGGTACCGGGTGCGGTCAATTGGGATACTATCCCTTCACTTGACAAGTAGGTCAAAAATTCATTTCTGAGGTATTCGCCCCCACGATCCGATCGTAGGAACTTGATACTCTTTCCCCTATCAAAGGTTTCCGATTTGTGCCGCATAAGGTAAACGTACCCATATCTTGAGTAATCATCCGTAAAAGTTACGATAAACTCAAAACCTCCTCTAGCTTGAACCGACATTGGCCCACATACGTCAGTGTGAACGATTTCTAACACTTCACTAGCTCTATTCCCCTTGGCCCCGAAGGCCCTCTTGGTCATTTTCCCCTCTAAACAAGATTCACACGTTGGAAACGGCTCAACATGGAGAGACTCCAACGAGCTGTCCGCCACTAACCATAGAAGTGTTTCGTTCACAGTTGAAGAAAATTTTCTTTTCTTAGAAACAGTCAATGTGTTATAAGAAGCATTTTGTGTGTGGTGTGCACTTTTAATAGTATAATGATTATTCACCAATGTTCCCGAACAGATGAACTCATCGTTTCGAAAAATAACAACCATATTATTAAAAGAAACTGAGTATCCATCAACGTACAATTTAGAAACCGAAATTAAATTCTTCCTAAAACTGGGAACATAAAGAACATCCTTTAATACTAAAACTCTATCTTCAAAAAATAGGTGCACGTCTCCCACTGCGACAGCCGCTACCCTCGTAGCATCGCCCAATGTGATGAGGATCTCATTCGCACTAAGTTGTCGGGTTTTCCGGAACCCCTGTAAAGTGAAACATACATGATCAGTGGCTCCCGTATCCACTACCCACGAATGGGAAGCATACGCCACTAAATAAGTTTCAACAACAAGTGCATGAGAATTACCTTTCTTCCCGGCCTTCTTTGGCTTGGGACAGGCCGTCCTCCAATGTCCTTTCTCACCGCAGTTGAAACACTTCCCTTTAGTAGCTTTCTTGACCCCTCCCTCATGAGTCACCTTACCCTTAGCTTGGTTCGGGCCTTTGGTCTTCTTCTTCTTCTTCCCACCTTTCGGTGCGGAAGAAGTCGGACCGCTTGCCACAAAGACTTGAGTTTGGTGTCCCATGAGTGTCTCCGCCGATACCAAAGCTCGCAAGAGTTGTGCCAACGTGAACTCTTGATTATTCATCATATAGTTCAACTGGAACTGTTCAAAGCTTTTCGGTAGAGAATGGAGAACGAAATCAACTTGCGTTTCCACATCATATTCCGCTCCAAGTTCCTCTAACTTGTTGAGGTAGCCCATCATTTTGAGAACGTGATCCCTTACGGGCGTTCCATCCACCATTTTCAGCGACAACATATCTCGCATGGTGATTTTCCTAGCCGTACGATTCTGATGAGCGAACATTTCCCAAAGGTTTAGCATCATATCAGAAGCGGATTCATGTCTTGGTGTTGGTGTTGCAACACATCTGACATTAAAGCCAAGATGGTACACCTAGCCAATTCATCGGATTTCATCTACTCCCTATGATATTCCCTTTCGGCAACATCCGCATTATCCGTAGGCGTAGGGGGCTTTGGGGTGTCAAGAGCCGATTTGTGTTTTTGTGCGGTTAGGACAATAAATAAGTGACGTTTCCAATCAACATAGTTTTCACCTTCCAATTTGTTATCTTTAAGTATCGTAAACAGTGGATTAAAAGGAGACGACATGCTGAACTGAAATAAAACATACATTTCATCAATACATACATCGATTCGCAAAGATTAACACAAAATTTCGATTATGCTTTGTATAAAATCTCAAAAAAAATACATAGCATAAATCGGCCGACATCTTAAAATAATTCACATAAGCCACGATGAGTGTGGATGTTTATGCAAACATATTTAAGCAAGTTACAAACAAGAACAGTTACAAACTTTTAATTTCAAAATTAATAGTCGGCTTCCACTTGACCATATAAAATCGGTAGGGACTCCGATGGGGAGTAATAAAATTCAATTTTATACCTAAGTATTAACCATGATTAAATACAGGATTATTACTTCGTTTTGAATAAGCCACTCGATGGGAGGGTCAATACCGCCACTAATAATAATCCACAATCATCCTTTTGGGAATTCGTTCATGTGAACTTATCTTTTGGCCTATTCGATAGGAAGAAAGGCGCTTGCCAATGCGTAGCCAAACGACTTCACAAACAAATAAATCATGGAGGCCAAATAATTCAATTTTATTATCTAGAATAAAATACCGAATTATATTTAAAACATACTTAGTAATTTTCAGAGTTGAGATTTTTCATCACGATATTCATGCAATCAAATATTTAATCAAATTAAATAAATAAAGCATGCATCAAAACAAATTAAACAAATTGGCACATTATATCCAATTGTCATGGTTTAATTTTCTCGTTTTGACTATGAGATATCGTAATCATCATTCGTCATCAAGCTTTATCGTCCGTCTCGATTAAGCTCCCACTCGACCGCAACAAAATTTCACCAACTTTATCTCCGGGCCTTAAAATCTCCTTTCTTCATCTTCGATATCGGTTACAGTTTATTTTATGAAAAATAAATAAACCTATCGTCTAGACTAGTCTATTACATAAAAACATCCTAGTCTACCCGTGGATTTTCTCACGGGAAAAACGATCCGAACGAATCGGATTTTAAAACCGCATCATCATACATGCATGCATAAAAAAAATTAAATACCATGACAATTGGATACCTGCAAAAAAGATCTAGCAATTCTACTATCCAATTTTCAAATTTAATATTAATCACTTAAATTACAATTTAACGTATAGAGCCCGAAACCGGCTCTGATACCAGTTGTTGGGGAATTAAACGCGGATCTATTCGGGATTTACGCTAAATACAAATTTAAGCCTACAATTAATATCATGATTTAAACATAATTAAATCAAATAATTATATACCTAACAACAGGCTTTGCATGCAAAACATATGATCAAATAATACCACGTAAAGCCCTAAACATGCGGAACTAAGGGATTTAGTGAATTATACCTCTTGGAGAAAATGCAGTTTCTGAGACAAAAGGCGTTCTCTTGAGATGCCTTAGAGGTTTCTGAGATAAAAGGCGTCCTTTGAGATTCTCTAACTTTTAACAACAATCCAATTGATCAACCTAAAAGCCTTCTCAAGTATTCCCTCGTCCTTACTCGTACACCCGGTGGGAAGCCACATGAATAATCACAACACAAGGAAGAAAATATTTGTTGCCCTCTATTATTGTAATTCTCGAAAAAAACTTCAAGAAAATCAATTCTCTTGAAGTCTTGTATCATCTCATTTTAATAATGAGAATACAAGATCTTGAATATCTTGAATATCTAATATTTCAAATCTTGATTATCATGAATATCAAATATTCTAATCTTGATAATCTTGAATATTAAATATTCAATTCTTGATATTCTTATTATACATAATTTTCGAAATTATTGCTCCATATTTTAATTCAATGAGATCTTAATTTTATTAGATATTCTTGTATTCAAGATACATATCTATTTTTCATAATATCTCTCATTTATTTAATATATAGAATTTTTGAAAATTATACAATTAATAGGGCTCAAAATATTTCTTTTTATTTTAATCACCATGTTCATTGTTGGACATTTAATTGGGCTACTTGAGGGGCCTTTAGGAGAATTAAGATTGGGCCTCCTAATGGGTCTTGAATTCTAACATTGAGCCCAATGTCATTCAACCCATTAACATTAATCTCACTCCACTATAGGATTAATGTTGCACTATCCATCTTAACCCATATTACAATCATATGGCTCCCGATCATTATTTCCCGTGTTTAAGATTCTCTTGTCCTTTAATTAATCAAGCCACTGAACGCTTTAATTAATTTAACATCTTATCCTTGGAGTAAGGACAACTCTTCTTTATCATCATACCGGAAACAAATTCCACTAGCAAGATTTAGTATGACGAACGTTTAGAGCCCACCTAGGGAATTAATCATGCAAGACTTTCCAAGCACACGTTCCTCTGTATTAAATCTTAGTAACTGTCATGTTCTCAATGGTGTCACCCAAGATGCAAAGTATTGAGTCTTATTGACTCTCTACCCATAACAAAATAAAGTGTCACGCACGGATCACACACAGTCCTATTTAAGGGACAGAGGTTTAGAAATAAACGACCACTGAGGTCTAATTCTTCATCCCATATATCAGTCCGGAAGAATTACCTCTCCGTAGGTCCTCTTCAATGCATCATAATGCACTAGTGCAATCCCTTGGTCAAGATAATCCAATCTGGGATCTACACATCAACCGTTTACCAATGGGGTGTTCAAATCTCATCTAGGTTGTGAATTTAGTACTTGTTACAAGAAACTGATAATATGATCTTGCTGTGAGTTATCCGGGGATCACCACATTTATCTATAGTGTAACTTGTACTATTATATGAACGGATTGCAATAAATAAATAACATTCATATTTATCTAAAGCACCGTGATAAAAGATTTATTTCAGATAAAGCTCAAATATTCAGTTTAGTTATACAAAGTAAAAGCATACTTTCTAGTATAACCCTAACAAAACATTTATCTATAGCTTCATAAAGATAGACATACTCAACTGCTAAGTCAGTCTTCTTGAATGTCCTCTTCCAGTTCTTTGGAAATGGCTTCTTTGCAGTAAATCTCTTCCAATACTTCTCATCTTCCTCAGCAAAGTTGAGATTGTCATGAGCATCACCTCCAGTCCTTAGGTGTAGAACTTTGCAAATATCACCAGTTGTAATCTTGACATTCCTACCTTGCATCTTCACAGATAATGTCTTTCTTTATACGTTGACCTCAGCATTTTGATAAAATTCATGTACAATCTTATCATCATATGATCCAGGGTGGTGTGTAAGACAGTAATGAACACCTTGATTCACTATATGTCTAATGACTTCCTCCATAGCATCAGTGGGATGCATCTTCAATATTTTATCGAAGTCGAATAGAGCTCCAAAGATAACTTTCATCGCCATGATTTTTGGTTACTTTTGAGTAGGGGATGGGGAGTGTTTAAGGTTTCAAGAGGTTCGAAATGTTAAAGTAGGATATAAAAAGGATGAAGAGTCCTTTAATTACCTTTCCTTAAACAGTCATAAAGAACAGGGTTATAACGGTCTTTGATCTAAAATTTATGAGTTTTTGAATCCTGGGCAAAAATTTATAATTAAATTTGTCCAAAATCTAACTCACATAGAATTTAATTCTATTTAAAATGTTACACGTGCTCAAACATTTTATTAATTAAAATGCCTGAATAAATCCAAAATGTCTGTAATTTAGTACAAACGTTTCTGAATTTGTAGTGCTCCATTTAATTTGCATAATTGTACAAAGTACTGTAAATTCCCTAAGTTTGCAGTTGACATTCTTAGAATTTGAAAATATACAGTTGGTAAGGATTTTGCAGTTCAAAACTAAGTCTACAGCTGTAGAGTTAGCAACTCTGCAGTTGAATGACTTTGCAGTTGCAATTTTCCTTTTTACTGTCTTTCCAATTTTCTAGGTTTGTCTTTGCAATTTAGTGATTTTCACAGAGTCTTCTTACAATTCTAACATTCCCAAATTACCTCTCAAGATTGAAAATCTTGATTCACATAGAGCTTTAGTGAAAATATCAGCAAGATTCAAATCTGTATGAATCTTTGTTAATTTCACATCCTTTCTTTCAACATGATCTCTTATGAAATGATGTCTTACATCTATATGTTTTGATCTAGAGTGTAAAACTGGATTCTGTGTAATAGCAATAGCACTTGTATTGTCACAGAATATAGTTGTTTCTCTTGAATCAATCCCATAGTCTTGTAATTGATATTGCATCCATAAGATTTGTGCACAACAACTTCCAGCAGCAATGTATTATGCCTCAGCTGTAGAAAGAGCAATAGAATTTTGCTTTTTACTGTGCCATGCCACCAACCTTTCACGTAGGAATTGACAAATCCCACTAGTACTCTTCCTATCAATCTTGCAGCCTGCAAAATCTGAGTCAGTGTACCCAATGAGATCAATTCCTCCTTCTTTAGGATACCATAATCCTAGATTTTGTGTGGATTTGACATACTTGATGATCTTCTTTACAGCATTCAAGTGTGATTCCTTAGGATTCACTTGGAATCTAGCACATACACCTACTGCAAATATGATATCAGGTCTGTTAGCTGTAAGGTATAGCAATGATCCAATTAGCCTCCTATATTTGGTTACATCAACACTTTTGCCATTTTCATCTTTGTCAAGACTCACAGAAGGTGTCATAGGTATATTGGTAGGCTTAGAGCTGTCCATTCCAAATCTTTTTATAAGCTCTTGAGTGTATTTAGCTTGATTGATAAAAATTCCATCTCTTATTTGCTTCACTTGTAATCCCAAAAAGAAATTCAGATTTCCCATCATGCTCATTTCAAATTTCTCAGTCATGAGCTTAGAGAATTTTCTGCATAAATCTTCATTGGTTGAGCCAAAGATTATGTCATCAACATAGATTTGGACAAGCAAAATATCATTCCCATGTTGTAATCTGAATAAGGTTTTGTCAACCATACCCTTTTTTAATCCATTTTTTATCAAATGATCACATAGGGTATCATACCATGCTCTTGGTGCTTGTTTAAGTCCATAAAAGGCTTTTCTAAGCTTATAAACCATATCTTCAGCTGTAGATTCCTCAAATCCTGGTGGTTGTTCAACATACACTTCTTCTGAGAGTAAACCATTGAGAAATGCACTCTTTACATCCATTTTATAGACTGTAAAGTTCATATGTGCAGCATAGGCTAGAAATATTCTTATAGCTTCAAATCTTGCAACTGGGGCAAATGATTTATCAAAATCTATGCCTTCAGATTGACAATAGCCTTGAGCTACTAGTCTTGCCTTATTTCTTGTTACAATTCCATCTTCATCAAGTTTGTTCTTGAATACCCACCTAGTTCCAATCACTTTGTGATTCCTAGGTCTTGGAACAAGTTCCTATACTTGATTTCTCTCAAAACCATTCAATTCTTCTTGCATTGCAATAAACCAATTGACATCTTGCAGTGCTTAATGAATATCAGTAGGTTCTGAAGATAAAAGAAATGTAGCAAACAATGCCTCATGGATTTGTTTTCTGGTTCTTACAGCATCTGATGGGTTTCCAATTACATGCTCAGGGGGTGATCTTTCAACCAAATCAAATCTGACAAAGGTTCTAGTCTTTGATCATTGTTTTCTACAGCTGTAGATTCACCTACTGCAGACTCATCAAGTCCTTTTGTTGGTGTCTCTACTTCTGTTTGAACATTCTCATAGACTAGGTCTTCAACATTCTCTAATGGAGGTAACTCAACTATCACAGTGCCAAAGCCTTTGTTGGTCAAATCTACAGGAGTTTTGATCTCAACATACTGCTTTTGACTTGTGACTGTAGAGTTGTCCTCTTTAGAGTCTTCAATAACTTCTTCAGGGGAGCTATGTTGTTCATTAAAAATAACATGATGTGTCTCTTCCACAATCATTAATCTCTTGTTATACACTCTAAATGCTTTGCTAACATTAGAATAACCTAGAAAGATACCTCCATCTGACTTTGAATCAAAAGTCTTGAGGTGTTCTTTCCCATTATTCAGTATGAAGCATTTGCATCAAAAGATATGTAGATAAGAGATATTAGGAGTCCTTCCTTTCCATAGCTCATATAGAGTCTTCTTATGATTCTTAAGAATCAAGCATCTATTTTTTAGTATAGCATGCAATGCTTGTTGCTTTTGCCCAAAATTTCTTAGGAAACTTTGCTTCAACAATCATTTTTCTGGCAGCTTCCTTGAGTGTTCTATTCCTCCTTTCTGCAACTCCATTCTGCTGTGGGGTTCTAGCTGCTGAGTATTCATGAATAATACCATAAAGTGAACAATACTCTTCAATCACTTGATTTGTGAATTATGTTCTTCTATCTGATCTGATCTTCACAATCTTCAAGTTCTTTTCATTCTGAATCCTTCTTAACAGTTCTGGCAACCGCTGTAGAGTTTCACTCTTCTTTCTTAGAAATACAGTCCAAGAAAGTCTTGAGTAATGATCTACAACAACCAAAGTATACTTCTTCCCACTTATACTTACTGGTTCTATGGGTCCAAAAAGATCCATATGCAGTAATTCAAGTGTTCTTGAAGTGCTTGGATAAGTTTTGCTTTTAAAAGTCTTCTTGATTTGTTTCCCTTTGACACAAGCATCACATAAGTGTTCCTTCCTAAACTTAGTGTTTAGCAAACCTCTTACAAGTCTGTTATTCACAAGTTCATTCATGGTTTTGAAGTTTATGTGATTCATTCTTTTGTGCCATAGCCAACTAACTTCATTGGAACTATTAGCTAGAAAGCATGTAGTTTCAGCTGTAGAGTTCCACTCCACAATGTAAACATTCCATTTTCTAGTTCCTGTCAGTTTAGTGGTTTGGGATTCAATATCTTTGACTATGCAAGTGTCATGTGTAAAGTCTACAGTGTAGCCTGATTAGGGTCATAATTGCATGTTTTAGCATCCATTTCTCTATGGTTTTGATGTGCTTATGTTCATATTTGACCCTAAAATGCTATACTTTGTGTATTTAACCCTTTTTGGCTAGAAAGTTATGTTTTGTAGTGAAAATGAGCAAAATCGACAAGAGACGAGCAAGTTCGTAAAAGTCCAGAAATTGTGAGTTGATCCAATGGAGGCAAATGATATACCATGTCGAAGGGTTCGAAGAGAGGGTCGCAACGGAAAAATAATCAAGTCAATCGGAGCTCTAGAATTCAAGATATGAAGAAAACGAGGAAGTCGAGGATCGATCGGCCGAGACGAAGTCGGGCTCGTGTGCAACCAAGCCCGGAATCGTGCAATAAATCCCTAGTTCGGGGCAAGGGGCGAACGAATGCAGCCACACGAATGCATTCATGTGGCCATAAGAGAGGATTCGTGTGATGGCTCGGACAGGCCCAATTTCGAGGGTTGTTTCGTCTTTTCACGGGTTTAATGAAGGGCATTTTGGACTAAACATTGTGGGCACTATAAATACCTCAAGGATCAGATATCCAAGCATTAGATAATCATTAGTTAGTTCTTAGATTAGATTAGAGAGAGGTTAGAGGTAGTTTCCAAGTTGGGTTAGTTTAGATTTCAATCTTCTCTCTACAATTACTTTTGATCCATCCATTGGATCTTTAATCCGTTCGTTCCTGCGTTCTTATCTCGATTAGAGCTACGATTGTACGGTTCAATTTCTCATTTCGCATTCCGGATGAAGAGTTAGCACTTTGAGGTTTGTAGATAGAATTTCAATTCCACTTGCATTGGTAAGTTTTCTTTAATTTCCTTTGTAATAGTGATCAGATATGATGTTTACATTTGCAATAGTTAAATTCCAATTAGCCATGGGCTAATACTTTCATGTGTTAGTGTATGATTCCTATGGAGTAATGTGGTGTTAATGTTGATCTTATGAATGCTTTGAGATGTTGTATGATCAATTCTCTATAATGTTGGATTGTATGAATGCTTGGTATGCATAATTGATTTCTAGGGCCATTAGGGAGTTAGTCTCAATGAGAATTGGTCCATTTTCCTAAATCTTCTTGTTATTAGGCCAATGCATGCTAAGTGTTTGATAAAATTCCTAAGATAGTGAGAATTATCCTTAGTGAATAGAAAGAACAATTAGAGGCTCTAATGTGTATCTAGGGAGTCATTTGCATGTTAGAGTGGCTTGCCAATTGATTGTACAATACCTCATTACATGAGTAAGTGATACTACACCATGTGAAACATAGGATAGTACACTAATACATCTCTCACACAACTTGCTCACTTTGCAAAACAAGGTGATAGGTAGTTTACTCTTTTGACAAACTAGTAGACATTAGAAACCTTCCCCACTTTTATTGCTTTGTGAATTCGAATTTGAACAATAAGCATACCTTACAATCCACCCTCTCCCTGAGTTCGATAGTTAATAAACTTGGTTAAACTTGCCACGACGATAACGACCATGTACACTTGCGTGTGACACCATTTAGGTAAACATAGCCTTTGTCACAAAATTGACTCACACTTAGCAAGTTATGCTTTAAACCATCTACCAAGTAAACATCATTAATCTGAACATTTCCTTTGAGTAGACATCCTGATCCTTTAGTTGTTCCACTGGCATTATCACCAAAAACAACTTTAGGACCTTTATGATCTTTCACATTTTGAAGCAAACTTCTATCTCCAGTCATATGTCTTGCACAACCACTGTCAATGTACCAAATCTCTCTTTTGGTGGTTGTAACATGTCCCTGCAAAATAAAGTGAGTTATTTAGGAATCAAATACTTTGGATTTCCTCCAGTGTTACTCTTTGCAATCCAAGCCTTTTTAGGAGCTGTAGAGTTGTTAATTCTACAGTTCTTGCTTGATCCTCCTCTTTGAGTGCTTGAAGAGGGAGACATATCTGACATATTTGCATTCCAAATTCTATCAAAATTGAGTCTTCTTTCCATATCCAATTTATGAAAGACTTCTTCTTCTGACTGTAAATTTGATTCTGCGGTTTGTTTCAAAGTTATGTTTTGAAACATGTTTGAGACATCTTCTTCAGAGTCATCCATGATCTCCTTGATCTTTTGTTGTCTTCTTGGTGACAATTCTTTGAATGAATTCAAGAATTTCAAGTCTTCTAGCTGTAGGGTTGAGTCTACAGCTTCTTCAGGGGTTGAATCTCTGATGAACTTTCTTTCAGGCCTTGGAATTGACTTTTGCAAATATTTCATCTAGACACAAGGATTATATCCTATTCCAGTTAAATCCTTTGAGTGTCTTTGCTCAGACAACATCTTCTTCAATTGTATGGATGATTTTCCAAAACAATCTAGCTTCTTTTGATAATAAGCATTGTGTTCTTCAAGTTCACCTATCATCAGTTCTTGAGTTCTGATTGTTTTCTTTAATTCAGCACAATCTGCAGCTCTACAACTTGCTTAATTGAAGAGTTCTTCATTGTCATTTTTCAGACAACTATATCCTTCTTTCAGTTCTTGTAGATTCTGCAGTTGATTTTCAGCATCTTTCATTCCAGCTAACAAAGCTTTCACATGTTCCCTTCCAATATGATTATCTCTTCTAAGATCTTCATTTTCCTCTTGTAGTCTTTGGATTGCACTTAGCATGTCATTGGAAGAATCATTTTCTGTAATATAACTTGATGATGATGAGCATACCTCTTCATCTTTAGCCATAAGACAGATCAGGGCTTCTTCAACTGAATCTGTAGAGTCAGAGTCTTCTAAATCTGCAGTTGACTTTTGAGAAGAAGAAAAATAGTCTTCCTGGTTTTTATCAAACTCAGAAAGTAATGCTCTAATTCTCTCCTTGTCAAACTTTTTCTTTCTATCTTTCTTGATTCTCTTTTCTTCATCAGTGTACTTTTCAGCTTCGGGATATGGACAATCCTTGATGTAATGTCCTGGTTTTCTGCAGTTATAACACAAATAAGTTGAGTTAGGTGCTGTAGATTTCACCTTACCATCTTACTTTGGTGTGAACTACTTCTTCTTGGTCCATTTGCCAAACTTCTTGAGCTGCTTATGAAAAGAGCCAAGTCTTCATCATCAGAACTTGTAGCTGTAGGGTTGTCAGCCACTAGAGTTGTAACCTTACTGCTGTCAAGTTCTTTTCTTCTGCTTATGTCAAATTCATAAGCTTTGAGGTCTGAAAAGAGTTCAAAGGTGGATATCTTAGATAAATCCTTTGATTCTCTCATAGCAATGACCTTCATGTCCCATTCATAAGGTAAGCCTCTTAGAACCTTCATGTTCATTTCTCTTTGTGAGTAGTCTTTACCAAGTGAGTCTAGCTCATTGAGAATCTCAATGAATCTTGACTCAAACTTCTCAAGAGTTTCACCAGATTTCATCTTGAAGTTCTCAAACTTTTGAACTGCTATCATGAGTTTGTTTTCCTTGATTTGTTCAGTTCCTTCACAAATCATTTCCAAATTTTCCCATATAACTTTTGCGGTTTTACAATTTTTTATCTTGTTAAACACAATTTTATCAAGTGAATGATAAATAGTGTTCTTTTCAACATTGTCAAGGTTGGACCTTCTCTTGTCATCCTCAGTCTATTCCCTTCTGGGTTTGGGGATAATCTGAGCTAGTCCAGCTGACTGATCAGCTATAGTATTGACCTTCATGACAGGTATAGGGTCATCCTCTATGATAGACCACATCTCATCATTGATTGCAGATAAATGTGCTTGCATTCTAATTTTCCATTCATCATAGTCCTCAGCAGAGTGTTAGGGTTATACTAGAAAGTATGCTTTTACTTTGTATAACTAAACTGAATCTTTGAGCTTTATCTGAAATAAATCTTTTATCACTGTGCTTTAGATAAATATGAATGTTATTTATTTATTGCAATCCGTTCATATAATAGTATAAGTTACACTATAGATAAATGTGGTGATCCCCGGATAACTCACAGCAAGATCACATTATCAGTTTCTTGTAACAAGTACTAAATTCACAACCTAGATGGGATTTGAACACCACATTGGTAAACGGTTGATGTGTATATCCCAGATTGGCTTATCTTGACCAAGGGATTGCACTAGTGCATGATGATGCATTGAAGAGGACCTACAGAGAGGTAATTCTTCTGTACTGATTTATGGGATGAAGAATTAGACCTCAGTGGTCGTTTATTTCTAAACCTCTGTCCCTTAAATAGGACTGTGTGTGATCCGTACGTGGCACTTTAATTTGTTATGGGTAAAGAGTTAATAAGACTCAATACTTTGCATCTTGGGTGATGCCATTGAGAACATGACAGTTGCTAAGATTTAATACAGAGGAACGTGTGCTTGGAGAGTCTTGCATGATTAGTCCCCTTGGTGGGCTCTAAACGTTCGTCATACTAAATCTTGCAAGTGGAATTTGTTTCCGATATGATGATAAAGAAGAGTTGTCCTTACTCCAAGGATAAGATGTTAAATTAATTAAAGCGTTCAGTGGCTTGATTAATTAACGGACAAGAGAATCTTAAACACGGAAAATAGTGACCGGGAGCCATATGATTGTAATATGGGTTAAGATGGATAGTGCAACATTAATCCTATAGTGAAGTGAGATTAATGTTAATGGGTTGAATGACATTGGGCTCAATGTTAGAATTCAAGGCCCATTGGGAGGTCCAATCTTAATTTTCCTAAAGGCCTCTAGCCCAATTAAATGTCCAACAATGAATAAGGTGATTAAAGTAAAAGAAATATTTTTTGGGCCCAATTATATTAATTTTCAAAATTTATATATATATATATATAATTAGTGAGAGATTTTATGAAAAATAGATATGTATCTTGAATACAAGAATATCTAATAAAATCAAGATCTCATGGGTATTATATGTATATTGTTTTTTTTTTTCTAAAATCTTGAAGGAAAAGAATGTCAAGAATTGAATATTTTAGTATTCAAGATTATCAAGATTAGAATATTTGATATTCTTGACAATCAAGATTTGAAATATTAGATATTCAAGATATTCAAGATCTTGTATTCTCACTATAAATATGAGATGATACAAGACTTCAATACACATTATTTTTTTCTCTTAGAATTTTTGAAAATTCTAGTGAGTGGGGCAACAAAATTATTTTCTTCCTTGTGTTGTGATTGTTCGTGTGGCCTCCCACCGGGTGTATGAACAAGGACGAGGGAATACTTGGGAAGACCTTTTTAGGTTAATCAAGAAACTCATTCAAGTCGTCTTTTTCTCATAAAAGTGTCTTTCACCAAGGGAACATATGACGCCTTTTATCTCAAAAACTGCCTTTTAGTCAAGAGGTATAATTCATTAAATCCCTTAGTTCTGCATGTTTAGAGCTTTATGTGATTATATTTGTTCATATGTTTTGCATGCAAAGCCTGTTGTTGGGTATACAATTATTTGATTCAATTATGTTTAAATCATGATATTAATTTTAGGCTTAAATTTGTATTTAGCGTAAATCCTGAATAGATCCGCGTTTAATTCCCCAACAACTGGTATCAGAGCCGGTTTCGGGCTCTAAACGTTAAATTGTAATTTAAGTGTTTTAATATTAAATTTGAAAATTGGATAGTAGAATTGCTAGATCTTTTTTGCAGGTATCCAATTGTCATGGTATTTAATATTTATTTATGCATGCATGTATGATGATGTGGTTTTAAAATCCGATTCGTTCAGATCATTTTTCCCGTGAGAAAATCCACGGGTAGACTAGGATGTTTTTATGTAATAGACTAGTCTAGATGATAGGTTTATTTATTTTTGTAAATAAATTATAACCAATATCGAAGACAAAGAACGGAGATTTTAAGGCCCGGAGACAAAGTTGGTGAAATTTTGTTGCGGTCGAGTGGGAGCTTAATCGAGACGGACGATAAAGCTTGAAGATGAAAGATGATTACGATATCTCGTAATCAAAATGAGAAATTAAACCATGACAATTGGATATAACGTGCCAATTTGTTTAATTTGTTTTGATGCATGCTTTATTTATTTAATTTGATTAAATATTTGATTGCATGAATATCGTGATGAAAAAATCTCAACTCCGAAAATTACTAAGTATGTTTTAAATATAATTCGGTATTTTATTCTAAATAATAAAATTGAATTATTTGGCCTCCATGATTTATTTGTTTGTGAAGTCTTTTGGCTACGCATTGGCAAGCGCTTTTCTCCCGAACGGATAGGCCAAAAGACAAGTTCACATGAACGAATTCTCAAAAGGATGATTGTGGATTATTATTAGTGGCGGTATTGACCCTCCCATCGAGTGGCTTGCTCAAAATGAAGTGATAATCCTATATTTAGTCATGGTTAATACTTAGGTATAAAATTAGCATTTTATTACTCCCCATCGGAGTCCCTACCGATTTTATATGGTCAAGTGGGAGCCGACTATTAATTTTTTAAATTAAAAGTTTGTAACTGTTCTTGTTTGTAACTTGCTTAAATGTGTTTGCATAAATGTCCACACTCATCGTGGCTTATGTGAACTGTTTTAAGATGTCGGCCGATTTATGCTATGTATTTTTTTTTTTTAGATTTTATACAAAGTATAATCGAAATTTTGTGATAATCTTTGCGAATCAATGTATGTATTGATGCAATGAATGTTTTATTTCAGTTCAGCATGTCGTCTCCTTTTAATCCACTGTTTACGATACTTAAAGATAACAAATTGGAAGGTGAAAACTATGTTGATTGAAAACGTAACTTATTTATTGTCCTAACCGCACAACAACACAAATGGGTTCTTGATACACCAAAGCCCCCTACGCCTGCGGATATTGCCGAAAAGGAATATCATAGGGAGTGGATGAAATCCGATGAAATGACTAGGTGTACCATCTTGGCTTCAATGTCAGATGTGTTGCAACACCAACACCAAGACATGGCATCCGCTTCTGATATGATGCTAAACCTTAAGGAGATGTTCGCTCATCAGAATCGTACGGCTAGGCAAATCACCATGCGAGATATGTTGTCGCTGAAAATAGTGGAGGGAATGCCCGTAAGGGATCACGTTCTCAAGATGATGGGCTACCTCAACAAGTTAGAGGTATTTGGAGCGAAATATGATGCGGAAAAGTAAGTTGATTTCGTTCTCCATTCTCTACCGAAAAGTTTTGAGAAGTTCCAGTTGAACTATATGATGAATAAATAGGAGTTCACGTTGGCATAACTCTTGCAAGCTTTGGTATCAACGGAGACACTCATGGGACACCAAACTCAAGTCTTGGTGGCAAGTGGTCCGACTTCTTCCGCATCGAAAGGTGGGAAGAAGAAGAAGAAGACCAAAGGTCCGAACCAAGCTAAGAGTAAGGTGACTAATGAGGGAGGGGTCAAGAAAGCTACCAAAGGAAAGTGTTTCAACTGCGGTGAGAAAGGACATTGGAGGACGGCCTGTCCCAAGCCAAAGAAGGCCGGGAAGAAAGGTAATTCTCATGCACTTGTTGTTGAAACTTGTTTAGCGGCGTATGCTTCCCATTCGTGGGTAGTGGATACGGGAGCCACTGATCATGTATGTTTCACTTTACAGGGGTTCCTGAAAACCCGGCAACTTAGAGCGAATGAGATCCTCATCACATTGGGCGATGCTACGAGGGTAGCAGCTGTCGCTGTGGGAGACGTGCACCTATTTTTTGAAGATAGGGTTTTAGTATTAAATGATGTTCTTTATGTTCCCAGTTTTAGGAAGAATTTAATTTCGGTTTCTAAATTATACGTTGATGGATACTCAGTTTCTTTTAATAATATGGTTGTTATTTTTCGAAACGATGAGTTCATCTGTTCGGGAACATTAGTGAATAATCTTTATACTATTAAAAGTGCACACCACACACAAAATGCTTCTTAAAGCATATCAACCATTTCTAAGAAAAGAAAATTTTCTTCAACCGTGAACGAAACACTTCTATGGCATCTAAGACTTGGTCATATTAATCTAAAGAGAATTCAAAGGTTGGTGGTGGACAGCTCGTTGGAATCTCTCCATGTTAAGTCGTTTCCATCGTGTGAATCTTGTTTAGAGGGGAAAATGACCAAGAGGGCCTTCGGAGCCAAGGGGAATAGAGCTAGTGAAGTGTTGGAAATCGTTCACACTGATGTATGTGGGCCAATGTCGGTTCAAGCTAGAGGAGGTTTTGAGTATTTCGTAACTTTTACGGATGATTACTCAAGATATGGGTACGTTTACCTTATGCGGCACAAATCGGAAACCTTTTATAAATTCAAAGAGTTCAAAGCCGAGGCCGAGAAACATAGGGGAAAGAGTATCAAGTTCCTACGATCAGATCGTGGGGGCGAATACCTCAGCAATGAATTTTTGACCTACTTGTCAAGTGAAGGGATTGTATCCCAATTGACCGCACCCGGTACCCCTCAACAAAATGGGGTTACGAAACAAAGAAATAGAACTCTTTTAGAAATGATCAGATCCATGATGAGTTATTCGGAGTTACCCAAGTCGTTTTGGGGTTATGCCTTGGAAACAGCGGCTCACATTCTAAACTTGGTGCCATCCAAATCGGTTCCTAAAACTCCCACAGAATTGTGGACCGGGCGTAAGCCTAGTTTGAGACACATAGGGATTTGGGGGTGTCCGGCATACATGTTGGACAAGGAAGCCGGGAAATTGGATCCACGTTCGGAATTGAGGCTGTTTGTAGGATACCCTAGAGGAACGAAAGGGGGTTTGTTCTATAGTCCCAAGGACCAAAGAATCGTAAATAGTACGCATTCTAAGTTCTTGGAAGAAGATTATGTGAACAATAGAAAGCCCAAAAGTGAGATTACCTTAGATGAAATAAGAGGGCCTAATCCTATACCATGGGTACAAGTTGATGTACCACGCGACACACCAACACAACCGGAGCCTCATCGTAGTGGGAGGGTTGTGAGATAACCCGAGAGATTCATGTTCGTGGGAGAGTCATCTGACTTGGTCCCCGGGGAAGATGAATTAGACCCATGGACATACGACGAAGCACTCCAAGACAAGGATGCAGATTCTTGGCAAACATAAATGAAAGTCGAGATGGGGTCTATGCAAATGGATGTCAAGACAGCTTTCCTTAATGGAAGTCTTGAAGAAGAAATCTATATGTATCAACCCGAAGGCTTTATTGAAAAAGGTCAAGAGCACCTTTTATACAAGCTTAAGAGGTCTATCTATGGACTTAAGCAAGCATCGCGAGCTTGGAATCACGGTTTTAATCAAAGTGAATTTGAGAGTTGTGTGTACAAGAAGTGTGTCGGAACTGCCATGGTATTCTTGATACTATACGTAGACGACATTTTGCTCATTGGAAATAATGTGGCGGTGTTGTCAGACATGAGGGTATTGTTGTCAAATCAGTTTGATATGAAGGACTTAGGGGAAGCCGGTCATGTCTTAGGGATCAAGGTTACTCGAGATCGCCAGAAAAGAATGATCGGCTTATCGCAAGCTTCATACATAGATACTGTTTTGAAACGTTTTAGCATGCAGAATTCCAAGAAAGGTTTTGGTACCTTTTAGACATGGAATTCATCTATCGAAAGAGATGTGTCCGAAGACACAAGAAGAGATAGATTGCATGAAAGGCATCCCATACGCTTCGGCAGTTGAAGCCTCATGTATGCTATGCTATGTACGAGACCAGATATCTGCTTTGCCGTAGGCATGGTAGAACGATATCAAAGTAACCCCGGGAAAGAGCATTGGACGGCTGTTATAAACATTCTGAAATATCTTAAGCAAACTCGAGATAGAATGTTGGTTTATCAGTCAGATAGTCTAATCCCCGTTGGTTATTCGGACTCGGATTTCCAATCAGATTTAAATTCCATATAGATCTACCTCGGATAATGTGTTTTGTTTGGGGAAGGAGCCATGATATGGTGAAGTGTGCACCACTGATTCTACCATGGAAGCCGAATAAGTAACTGCTTATGGAGCAGTTAGGGAATCGGTTTGGCTCAAGATCTTCTAAGTGGACTTGGATAAAATTCCGAATTTGTCTAGCATTGTAATGCTAGGGCAGTTGCAAATTCAAGGGAACCAAGAGTCCACAAGGCCAACAAACACATTTAAGGATATACAATCTTAGACGAGAAATCGTTAAGAGAGGAGATGAAGATATGGCAAAGATCGCATCGGAAGACGACCTAGTTAATCCTCTCACAAAGTGTCTGCCTCTATGTACATTCGAGAGACATGTGGGAGGAATGGGAGTCAAGTGTGTTGCCAATCTGCTTTGAGTATAAGTGGGAGAAATTATTGGGAGATGTGTAGTACATAGATATGCTGTAGTATACTTAAAATCAGACTGTTAGGGTTATACTAGAAAGTATGCTTTTACTTTGTATAACTAAACTGAAT
>JAPKLY010000344.1:178193-221333 GCA_026898435.1 Prunella vulgaris | reverse complement strand
AAGTTATGTCTCAGTCCTTCAACATATGATACATTCATAACGCGGACAGAGTTAATAACAAGGGTTCCGAATCCTCTGGTGAAACCCTTAGAGTTATCACCAAAGGTTACCTGCGGGCCTTCTTGAGCTACATAATCCTGAAGGAGATCACGAAATCCGGTCATGTGCCTGGAACATCCTGAGTCCAAGTACCAGTCCATCAGATCCTCCTTCTTCTTCTTGTAGCACGCAGTGACCTGAAAAGAATCAGGCCTCAGGTACCCATCTCGTATTGGGTCCTACTGAGTCAGCCATACCCTTCGGGATCCAGATTTGTTTGACAATTCTGACAGCATCAGAAGTGTAGATCTGTTTCCCTGAAATGTCAACATACATAGTTCTCTTCTTCCTTTGTGCCTGGGAAGTTGAGGGTGTATGGGTGTCAGCCTGAGATACAGGAGCCCTAGTTTGATTTCTGGGGGTGGGCCTCCTGTTTCTTCTTGACCTGGGTGCATTGGGCTGAAGTCTGTTCTGAGAAGGAGCAGCTCTGGCCTGACCTCTTGGCACATGAGGTCTGGTCTGAGTGTTTCTGGAGTCAGGTCTCCATTGCCTTTCAGAGGCCACCTGGTTTGTCCTTCTTCTTAGAGAATTAGGACGCTCCTGATGGGCTCTGTGCCCTGTCTGAGAAGTCTGAACCTCAGTAGTCCTAGGTCTTGCCTGAGGTCTCCTTTGTCCTGAGTTCCTTTTGTTCTGAACATTTCTAGGCTGGGCCTGAGAAGTGCTAGGAACAAAATTCTTCCCAGTTTCAGGATTCCTAGGCTGGACCTTGGAGTTCCTTTGGTCTGTCATCCTAGACTCAGAATGAGAAACTTTGATCTTTTCCTTAGGTTTTTGTCTTGGTTTCTCAGTTCTTTGCCTGACAGGTTCAGCAGGCATTTTCTCCTTCCCTTTGCCTTTGTTCTGATGAGCAACACTGAAGCTCTTGTCATCAGTTAGGGCAGGGACAAACTTTTTCTGAGAGTTGCTTCCTGAAGCACCTCTCTTTTTCTTGCCCTTTGGGTCTTTTGAGGCATTATAGCCTAACCCAGCTTTAGCACCATCAGTTAGCTGAGAGAAATTTGTCAACTCATCAACCACTTGGGTAGATGTGTATAACTTCTTCAGCTTGACTTCAAGATGCCCATTGGTTTCTTTCAGGGCCTCAATTTCAGTGGTGTATTGAAGCACTAATTCTGAATGAGCTTTATCTTTTGATATCAGCTCAAGATCCCAAGCGGTTTGCTCAGCACAGAGGCGAGCTTGCCACTCAGTTTCGAGCATCATTCTTAAGGCAGTTCGCTCAATTATCAGTTGTTCCTGAGCAAGGAACAAATCAGTATCACGAGTCTCAATCAGCGAGCTGATGACACCCTTCAGTCTTTCTACCTCCAGTGGAGCTTCATCATGCTTATTCTTAGCATTAAGTAGCTCCTCCTGAAGATGTACTAATCTGAGGGCTTCCTCAGTATCTCTTACTCTGAGAGACTCAGTTAACCGATCGTTCTTCTCACTCAGTTGTGCGTTCACATCCACTGTGTGAGTATGAGTCTCCTGCAGCCTTGAGAAGTCAACCATCAATTGCTCTAGGGCGAGCTGAAGGTCGAGTTCTCCTACTGAATCTGAGCTAAACTCAGGTGCGTGATTAGGAGAAGAGGCAGAAGAACATACCTCATCATCTGCCATCAGGCAGAGGTCATCATACTCCTCATCTGAAAAGAGTTCAGGAGACCGGCGTCCAGGGCCATCTGAATCTGAGGAATCCTCAGCTAGCAACGCTCTCCGGTCTGAAGCCCTGAGCTCTCTTTTAGCTCTCCGATCTTCTCGCTCACGAGCACTGAGCTCCGGACAATCATACTGATAGTGTCCGGACTTTTTGCAATGGTAGCACTGATATGCATCAGAAGAGAGCTTCTTGTCAGTGTACCTTTTATCAGAGGAGTCCCTCCTGCTCCCTGATGATCTTTCAGGTTTGGAGCTGGATCTTCTGGGCTCATCCTCTCTCCTCTTTTCATCTCTGCGTCGCTCAAGCTCATTGCGATCCCTCCTGGAATCTGAACCTCTCCTTTCTTCTCTCCGGGGGCTAGATCTCCTGGGGCTGGAGTACCTGCGATCACGGGTGTCAGTATAAAATTTCTTATACCTGCCGAAACGAGAGTTCAGTTTCTCGAATCGCCGTGCCATCAGGCTGTACTCCAAGGCTAGCTCATCTTTGTTCATGTCTTTTAGAGACTTGGAGCCAGATCCAGCCTCAGGCTCAGGAGTAGCTTTAAGAGCCACGCTCTTTTCCTTTTCAGATGTCTTCTCCTCACTAACCTCCTCACTGACAACACCCATCTTCTTCCTCTTATCGAGGTCAAATTCTAGAGCCTTTAACTCAGAGAATAGGTGTGAGTGAGTGATGTTTGTAAGGTCCTGAGTGTTTTTCAACAAAATTACTCATGTGTCCCATCTTTCAGGGAGACAGTTCAGGATCTTAGAAGACACCTCCCTCTTGGGAAACTCCTTCCCAAGGGTTGCTAGCTCGTTCATCATCTTAATGAACCGAGCTTCCATCTGATCGATGGACTCTCCCTCTAGCATCTTGAAGGCCTCAAACTTCCTGATAGCGAGATCTCTCTTGTTTTCTTTAATCTTTTCAGAACCTTCGCTCATCTCCCTCAGGGTATCCCAGATCTCCTTAGCTGTCCTCAGATGCATCAGCCTGACCGAGTTCTCGTAAGAAATGGTGTGGAGTATAATGTTCTTGGCAATATTATCCAGTCCTATTTGCTTAATCTGATCAGAATTAAGCGCGGACCTCTCCACTTTTTCATCTCCGGCGGCTGGAACAGGGACATTGCCAGCAACAGGCCAAGTCGTCTGAAGATTTCTCATAAATCTGATTGGCCCATGTTCAATCACCTGTGGCATCTGATCATGGATAGAATAGAGATGTGCGAGAACCCTGAATTTCCAATAATCATAGTTGTCAATAGAGAATTCAGGAAGATTGCCTTCGAGGAGTTTAGAACCTGATGCCATGATATGCAATTTTTCAGAAACAAGATCAGTTCAGTAGACCACCAAAAGTTTCTCCTCAGAAACTGTTGATAAACAAAGTCAGTGATCTTTTGAATCACTGCTCTGATACCACTTGTTGGTCCCGAAACGAGTTAAATCAGTGTATGGGGGGGAATACACTGATGTCAGATTTTTCTGAAAGACTCAGAAAAATGCTCTAATGCACTCAGTCAGAATTCTCTGAAGTACTCAGTATGCTGAACGTCCCCAGGGGCAGCAGGGACGGTTCAGTACTGAGTCAGATAAGCTGAGTGTGAGTAAAGTGCTCGGAGGCTCAGTAGAGATAATAAACCTACTGACTGCTCGGAAGCGAGTCAGTTGGACTACTATCTCAGTGAGTCAGAGTACGTGCGGAAAGTGAGCCCTTAGATTCTACTCGTTTTAGTTTCTGAAAACGCTTTCTCTAAGTTGCTTAGTAAATTGGTGGTTAAGGCTGAGTGCACAGTATTCAGATTCAGGATGATTGATTCAGTCCTGAAGGTAAAAACAATGCAGTATGTTCAGTTTAATATGATGACAATTATGATCCTGAACAAAACAGTAAACCAGCACACAGGGGACTTTTTAACGTGGTTCGGAGATAACCAACTCCTACGTCCACGACCTGATTTAACAGGAAGCTATCCTCAAAACCCTGAGGATAGGTACTTGGGTTTTACATGCCAAGGGACACGAGTAGCCAACTTCCTCTCTTAGGAACTGACCCCTGGGCGTTTTACAAGTCCCAGTCCTTCTAACCAACCTATCTCACACCTTGAGAGGTTTGGTATTCTGGTTTCCAACTAAGATAGCTCTAGCAATACAAATCAGTGCTAAATATTAGAGCTATCGATCTAAGCAAATACAGAGTGAATCCTACTACAACACTAGGGAAATTTAATTGCAGAGTGTTGTTTAAGATATGCTTTGTGTTCTTGGATTCTTGAGAGTTCTCTTGGAAATTTCCCGTTAACCTTGAATGGGTGCAAGGTTCTCCATATTTATAGGCAAGATTTAAAATAGATCCGTTGGAGGAGATCAAATCAAATCTTTCCTATTTTAGGTAGATTGCAGGCTAGAAATACTGTTCGACCTACCCACCATGCTTATTCTGGCAAGTTGTCACATCACCTGCAACCTTTTGAGACGCATTAAATGCCGCATTAAATGCTGCGCAGACTCCGTGCTTATGTGTCGAAAGATCATTGGCTCTCCGCTATAACGGCTAGTTGACCTTCAGACATTTATCCTTCCTCGTACATTCAATGCTCTGAGTCTCTTGCAATAACTCAGTACGAACTTGTGCCTTAATGGAGTCTTACTGATATTCTTTTTGTCTCTTGTCCCATAGCATAAATAACCTTTCTGCTTTGGACTGACATGATTCAGGTAATCTGAACCACAGCCTAAGTCAGGTCCTATGTGCATTCAGCACAGCCTGATAGGTCATTCAGCTCAGTATGTGTTACCTTTTTGCTTCGGACTTACAGGATTCAGGTAAACTGAACCAAGGCCTAAGTCAGGTCCTATGTGCATTCAGCACAGCCTGATAGGTAATACTTACTCTTCACGGACTGAGTTCTGTCCTGAACATGCTTAGTGTATTCAGTAGAAACATCAGACAATGGTACTTCAGGATTGGCTTCAGGATGGATCAGCAAGCTTCGATCTTCAGCTTTAGACCAGACAATCTTCAGCGAGACTGACTGACTTCTTCAGAATGGTTTATGCTTCAGACTTCAGTAAATTGGGTCGACTCCAATATTCTTCAGTCTTCAGCACGATCCTTCTGTACTGAATCTCTAACCTAACTATCCTGAACTATTTTATCCTGAACACTATACTTAGGCAAATTCATCAGGGGTTTTGGGATCTAATCAAAATACTCAGATTGTCCCAACACTCCTCTCTCTCTATTGGCATGTGTGAGGTGGTCCTCATCCTTCACACAGGATAGTACTAATTGTACTATTGTCCTTTCCTTCAGAATTATGGTTGTCTCTCAACTAATCTTCATTATCCTCCAGAATTAAGAAAATATCCTCCACTTAAGTACAGTTTAGTGAGTGCTTGAGAGCTACACTAATAGTGCTTAAGGGTCTTTGTTATCTTCAAATAACCTCTAACTTGTATCATCTCTTCAAACGGTTCTTTATAGTTGTAGACTTCAATCTTGCAGTTGTAGAGTCCTGTCAAATAAGAAAAATCGGCTGTAGAGAAACCTTACAGTTGTAGGGTCATGTCTTGGCTGTAGAATGATCAAATATACAGTTGTAGACTTCACTTACAACTATATGTTTCAAACACAAATTTCCTTAGCACAAGTGTTAGATCAATATATCCAAATAAAACACATTGTTTTGCATACACAAAATCTAAGTCAAGGTACTTAACAGTTCCTTTAATACATTTCCAACTCCAGGGCCCCATGATCTTTCGATAACCTATAAAAACTTTGTTTGACTCGAAGTCCCAATAATTCCCAATCTCAAACAAAGGACCCCTGAATCCTTTCAGTTGATCCGTCGATTCAGCCAACCCAACTGCTTTTTTGTCCTAGTCTTATGTACTTCTATTGAGCTCGGTCTTACGTGAATCCGCCCCACAACCTGTTATTCAAGGCTTACGTACTTGCATTGCATGGCTTAAGGCATTACATACTGCTTTTGAACAAAGGTCAAACCACACCGATTGTCTTATGTGAGATCGTTCTAGTAACTGAAACTTATGTACTCTTTCGCCACCATCAATCGTTCCATGCATCGCAACACGACTTCCTCATAGACCAAAACAAGTATTTTTTTCGTGGTTTTGTCCTCACTCACACGTAACTTGGATATCCCAGGAGGCCAGCCATCCTGAAATTGCTCCAGGCCAAACATGCTTAACTTTAGAATTTTTTCACAATGAGCACCATAAAGAAGATGCACTTTATTGGTATGAGTAACACTAATCAACTCCTTTAACACCTTTACAATTCCAGGTCCCCATGATCTTCTAATAATCGGTAAGGACTTTGTTTAACCAATACTATATATATATCTTTATTCTCCCAATGATTCCTATTCAAATAGGAGACTTCTATTTCTCATTCACAAATCCATCTTTCTTTATGCTACTCACTCTCAGTTTTGTCCTTCTTATCTTTTCTTTTGTTACTAAAAAGGGAGGAAAGTTGGTACCAAATGCTTAGCATCCCTGGTAGAGCTTCTTTATGATTTTGCCTGGTAAATGAACAAATTGGTGGTCTTTCTGGAAATGTGAAATAAAAGTTTTTTTCTAGCGTCTCAGTTGCTTTTACCTTTTCGTTATTTCGTAATCTCTAGGGTATGCTACCTTATAGCTTCACAATGACAAATCATTTTCTCATTACTTTGGGTCTATCATTTTCTCTTTTTTATTTGCATTACTATAGTGGAATTTGATAAAAATGGACTTCATATTTTAAGCTTCACATTACCCACAGGAGTCCCACTGCCCTCAGCACCTTTTTTAGTACTCCTTAAGCTAATCCCTCATTGTTTTCACGCATTAAGATTAGAAAAATGTTCATTTGCTAATATGATGGCCGATCATAGTTTAGTCAAGATTAAGTGGGTTCACTTGGACTATGCTATTATGGATGATCTTATATATATATAGATTAGTCTTGTATGCACTAGTTACACAGTGCAACTTAAGTTCATTTTTTAAAAGTTAAACAAAATACTATTGAAAAGTTACACAACTTATTACTGAAAAGTGTATTTTTTATAATTTAACTTTTCAGTAATAAGTTGTGTAACTTTTCAGTAGTATTTTGTTTAACTTTTAAAAAATGAACTTGAGTTGCACCATGTAACTGGTGCACAAGAGACTTCCTCTAAATATATATATTTCTCCTATTATACTAATAAGGAGTTTTTTTTACATATAACGTTGGTTTAAACATTAATCCTCTCACACAAATTTTGTGCAACTTACCAACTAAACCAACATACAAGTTTTTACATATTTGAATAACTATTTAATATAAGTCTATAAATGTGTTCAAATATTTTATTACACTTGTATCAACTTATGTATCTCAATATATTCAAAAAATATTATATTTTAAATATTTTAAATCTCCTATTACACTAATAAGGTGTTTTCTTGGATGTGTGTCACCTTGAAGTTGATTTGAATGATGTGTTGTATTTTCATGAGGTTTAAAGATTTTCTAGATGATTTGTTATTGTTCTATTGACTATTTCAATATCTGAAAATTATAATAGCGTAAGTTTAAACATTAATCCTCTCACACAAATTTTATGCAACTTACAAACTAAACCAACATACAAGGTCTTACTTATTTGAATAACTATTTAACATAAGCCTATAAATTTGTTTAAATATTTTATTATGATTGATCAACTTATGTATATCAATATATTCAACAAAAATTATATTTTAAAAATTTTAAATTTTGTCAGTATTTTAAAAAGAGATTTAAACATATTTGTTCTACTAATGAATTGATTATTTCAATTTCAATAATTTAAATGTGTGAAATTTAATATTTGATTAATTCATTTGTATATTGTCTTAAAAATAAAATAGTTTTCTTGATTTATTTAATATATTAATAGACATTAAGCCTTGAAGTATGTGTAAATTTTAATTATTTTATCCCAAAAAATATATGTCGATATTAATAGTTAATATTATCCAATAAAAATTAACTATACATTTATTTTGAGGGTGATTCAAACACGAAAATGATCACATCCACCAGTAGACGCAAATTTATATGTCTACTGCAGATGTGATAATCACACACAAAAAAAATTAACAATTAATTAAAATAATAGTGGACACCCTGTTTATGTGTCATTATCACACTCGCGGTGGATATATAAATAGGTTCATCGATATGAATGTGGTCATTTCTGGTTCCAAACAATAGGACAAAATTGTAATTATATTAATTAAACTTTATTATTTTTTCACTTTATTTTAGGATTATACATTTAAGAAAAATAAATTTAATGAAAAATATAATAATAAAAGTAAATTAACTAATACGAAAGAATTTTATTTATTAGGCATTGAATTTAATATTAGTAAATAATCTAAATAATAAAATTGAGTAAATTGAGGAATTTTAATTTATTAGATGCTAGACATTTAATTATGAGTATAATTTAAATTATTATTTTTATTTCGCATTACTGTTATTTTAGAATTAATAGTAAATTTTATTATGTAAAAGTTATTACACATTTAATATTTAATATCACTATAATCGAAGAAGTTATATGATAAAATGTTATTTAATTGGATAATCCAAATAATAGAATTAAGTATATTGAACTAAGTAAAAATTTAAAAGTGAAGTAATTTAAGTTATTATGTTCAATTGGTTTATTCGTAGTATTTTAAGAATAAAATGAAAAGTTTATTAAAAAAAGAACATATAAGAAAAGAAACAATAAAGTTTGATCAAAATATTTATTTTATCCCATATCAAAATTTATATTTAATGAATTCATAATTAATGAACTTCAATCTATAAAATATTAGCTCTATTTTAGTTTCACATTTGCATCTTTTGAATGGCCTAATATTTCTTTCAAACACAAAAAAAAAAAAAAAATACAAACACAAAATAAATAAAACATTCATCTTTAATACAACATCGAACTAACTAAATCTCTTTTTTCTTAAAAGGTGTGCTTAATGTTAGGACGGATGGAGTAATATAATTAGATATTTATTGTAATTTTACTTATTTAAATTTCTCATCTCTATACTTAAAAGTAAAATAATAACTTTTTTTAAAGTAAAAAGTATGATTAGTTCAACATATATTTCTACTTTACAATCTGTTACTTTTTTTCTATTTCTTCCTTTTTAGAAGTTATAACGATGCATTGATTATCTTACCAATAATTTTACGGTTACTTTACATATAACAACTATTATAATAGCTATATTGCATATAACCCCACGAAAAAAATCTCATGTTGCATTCCACACCAAAACTGGGCCCTCCATTCTGCTTCCGATCGATTTAGCAACTGACACGCACGAGACGATCAAATCATCCCAATTTTAAATATCATATTTGTGTGTGGGAAAATTCATTTGAAATCCAGATTTTCTCTCTCTACCCTCCCCGTATCTCTCTCTAAAATCAGTGAAATCGGTCAACCAGATCTTCATTCATGGCCGCCAGTGTTGATCTAAGGTCTCCCCTCCATCAAATCGACAAAAATCGGTCAACCACCACCACTCACGATGAAAAATAAGATATGTTGTTCTCTCTCTCCCTCTCACGGCGATGGACTGCCGCTCTCCTATAAAATCAGCGCATCAAATCGCCCCCTCACCGGTCGCCGCCCCTCTACATCCACCTTTGTCGCCCATTCCTTCTGCCATGGTCGTGGGCATTCTCATATCCTTCCTCCATACATAGCCACCGTCCCTCTCCACCACAGTGAGAGAGAGAAAATTGAAATGACAGAGAGATGGGGAAATGGAGAGATAAATAATGCAAATTTAATTTAAAAGTGATGAGTGTACCGTGTCAAAATAATTCAAATTGAAGGTGATGGGATGTGTCACTATTCATGTCTGAAAAAATGCATATTTTTTTGAAATGGGTGGGGGTAAGATTTTGCCCCTGGTTGTATTTAATTAGCCCTTATATATAACTTTTTAAAAGTGGTACCTCTAGTTGTAAATATGGTTCTAAAAGAGTCCTAGATTGTAATAAATTCATATTGTAGTTGTGTATTTGAGTTATTTTTGCAAATTTTTTTCTTCGCAAATTTTTTTTGTCTATTATGTAAAATATATATATATATATATATATATATATTTTTTTTTTTTTTTTTTATGCAAAAAAAAATTGTAGTATGCATTTTTTGTTTAAAGAAAATTATTATGCAGAATTGAAAAATTGAACATATGCATATAAAAATTGCATATATGCAAGAATTGATAACTGAATATATGCATAAAAAATTATATATATGCATACAATTATTGAATTGTAAAATTAAAGTCCAGAAAAAAATTATAAATTATAAATTTTGAAATAATAATAATAATAATAAAGGAAGATAAATTTTAAAAAATAAATTAATTAATTAAATTCAAATCAAAAGTAAAAAAAAAGATTTAAATAAAATTTTAATTTAACAAAAAAAGTTTGTGCAGCAAAAGCTGCAATCCTGTTGTAACTTTTCATGACTTGGGTCCCAGGTTTTGGGCTTATTTGCAATAAGTTGGGGGTAAATGACAACATGAGATTTTTTTTTTATAGAGGATTGACAAATAGTGGATTTATAGTGTTCTTTCATGCAATTTTTAATTTTATTAGATGATATTGATGATGTATCATAAATAATAAAAATTTTATATTTTTAAAATTTTGCTTTCTATTATAAATTTTTTAATTACAATGGTTAATGTTCTAATTATTTGTTTATATAATAAAATGAATGATATATGATAGTTAATTGGTTGCATTTCAGATATATAAAAAAATAAAAATAATTATACAATAATTTTTAGTACAACTTTTTAAGTTCTATAATTTAAAAAAAATTAATAGAATATTTAAAAGACTACGTAACACCATAGTGTTATAGCCTATACTAGTATATAACGTAAAAGTCGAGAGAGAGAAAAAATTATTGGAGCAAATGAAGTTCACTTATTTTATGATACAATAGTGAGTCTCACTCCCCATTAAAGAAAGTGAATTAATTTTATCAAAAAAAAATTAAACTTTGCATCAATAATTTCAAATTTTTTAAATTTTTTATTTTAAATCTATTTTTACTCACTATATATCAAAATAATTAACTTTTAATTTTTTTAAAATTTAACATATTCATTGCACATAGAAAAATAATATTCGGATCTAAAATATTTATTTTATCCTTTTTAAAATGTTTATTTATTGACTAAGATTGAATTTGAATACTTTTTTTAAAAAAAAATTATATACATTTTATTCAATTTTAAAATCATTTCATGAATTAGTACGTAGTAAATGAAATAAATGTAATGCTTTCGCATACATACAGTATATCTTTTCATATTAATGAAAAATCGGAGTAATAAAATAAGTTAATCAAATTAATTTTTAAATAAATAACTCAAATAAAAAATTTAAATATCTATTATAATTTATTTTATTACACTATCTTGCAGTTAAAAATAATATTCTATTCGTGCAGAGCACGAGATAATCACTAGTTTTGATCATTTTTATTACACATTTTTAGGTCGCACGAGGTAATATTTATGTGAATATATTGTACTCCCTCTGTCCCGTAGGAATTTGCACACTTTCTTTATTTGGACGTCCCACACAAATTTGCACACTACTAAAAAGGGAAGTATTGATTTACGTGCACACTCACAAACATTTACACATATTTACCCATATACCACTACTTTATATATAAAACTATTTTTTCTTAAAAAATGTGTCGTCCCGTAAGGTGCAAATTCCTACGGGACGGAGGGAGTATTATGTAACTTTTTAGGGTGCATTACTAATAATATTCAACAAAAATATACTATTTCTATTCTCAAATATTTTTGCACAGTTCACTATTCATCACCCACAAAGACACGTCTAAATTATATTTTATTACACACAAAAATGTCTTTTCTTTTGTTTCATTAACTTAAATTAAACCATGCACCCTCATAAAAAACTATTATATACATATAAATACTACAACTCAGTACTCATACTAAAATCTATATAAAAAAAAAAAATTATTACAACCAAGGCCACAATTAGAGAGGAAAATGCAGATGGAGTCATACACTGTTCACTATTTTCAATCAAGACCATTACGCTTATATTATACCCCAATATTAATACTCCCTCCGTCCACGAAATTTATGCTCACTTGCCTTTTTAGTCCGTCCACGAAATTTATGCACATTCCATTTTAAGTAAAAACACTATTCCAACAATTATTAAAATATTGTACATGGCCCACCACTAACTTAAATAAATCAACTCAATTAAAACATTAATTATAATTAAAACATCATTAATTTAACATAATATAACCCTCCAAATTTATTACCTCAACTACCAAAAACCCTAACTATTCATATCTCTCTCTTCAATTATTCTCTCTATCTCGATTCTTCTTCTAAATTAATCATTCATCACTCTCTCCTCATTCATTCATCTTCTTCATTCTCCACGAACCCTAATTTCCGCCGCTCTATCTCTCGAATCCTCCATCACAACTCAAATCTTTACTCCATCCCTCTCTCTCTCTCGAATCATCTCTTCACAACTCAAAGCTTTACTCCTTCTCTCCATCTCTCGATTTGTTTTTTCACAACTCGTTGGAGTGAGTTCACTGCATGGATCCGATTCAAGATGGTAAGAACTCTACCAGTGAGGATGACGTTGTGTCTGATTCGAGTGGCTTTGAGACTGTGGGGTCCGATTCATGTGGTGTTGAGAAGATGGAGTTAGATTCAAAGGATTTTGAGAAGGCGCTGGGGTCCGATTCGAGAGATATTGAGGAAGTGGTGCTTGATTCATGTAGTCCCGAGGAGATCGGGACCGATTCAGGTAATCTCGACTCCTTTCTTCCGATCTGTGCTTCTTCCGACTCATTTAATCCGATCTGTGATACTGACTTTTCTTCCGACACTGTTGTACCCGAAATGATGGTGCCTGAGGTCGAATATGGTGATGATTATGCCAAAATATTTGGGGATTTTTGTGGTCCAACAAGCCCTGATGTTCGTCAATTTGTTGTGGATATGTATGTTATGTGGTGGCCAGCCTTTCGTCGGCTTCTATGAAGGTCATCTCTGATCTTGTTCTTCTTGTTTATTTCTGTGCACTGTTGGTATGATTGATTGAATATCCGAGGATTTATGTATTTGTTGGTATGATGATTGAATATCTGAGGATTTATGTATTTGTTGGTATGATGATTGAATATCTGAGGTGTTCAATACTGAATTTAATGTCACCACTAGAAGTAGGAGACTTAAATCAGTATTAAAACCCAATGATGATTGAATATTTGAGGGTTTGTGGGTGTCCAATACTGAATTTTATGTCACCACTTCAAGTAGGAGACTGAAATCAGTATTAAAACCCAATGATGATTGAATATCTGAGGGTTTGTGGGTGTATTTCACTGAATTTAATGTCACCACTTGAAGTTGGAGACTCAAATCAGTATTAAAACCCAATGATGATTGAATATCTGAGGGGAATTAGGTGTATTTCACTGCTGTTGGTCAATTAAATTTTTGAAGATATTTGAAATCAATGTTAATACCCTATGATGATTGAATATCTGAGGGTTTATGGGTTACTTTCACTGCTGATGGTCAATTAAACATGATTTTTCTTATAAAAACAGTCAATTAAACATGATATTCCTTACAAAAAGAGTCAATTTACAAGCCCTGGAGGTTAGACATGATATTCTTTACAAAAAGAGTCAATTTGCAAAAAGATTGACTCATACTACTTGTTTACTAGTTAAACATGACATTATATGTCTAATGTTTATACTGTAAACAGCTGCAAAAATAAGCAAAACGATTGACTCATACTACTTGACTAGTAGCCCATTGCTTCCACTAAGCTTTCCACATCATAGTCACAAACAATGTCATTTTCAGGCTGCCTTAGGTAATCAATGCATTCTTTGACTAGTAGCTCATCAACTTGTAGGCACTCTGGTAGGTTTTCTTCTCTAATGAGCTTCTCTTTGTACATGTGTGGAGTCTTGAATCTGTTGTGACCCTTGCATTTCATGATCTCAATCATGCAATTCTGCAAACTAAGAAAAACATTGTTCAATGTTATGTGTGTTAGTCCCTCATATGCACTCATTACATTGTTTACAAGATCATCCACATTGTATGAATCTGTTTGTACTTGCAAACTCTGTATTGCTCTAAAAAACCCCAAGTCATTGATGTTTGTATCAGGGGAATTAGGTGGCTGACAAATCAGATGGATATTGAATCCATCTGAGGTTGCAGCAGCCCTGAATTCAATATCATCATTGTTGATATGTGGCTTAGCATTGTCCTGTTGAATGAATATCTCCCTTGGTGCATTTGCTGGCCATTTTTCTTTGATAGCTGGTATAATCTGATGATACAATGTAACCCACAAATAGATGATGAAAATTTAGTTTGTTTGCAGTTTCAGAATCACTAAATGATGATAATTTACTGATAGTGAGTAGGTAAGATTGTGTACCTTGTTAATCATGCACTCTCTTATGACAGTTTTGTTGACTGCATCAATAGGTTTAGTCTCCAATGTGCCCCTTCTTCTATTCTTTGAGTTTCTCTTTGCTGCCTCTTTTTTGGTGAAGGGAAATAACCCTATTTTACCATCAAATATGAGATCTCCATTGTCTGCATATTGTGGTCTAGATACAGCACACATAAACATTAATTTTGTGATGAATCTCTTGCTTTGACATGATCTGTATGGATCTTCTTCTTCAGGAGCTAAGTAGCATCTGTCTGTTTCTTGTTTCATGTAAAACCATTTTTCATCTATGTGAACGATGTTGTGCATTGGCTTGAACTTGATAGTGTGAAGTGCTCTATCATAATGTAATGAACTCAAACAGAATTTTAACCTTACAAGCTTGTTTGCAGCTGTTAGCTTAGGCTTGATGGCATTAGTATGTGGTCTGAGCTCACCATTTTTGACCCAATTGCCCACTTGACTTTTGCTTACCTCCATTTCTTTAGCTATTCTTCTGTATGTACACCTTTTTCTAGTAGGTATGCTCATTAGCTTTTGAATATCCAACTGATGCTTGTCTGCATGACTCTTCCATTTTGTTTTTCTGAATGTGACAACTTCTCCAATGACTATTTGTTGCTTTGTTACAGCCCAAATGGATGCAATAGATCTTCTGGAGATGCCTAGAGATGAAGCAATCTCCTGTATTTTGCCCTTCTTCAGCTTCCCATCAATGGAATTCTCAAGCAATAGTTGACTGACCTTGGTCTTCAACTCTGGTGTTAGATTAGTTTTTTTGTAAGATGGCATTTAGTGTAGATTTTTGTGTAGTAAACTAATGAAGGAATGCAATGAATGCTTGTATTTATTGTGGATTTGTAAAGGGTGGGAAAATTTATTACTGTTGATCTGGGGGGAATTTCAACTTTTTGTGACTTTTCAGACTTTTTGCATGATCTGGGGGAAATTTTCCTGTATTTTGCATGTTTTCCCTCCATTTTCATGTATTAACAGCAGGGCGGGAGTCATTAGAATTTTAAGTAGAAGCTGCTACTTTTAGCATTTAATGCAAGTGTGTCAGATGGTATATTATTTTAATATATTTCTTAATGTGTGTGCCCAGCTCATTTGAGCATAAATTTACTGGACAGAGGGAGTAGATAATTTTCGAATTGCCGCTACAGTTTCTTCCACTTTTTTCTCCTAGCTTGTACAACGTCCCATCAGTCGAATTCCTCTCTCATAGCATAGTTGTATCCTGTAATCATTGCTCAGGTTGGATTAGGTTATGTATCTCTTTCCATTCTGAATATTTGAATTTCAAATTTCTCTCTCTTTCTCTCCCTAAATTCTCTCTCTCCATCTCTCTCAAATCAATATTATGGTTGCTTTGAATTCTTCTTCGTCAACATTTTCAGCGGACAGGGTGAACGGAACAGAGGTGGCTTATTGGCGTCGATGGCAGGGGATTCTTCCAGGCGTCTTCGATCTATGGCGGTTAATTGGGTGATTGCGGCGGAGAGAGCTATAGGTAGGCGTTCTGGCGTGAGGGCGACACAAGGCTGGAGTCAGTTGCAGAGGTTCTGCGGAGGCGGCTTCTGGTGGTGCGACTGGATAGGCGCAGCTGTGAGAATCGTAGAGGTTTGCAATGGATCTGTGGTGCTTCGATGGATAGAGCGACTCACGGCGGCGGCCTGTAATCGGGAGCAGTCACGGTGGCGAGGAACAAAGGTACGATTCCAGTGCAGCAGGGGTTTGGGCTGTGCTTTCCTCTGAAATTCCGATGAAGATCGATTGTTGAGCGGCGTGAATTCAGAAGTGGTCGATGGCAGATCGGAAATTGAGGACGGAGGTGTGAGGCGTACCATTTTCTGAACAGTGGCTGGTGTGAGTGTTTGTTGGCGGGAATTGGTTGTGGAAATGAACAGTTGTTGTTATGGTGAGAAAGGGTTGCAGTTGGCTTGTAGTTGAATTTGTGGAAATGAACAGTTGGCTTTTTTCGGAACACAGATGATGACACCGCCTTCTCTCACAGCGACGAAGCCTACTCTCGCCGGAAACAACCACCTTCTCTGCAAATTCCCATCCTCTCCATCAATTTCCGCCTTCAACAACGAGCCAGAATTAGTCTCTGGAAGCACCACCGTTCGCCAATTTGAGCGCACCTCTCCTGGGGTCGTCGCACCACCACTCTGCAACGGAGCCATCCATGATCCGCTGAAAACCAGGGAAACACAGCCGCGTCGCAACTTTCTGCTACACCAAGCGCCACCATGCCTGAATCTGCTCACCGCCGATCGTTGTCGCAGTAACCGCTGGGCATTAAGATCATTTGGGCTGGGTTTTTTTTTTTTTGATTGGGCAAGAAACAGTAGAAGAAGGAAGTTGGGCATTAAGATCATTTGGGCTTTGAACAGACGGCCCAGGTCCTGGATTAATGTTTTCGGCAGGAGGGGGTAATCGAACCGACTCCTATTTCCAGTAATTGAGAAAGGTAATTGGGCCCAATCTTATTCTACATTTAAATTATTAAGCCCAAAACTTATGAGGCCCATTTTAGCTGGAGTATATTTTATTTTCTAGGAGAGCATTGAAGTGTTGTTGAAACATCCACTGGAGTTTATTTTGTAATGAAGAACATAGTTTTTTTTTGGAATAATTGTGAATTTTGTGTAATTGTATAGTGCAGAATTTAGGTTATTGGTTTATGCTAAAGTTTATCAACGGGAAATTCTTGTTTAAAGTAGTTTCGATGAATTTCAATGAGATATTGTTCACATTTTAATTTTTCGTGTCAATCACCGTGAACTTGTAGTGATTTAATTTTCTTAGCCCAAGAGTACAATAAATAACTCGATAGTACACTTGTAATTCGTCGGAAAAGAGACTGGCCGGAAATTTGTACAATAAATAACTTGATAGTACACAACCATCATTCGAGGTACACATATATGCACTATAGTACACTATTATACTTAACGGTACATAGTAATTATGAGATGTAACATGAACAGTGTATGATGTGACGTGAATAGTGTACGATCTGACATGAACAGTGTATGTTCTGACATCAGTAGTACACAACCATCATTCAAGATACACATATATTTTATATAGTACACTATTACACTGAACGGTACACAATTGTACTAGCTATGTAGGTGTAAAATGTTATTTTTGGCCCTAGTTGTAATGTTTCTTTCATAGGTGTCCTTACTTATAGTTTTGCTTCTTAAAGTGGCCCTGGATGTAAGTGACCCTAAAAAAAAGTCAATCGTGCAAAGTGTCTGAGAAGGGGGTAGTAATATTTTCATTTCTTGCTGCAATATGTGCATAAAAGTTTTTGACTTAAATTTGTAATTTTTTTTTTAATTTAGAATCTTGCAGAGTTAAAATTAGAAAATCTATTGTACTTGGTGTATCGTGTAATATATTTTAAAAATGTTACACTTGTTATTATCAGAATTTTACCTAATCAATTTACCATGGAATGGTTTTTTAGTATAAACAAGGATAATTTTTTACTATTAACGAGTGTAATTTTTTTTTAAATAGACTTAAATTATAAGTTTCACTTAATACATAAAGGACTATGGCATATAAAAGACTATCAATTACTCAATTAGGGATGTAAAAGATAGAAACATTAATTGAAGACTCCAAAGATAAAAATTATAAATTAAAGACCCACATATTTAAGGAGCATGCAACTGGTTTATAATTAATACCATTCAATTAAAAAAATTAATGTTTTCTCGTCCACTAAAAGTATACATAATTTCTTTATTCGTCATCCACCAAAATTATGTAAATATTGTTTTATGAAAACTATCACTTTATTATCACTCTTACAAACAATTATTTTATTTATAAATAAAATTAACAATACACTCATAATACTCTTATTTCACCTATTTTTTTAGTTCACATATCCAAAATCAAGTGCATACTTTTATTCGATGAAGTGAGTAATATTTAGTGAAGGTATACTGAATACCTAATTCTTTTTAATAAAAGGGCTCGTTTGGTAGGTATGATAGGAAAACAACCCAAGAAAAGCTCCTGGAAACTGTTTCCTTATCTCACCCAGAAAATAAAGGTTTCTGATGTTTGATAGGCTTGATAGGAAAATGTTTATCATGTTTGGTAAACTAAAATAGTTACAATATTTTTTTCATGTTGTTTGGTAAATCAAACCAGAAACAAACATAACATTAACAGAACAGATACTATTATCATGGTCAACAACCCGGCCAACAATAAGCTAAATCGAAAATTTTTAATCGGAAGAAGAATTGGAATTCCGGCCAACATTAACTTCATTCTTCTTCTTCAATCAGAAATTTTCAATACAAATGACAGACAACAATTCCAATTTGCTACATAATCAAACCAAATCAAACTTAATCAAATTGATGAATCAAATGAATTTGCTACGAAATCAAACCCTAATCAAATGAATTTTATAGAGCATGAATCAGAATCTCTTTTGAACTTTTCCAAATGCTACAAGCCTACAACTGATGAATTCTACAGAGCATGGTTTAGGGCATCTCCCTCAAACTCGGGCTGCTAAATTTGAAATTGCAAAATTGAGGAAATGGGCGAGAAATCAGGGAGGGGGATCGGAGAGGAGACGTGACCTTCTTATTCGCCGCAAAATTCCTTAAACCACCTACCACGGCCGACCTGCAAAATCGAAAGCCATGGCCGACCTCCAAAATGGAATCCATGGTCGACTTGCAAAATCGGAAGCCATAGTCGACTTGCAAAATCGAAAGCCATGGCCGTCCGCGCCTGAATCGAGTGTCGCCGTTCAAAAGCTCCGATCCGTTGGTCAGCAACATGGCATCGTCGTCGATGTCCACCTCTGCTTCCCCTGTCCAAGTCGGGAATTGTCCAGGTGCGATACTACGCTGCCCACTCACGCCGTCTTGATAACAATCCATGAAATGTATCGGAGGGGGAGAGACCCAATTTTTTTTTCTGGATCTATTGTTGGACAACAAGTCAAATTGTGAGGAATTGTAGGAAAAATACGGGCAGTCAAGAAAAGAGTCGGTCAGCTAGAAAACGTTTTCGTGTTACCAAACATAGGAAAATGGTGAAAATTGTTTCTTTATCTAGGGTTTTCAACCCTACCAAACGAGGCCAAAATAGTTAGATCTAGTCAATAAAAATAAATAATATTTTCTCTAGCCCAACTTTTCTTTTACAATGGTAAGTGACACATTTTTTTAAGGAAATTAGGGGTAAGTGATTATTGAGTTAAATAATAAAGTAAAAAAGAATATCTTTTATGAATTTTTGTGAGTGCGAATTTTTTTTTTTAGGAATGTGAAAGAAGACGTGAAACGTTAAAAAAAAAAAAAAGCAAGTTCGAAAGAAGAGTTGGGATAGATGAGGTACTCTTCAATAAAAATAACTAATACTCCTTTCATACCACAATAATTTACAAAGCCAAACTGACACATGTTTAAGAATAAAATGAAATGAGTTGTGTTTTTTTTTGGGGTGGGGGTGGGGGCTTAATTTGGTTAAATTTTAATTATAAAGTAAAAGAGTTAGTTGTATTTAGTAAAATTTGAACTAAAAAAATAATTATATTTTGTGTAAATATTGTGAGAGTGAAGTTTATAGTTTTTTTTTAAATTTACAAATAATAATTTTAAAATATTCTAAAAAAAAGTTTGCAAATTTTTATGGAACAGATGAAGTATATTATTTAAAAGAGTATGTTTTATATAAAAATGGTTTATAATAAATTTATCATAAAATTATTTTAAAATATCAAATATCTGATCAAAAGTATCAAATAATTTATAAGGAGTATCAAAATTAATTTAAATTTTTATTCTAAAAGAATTCTTCAACATCATCCTTATCCCCACAATCCCCACCTACACAACAACTTCTAAGTAACTGACAAAATTAAGATAAAATAACTTTAAATTCGATAATATAAATTCATTGTCATATTTTACTTATTTTTTAATTGGTTAATTATATAAACTGTATACAATTTTAGTTGTTTATTCAAAATTATTTTCTATTTTCTATATAATAAAACCAAATTCTTAAAAAAATTAAAAATATCAAAATAAAATAATTTTACCCACTAACATAGTAGTTACTCCATTTTGTTTTCACATCCTCATATGTAACTACTCATCTTATTCAACTGATCAATCCAATGTGTACAATTTCTTCTACAATTTCATTCATCCGAAAAATTAATAAAAATTTGAAAAACACTCACATATATGAACTACAATTTTTTTTACCACTGATTATTCCCACTTTTATTTTAATTTTTTCCACCAGTTACTATACTTTTATTCACAACAATTATGTCAGTTTATATTGCAGCACACCATTTTTTATTTGACAGGTTCTAACTCATACTTATCAAGCAAAGAAACACATAGACACACCTCAAATTCAAAATTACATATCCAAAATTCTCGTATTACTCATTCATAGTCTCGCATAATGTCGTATGAATTAACATGTTTTAATATTTTAACGTCTGACAAAGAAACATGGAGAGTTAAAGTTATGGTGGCATGGTGCTGAATTGTTCATTCTAAAGATGTTACCAAATAAAGACATTTCTTTGAAATCATATTCATTGACGAACAAGTGAGTATTCAAAAAAATTTAAAAATATTGATTATATACATTCATAATCTTCTTAGTTTTTTATGTATAAGATGATTTCAAACAAATCTATATTTGTGAAAACTATATTTTTAATGGTTATTTTTGGCAAACTTTATTTTCTTCACCCACATCTATGTTTTCAGACCTTATTCAGACCAATGTAATTTAATTTATAATGTTTACTATACATTAATAATATTAATATATCATGTTTGTTTCTATTTGTTACGTGCATATCCTATAATTAAAAATCGGATCTACCATACATCACTATCAACATTTCAATTATATTAGAATATATCAATATAAAATTACTCTTTCGCAAAAATAAATTTCCAAACATTTTAATTACAACATATGTTATTTGTTCAATAATATTAAATTAAATAACACTTTTTCAGTAACATTACAAACTACTATTAAATCATAAAAATAGATATAAATATCATAAATTTTTTAACATATACCAAAATGATTAACTAAATTTTTTATAATAAATATATATTAAAAATAATATGCACTAGTTTGTGTATAGAAATTAGAAAAAAAAATGGTTACGATTATACATTCCCCAAATTCCTCTAAATATACCCAATCATTAAACATATACATTCAAAATAAAAAATGATAAAAACTTATACGAAACGTTTCACGGTGTGAAACATACCATATTTATAAAATTCACGGATCCATGGCCGGGTCGGGTCGAATTTGGGTAATTTTCTCAAATTCTCGCGCAAGCACAATTTTTAGAATTTTCGCTCCCAGATATGTTACTTTTTAGGCAAATGCATGTTACTTTAAGGCAAAATGTGTGTTACAATTAGACCAAATGTTGGTTTTTAACATATATATCACTTATTTTTGTAGAAATAACATTTTTTTCATTCAATGTAAGAGCAAAATGTGTGTTATTATAAGAAAAAAAAATACATGAGTTTATAGATTTTTACGTCCCGTAACTTTGCACTAATTTGATTTCGGTCCTCATGGAATATACATTTTGAAATTAGTCCTGTAAGTTTGATTTTTTTTTTAATTTGGTCATTTTACCTGCTATAGCAGGTAGGGGTGGCATACCATACCATCCCGTACCGTACCGCCCATACCGTATACCGTACCGAAATTTTCGGTATGCATTTTTGCATACCGATACCATACCAAAAATTTTCGGTATACCGGATTTCGGTATACCAAAATTTCGGTATACCAAAAATGCATACCGCATACCGTACCGAAAATTTTGGTATACCGTTCTGATATTTCGATATATACCGATCTATACCGAAATACCGGTCCATACCGAAATATCGACTATGTCGGTATACCGCCCATACCAGTATATACCGTCATACCGGTCCATACCGAAATAATTGAAGTATAATTTTAATTAAATAAAAATAAATTTAATATTAAATTACCAAAAGTATATACCGGTATACCGAGATACCAAAAATATTTTCGGTATACCGAAAATAATCGGTATACCGGAATATTTTTGGTATACCGGTTTATACCGAAAATATTTCGGTATATACCGGTATACCGAAAATTTTAAAATTCTATGCCGATACCGTACCGAAATTTTCGGTATACCAAAATTTTCGATAAATTCGGTATTTTTCGGTATGATAAGTACGGTATACCGGTAATTTCGATATTTGCTCCGGCCCTAATAGCAGGTAACCTAACAGGTAACCCATGATTTTTATTTTTTTTTATTTTTTACTAAACACATGACATATATATACAATCATAATTAATTAATAATTTAGCAAACTATAATTAATTTATTAGGGCATTTATATACACACACATATATATATATCATATATAGCTATGTATGTATATATCTAGCTTTATAATTAATTAATATTTTATAATATAATAAATACTACACTTAATTTCTTAACAACTATATAATTATAATAATTATACTAATTATATTATTATTAAAAAATAACAAACATATACAACCACATATACATGGACACACATGTACAAATTTATATACATCATATATAAAGAAAAAAGAAAATTAAAAAGAAGATGAAGTGATGAATAATACATGCATTTGTGAGTTGAATTTTTTTTAAGAAGATGAACAGTGCATGTGTGTCTATATATATATATATATATAATATATATGTATGTGTGTGTGTGTGTGTTATTTTTTAATAATTATATAATTAGTATAATTATTATGATTATATTTCTCACGCCACATGGATTACTTTTAATATATTTTATGAATAATAATTATGTTTTAAATTAAATAAATGTGTTAGAAAATTTTTGGGACGAACTGTGGATCGGGTCGGACTAAAAATTAAAGAACAATGGTTAAACAACCACATATTTTGTCATCACTATAAAAAAATGCATTTTTTTAACGAATTTATTTATAACCAAATGTTAAATGGTTACAAGAAATAAGTTATTGTAACGATATTATTTTTTTCGTTACAAAAAATCATATTTTAAATAACCTTAATATATATCATTACAAATAGCAAAAAATGGTTACAAATAGTAAATAATATATTATAATAAATTAAAATATATAATATAGGTATATAAAAACATAAATAATATTTACATGAATTTATGAAACTGAAATAATACTCAAATTAAAAATATTATATTATTTGAAAAAGATTAAGTGAAATTTTCATATATCTCATAATTGAAAATAGAAAAATATTCTAATTAGATATCATGACAAAAATAATACCTTTATAGTTTAAAGAATTCTACATTGTGTTCTCAATAAAATAACTTTTATATCATAATTAAATTATTTAGTTTTTTTAAAAGATCTTAATACGTATATAATTTCTATATATATATAGATTATATATTAATGTATATATACACAATATTATATTATATATATCTTAATAAATTTTATGATAAAGCAAAATAATTTAAAAAAGAACCTACACATGTCAAATTCTTGAAAATTGTATATATGTGTTATTTGTTTAATAATTATATAATTAGTATAATTATTATAATTAAATAGTTGTTTAGAAATTAAGTGTAGTATTTATTTTATTATAAAATATTAATTAATTATAAAGCTAGATATATACATACATAGTTATATATGATGTATGTGTGTATATAAATGTCCTGTATAAATTAATTATAGTTTGGTTAATTATTAATTAATTATGATTGTATATATATATCATGTGTTTAGTAAAAAAAATTTAAAAAAATCATGGGTTACCTGTTAGGTTACCTGCTATAGCAGGTAAAAGGACCAAATTCAAAAAAAATTCAAACTTACAGGACTAATTTCAAAATGTGTATTCCATGAGGACCGAAATCAAACTAGAGCAAAGTCACAGGACGTAAAAATATATAAACTCAAAATACATTTTCATAAGTATTGTATATAATAATTATTTTATTTTATAATAACACATATAAAATAGTAAAAAGTGTGTTATTACATAATCAATATATCTAGCTTTAAGGGATGATGATTAAATTAAAAATATATATATTTATTTTTAAGAAAAATACATTTTATCCTATAGTAACATATGTTTGCCCATATAGTAACACAAACTGGGGAGCAAATATATCTTACTATTAAAACAAATGTATGATACAATCTTATAAAAAGTTGTTATTTTGCATATATTCATTTGTTTTTATAGAATAAATAGTTTTTAACATAATATAAGAAAAATCATGTGTGTTACTATAAGAAACATATTGGTTTTTCATAAATATTTATTTATTTGTATAGAAATAATTATTTTTTATATAATAACACATATAAAATAGTAAAAAAATGTATTAATATATAAATCAATATACCTAGATTTAAAGGAATGATGATTAAATTAAAAAAACACATATTTATTCTTGTAAAATACATTTTCTCTTATAGTAACACGTATTTGCCTATATTGTAACACACATTTGTCCATATAGTAACACAGATTGAAGAGCAAATATATATTACTATTAGAGCAAATGTGTGTTACAATCTTATAAAAAGTTTTTATTTTGCACATATTCATTTATTTTTATAAAATAAATAGTTTTTAACATAATATAAGAGAAAAAACTTGTGTGTTACTATAAGAAAACATATTGGTTTTTCATAAATATTTATTTATTTGTATAGAAATAATTATTTTTTATATAATAATACATATAAAATAGTAAAAAAGTGTATTAATATATAAATCAATATACCTAGATTTAAAAGAATGATGATTAAATTAAAAAACACATACTTATTCTTATAAAAGTATATTCTCTCTAACAGTAACACGTATTTGCCTATATTGTAACTCACATTTGTCAATATTGTAACACAAATTGAGGAGAAAATGTGTGTTACTATTAGAGCAAATGTGTGTTACAATCTTATAAAATGTTGTTATTTATATATATATTCATTTATTTTTATATAATAAATAATTTTTTATATAACACAAAAGCAAAATGTGTGTTACTCTAAGAAAATATTTTTTTTCTCATTAATATTTATGAAAATAATAATATTTTTTTATAGTAACACACATTTATTATTAGATTGTATGAGAAAATATTATTTCTACAAAAAAAATGAATATATGTAAAGAAAACAACATTTAATCTAATTGTAACACACATTTTGCCTATTAGTAATATGCATTTGACTAAATTGTAACATACCTGAGAGCGAAAAAATCTGGAATCATAGTTGCGATTTTTTTTTTTAAAAAAAAAAGACCAAATCCGACCCAATTAAGGATTCGTGAATTTTAATATGATATATTTCATACCGTATAACGTTTCACATGAGTGTGTCTCATAAAAAGTTAATTTAAGGGATTATAGTTTTATAAGCCCAATAACTTGACACCAATTTGATTTTGGTCCCAATCAATTGCTCATTTTGATTTTGGTCCTATAAATTTAAAAATATTTTGAAATTGGTCCTATTACTTGTAATAGCAGGTTGCACAACCGGTCAATGATTATATAGTAATTTGTTTGACTTTTTATTACAAGTGACATTGATGATTGAGTCTTAATATCTGAGGGGCAATATTTATTTAAATAATTTCTTATAATTATTTTTAAAAAATTCAAAATATAAAAAATTGTTAAAAAAATCAAAATATTTTCAAATTAGACCAGGTTTTAAAAGTTAAACCGGCAACATGTGCTTTGTTAATAATAATATATAAATAAAATAATCTCAATATTAATCAAGAATTATTTTTAGAAATTTACTATTTATATTTACAATTTTGAAATTTATAAAAAATACTAATTTCAAATAAAAAAATATAATACAAAGAAGCTATATAAAAATATTTAGTTGATTTAAAAAATCAAATAAATTAAAAAAATTTAAACAAATAAACAATAAAAGAATTAACTTAATACTATATTTTATTATTTATTTGTTTGTTTGTTTAATATTTTTAATTTATTTGATTTTTTATTAAGTTAATTATTTTATTATTTATTTGTTTAACATTATTTAATTGTTATTAAATTTATTTATTTAGTATTTTTTATAAATTAACTTAATAATAAAAGAATTTATTTATTAAATAATATAAATTAAGTTAACAAATAAATAATAAAAGAATTAACTTAATAAATAATACTAAAAATAAATAAAATTTTAGAAATAATTCTTGGTTAATAAATAATACTAAAAATAAATAAATAAATAAGCAAAGAATTAACTTAATATATTTTATTATTTATTTAGTTGAGGAGGAGGATTATAAGATGAAAATAGAGTAATAAAATATAATAATTATATATTATCTTATTTAGAAAAATAATATTATATATATTTTTAATCCCTTTAACCATATTATAATTACTATATATTTCAAATTAAAAAAATTCTTCTTCCGATTTAAAAAATTCTAAACCAAGTGTTGATAGAATTTACTAATGGTGTTCTTATGTGCCTTTTATATAACATATTAATCCTATCAAACAATAATCTAAGAATTTATGTTCTTAGATGGGTGACATATAGAGAGAGTAGAGAGTTTAGAGAGAGAAAGTATTTGTGTATTATGATTAAGTTGGAGAGAGAATGATACAAGAGACATCTATTTATAGGTGTGCAAGTGTGAGGTGACACCTTATGAGCCTATTTTACTTTTGGTGTTGACGAGGGTTCTTTTACCCTCGTCTTGGTCCCTCACGATGCACCATTTACAATGCTTGTCCTACTACATCTCTATTTGCTTCATATACAACCGATGTCTATGTCTTGGACCTAGGCGAGCTTCCTTGCTAGCTTCGTTGTCTTGTGTTATTTTGGAGCAATGTGGAGACGGACTTCAGCTTGGTCTTCTTGGGTACGGGCGAGCTTCCTTCATCTCCAAGTATCCAGGCGAGCTTCTCTATGTTGACTCCGGTCAAAGCTGGTGACACATCTTTTAAGCAGGTTGGCAACCTTCTTAGCCTTGGTTGGCGACCTTCTTAACCTTGGTTATTTCATGCTAATCTGGCTCCTGACGAACTCCTCCATGTTGGCTAGCTTCTCCATGTTGGCCAACTCCTGACGAGCTCCTCCATGTTGGCAAGCTTCTCCATGTTGGCGAGCTTCTCCATGTTGGCGAACTCCTGACGAGCTTCTCCATGTTGGCCAAGTCCTGACGAGCTTCTTCATGTTGGCCAACTCCTGACGAGCTTCTCCATGTTGGCCAACTCCTGACGAGCTTCTCCATGTTGGCCAACTCCTGACGAGCTTCTCCATGTTGGCCAGCTTCTCAGCCTTGGTTATTTATCCTTGTAATCCTTCATTAGTAGTTCGCTTTAGTTCGCCTATCAACATTTGCCCCCCAACTCGTCCACATCATGAAACTTCTAATGTGTGGGTAAGCTAATTTGCCCCTGTGGGTGAGAGCTCGAGTGTAGGCGAACTCCCAACTTCGCTGTTCTAATTTGACTTCTATTTGTTTTCCGCACGTTATTATCTTTAAGTAGCTCTATTTTTTTTATTATGGGTACGCAATTGTTCGTCTTATACCACTTAGGGAAGCAAATTGTTCGTCTTATGCCGCTTCGGGAAGCGAATCGTACTTGTTTATTTGGCACTTATTTGTTCGTCTTATGCCACTTGGGACCGCAAATTGCTCGTCTTACGCCCCTTAGGGCAGCGAGTTGTGCTTGGTTGTTCACTTGGGCGATCCGGTTTTAAAAACCTTGCCTTAGACGTTTTAAATCGTCTGTTGTGAACTTTTTCTTATCTTTGGGCTGTGGGCACTTGGTGATCCTTTAAGAAGGACACCTTCGCTAACCTGGGCACTTTGGCCTTTGCCTTGAGCTTTAGATAATAACGTTTTGGGACTTTAGTCCTTGCGGATTCCGAGCTTGAACAGTATAACGTCTTTACGAAGAGTGAGCCAGTAGTATCCCTGTCTGATCGTCTTATATGTCAAAACTTGCCCCCCAGCGTGACTCCCACAGATTCCTTGGTGGATTTCTTCTAACACCTCAAACCCTTGCTTTCAGATAAGCATTTGAGTAGGGGTAGAGAGAATCCATGTTTGTATAGTTGACCATCCACCAACGTGTATCTGGCTGCTTGCTTTACTAGCCGACTAGCTTCCATATCTTCAAATTTTTTTGTCAGAGTGCGCCAATAATCGCCTTCTTCCTGCCCCCCACTCGAAGTCTGATTTACTTTGTAATCGAACGTCGAGGGGTCCTTCAACTTGGTGATGACTACCTCCGTTAGTTCTGCTTCTTCATTGGCTCGTAACCCACTCAAGGTTTGAGGTTATTACTTCCTTCATCAACGTTGGCAGGTTCATGTGTTTCCTTCGTCTCCTGAGGGATTAGGTTGGATGGTCCTTCGTTAATTTTCATCGGCACCGGTTCTTCAACTTGGACTGGTACATCTGCTTGGACCACCTCCATCCTCCCCAGTTTGTTGTCCACCTCCATCAACTCAGTTTCAACTGAGACGACATCTAGGATGTTCGGCTCGTCTGCTGAGGGGTGTCTTCCGTCTTCAAGCGTGTGTACCTACTTCTCCATGTTGGCCAGCTTCTCAGCCTTGGTTATTTATCATTGTAATCCTTCATTAGTAGTTCGCTTTAGTTCGTCTATCAACACCAAGCACTAACTAATGTGTTATCAAAGAAAGACGTACCCACATGAGTTTTTAGCTATTTATGAATTAAATCATAAATTTTCCAATGTAAACAAATATGATTTTTACAATTATACCCAATCCGTATTTATATTTTTTAAAAAATCTATTCTCATTTACTTTATACAAAAATATTATTTTATTATTATCTACAAAAATAATTATTTTATTATAAATGAATTTTACATTATTTATTATATATATTTTTTTAAAGTGTCTTCCATTTCGTTAAGAATAAAATTATTGCCCGGAAGGAGGAGTAATATATTCTCTTTGTTTAGTATTTTTTATAAATTTCAAAATTTTAAATATAAATAGTAAATTTCTAAAAATAATTCTTGATTAATATTGAGATTATTTTATTTATATATTATTATTAACAAAGCACATGTTGCCGATTTAACTTTTAAAACCTGATCTAATTTGGAAATATTCTGAATTTCTTTAACAATTTTTGATAATTTGAATTTTTTAAAAATAATTATAAGAAATTATTTAAATAAATATTGCCCCTCAGACATTAAGACTCAATCATCAATGCCACTTGTAATAAAAGGTCAAATAAAGAACTATATAATCATTGACCGGTTATGCAACCTGCTATTACAGGTAATAAGACCAATTTCAAAATATTTTTAAATTTATAGGATCAAAATCAAAATAAACAATTAATTGAGACCAAAATAAAATTGGAATCAAGTTATTGGGCTTATAAAATTATAATCCCTTAATTTAAAACACTAAGGGCATGTTTACTTTAAAAATAAGGATTATATATGATAAGATTAGATGGGATGAAATAAGAGGTTAAAAGTAGTTTTATAATTTGATTTTTTGTTTACTTTATTATATGTAATATTATTAAACTTTTTAAATTAATGTTAAATAAATATATAAAAAGGGTTATTAACTAAAATAACTTTTCTTTTCAAATAAATTAAACATTATACTTCTAGTCGGAAATGGATACTCTTCTCCCTCCTTCCACCATTTTCTCTTTAAATCACCCATTTTTTCTTCTTTTATCTCCTAAGAATTATATCAAATCCTTCTTCTTCCTCTTGAAATCAAACCTCAAAACTCGAATTTTTTGTAGAAGAGTGTCATCACAAATTGTCATACCCTGTGACTACAAATTCATCTCGGTTAGACGGGGCAATCTTCATATGGCATCCAATGACTGTTCATCTAATCCGGTGTTTGAATGATACAGAAAGCTTCCAAATCAAAATGCGAGTCAAAGTTGCTGCGTAAAATCTAGCGACGACACTTTGCAAATCAAAACAAATTTGTTCAACTTACTAAAAAACAATCAATTCGAATAAAACTATATAATGTGAATTAATTATTAAAACGCTCGGAGAATTCTAAAGAATCAAAGAACATCACTTCCACCAAATTGAAGAACTGATTCCAGATTGAATTCCTCTTATACAAAAAAAAAGATATAGATTAAAAAACACCACCTCCATTGAATCGTAAAACATCAATAGAAGAATTCTCCAAATTGTTTAATCAAATAATGAATCACAAAAATATTCAACACTGAAATCGTCTCTCCTCAGATTGAAGAACACCAAAGGTTGAAGAACTACTCGAGGAATAAAAAATTCACAAATTAGAGATTCCAACGTCCATATAAAGAAGCATTGCATCCCTATATCGTCGCTGACCCGTTCTTCACCCTCGCTTGAATTTCGTAAAAACTGAAAAGGAAGCCTTCACTGAACATAGATGCTCATTTATCAACGTGAGTGGAATCAACGATCTGCAAATAAATCGAAAAAAAAATTCACTTTGCTCGGAACCCATCTCCCTATCGAAAAAAATAACAGAATACAGAAAACTCATTTTTAGCAAATAATTACATTTTTCTTGTCACTCGTAATAAAAATTAGCCGCTCCAATTTTGCCAAGAAATTTGATGGCTGCAAGAAGAACACCTTGTTCGTATATTCATGTGATGATGGGTTTGATGGGAAGAGTGTGAATGAAGGGTTTAATATGACGAAAAGAATAAGAAAATTTGTTATAGAAGAAGTGTAGTTTTATAATTACTTGTCTCATCCCACATTTAAATATCTTATCACACCTATTGTGGTGTGAGTTATTATCTAAGCGGTTATGAAAATTTCCGGGTTATCCCCGGGTCAAGGAATTTAAATAAAAAAATATCACTTAATGTAAACAATTAATAATGTTAAATATTTAATCCTTATCCAACATTATCAATTAAAGTTAACAGACCCTAAATATACTTCATATTTTATTGTAATACTCTTTTCTATTTTTTTGATAAGGAAAAAAGGCAAAACGCAAAGAGAGGCGCGTTGTACGTGCGTGGGAGTACGTAGAGTTCACACACCAAATAATATCCAGTGACGGACCCACTCTTCCTTGTAAACAATTCTTAATTCTATTTTCTCTCACATCACTCGCTTTCTCTCTCTCTCGTCTTCTTCGCCTTGTCTGACTCTGCAGAATCTTTGCTCTGTACAGACGACGCCGCAGTGCCCTCACCGAACACCAAGAAACCAAAACACAAAAAAGTATAAATCACAAAATAATTAATCGATAAACCCTAGCTCCCCCGCATACACAAGTGCAATTCATTCTCTTCTTCCATTTCCATGGAGTCGATGTCCAGGCCTCCGCACAGGAGAAAGCATTCCACCGCGAATGCCTTCTCGTCGTCTTTCTCCTTTAAGAACCCGTACGACGACGTTGTGCTGGCTCATGGAGGTGAGAGAAAGTCGTTGGAAGCTCATGAATACATCGAGATTTTCTCCGGATCTTCTTCCATTCCAGTGCTTGACTTTCCGGGCCTCGATGATCGTGCCGGGTCGGGTAATTCCCGCAACGCGAAGCTCGATTACTCCAGCATTTTCGGTGGCTTTAAGAATGACGATGTTTTCGTGCCGTATGAGGAGTTGATTAATGTCTCCGCCAAGAAAACTAAACCGCGGTGAGTTCTCTTCTTTCATTTCACAAACGGTTATGAATATTTAATGTCAAATTAGGTTCTTCCTGTATTCTTTTTATTTACCACATTTTGTCCCCTTGCGCTGTTTGAATTTTGTGTTATTGGGCTTTGATAAATTTATTATTAGCATAAGAAGTTTGCTTGTTGTGTTATGTTTCCATTAATAACCCTTGAGCTTCCGTTATATTATCGTCCCTGTGCTTTGTAGAGACTTATTCTGTTACTATTATCTATGTATCTTTCTCAGAGTTGCTTACTCTTCGATGAAGCGGGAAGTGGAATTGATCTCATTTCATTGTTGATATGCTCATCAAAGAAAAACTCAAAAATCTCTTGATTTTGCTCATCTGGTCATAGCTGATTGTGTAAATTGTTTAATAACTTTGTCCAAAAATCCTTTGCTGTGTACATTTGATTTTTCATGAAATCTTTTCTCCTCACTTGCATTAAATGTTATAGTAATTATTCATGTCCACTGCTAAAATATTTAAAATGATGCTGCATATTCAGTCTTTCCTTTCTGTTCATTATGTTTGCATCATATGATCTATGCCTATATCTTCGTAATAATTTGAAGATTTATACCTATCTAATTTTGATTTGTTTTATGCATTATGATGATGTGAAGGGAATAAAGCTGTTCTAGCATAGCGCTGTCTCTATAGGAATGGAAGAATGTATGTATCACATATTTACACGTGGCATGTATTGGAATTCTTGTAGCTACTTTGCGGCTTGTCTTGTCTCGTAATAGCATATTCGGTCCTCTATTTCTGTTACTTCTATTTGCATTAAATAATCAATGGCAGAATCCGAACTATGATTCGTAATGCTTTGAAGGTTTTATACATTATCTGCTTTATATTTGTTCGTGATTTGATGAAGTGATTAGAAGGGAAATAGGTGTTCTAATCTAGCGCTGTCTTGATACAAAGTGCAAGATGTACGAATTGGCAATTGCATTTCCCAATGTGTCGCACACTTGATTTTTTGTAGCTACTTTGCAGCTTGTCTTGTCTCATGTCATGGACATTTGTTTCCCTCAATCTAATAAATGGAAGCTGTTACAAATAACACGTGTAAAATTTAGCCAGTAGGTCCTAACCTTATGGACTTCAATTTGTTTCTTGACTTATCCCTTCCATCTATAATAAGGTTGTTAGAGAGTCGAAAGTGGTGTAGGTGAAAATGCAAGAATGTATGAGTTGCATTTTGTCCACGTGTCACACATTTGAATTCTTGTAGTTACTTTGCCGCTTGTCTTGTCTCATATGTGGACATCATTTTCTTTGAGAAGCAAATAAAAATAACACGTGTAACATATTGCAGCCGGTGTGTCTTAACCTTCTGAACATTAATTTCTTCTTGACTTATCTCTTCAATTTGTGATAAAGTTAGAGTCCAAAGTGGTGTAAGTGTTATGTTACTAGGCTTTCGTTGTGTGCTTATTTTTCATTTATTACGTACACTTCAATTTGTAAATGCTAAATCTCATGAAGAATCATTTAGCATATGGTCCTAGCTACTGCTATCTTATTCTTAATCTATAGTAGGAAAATTAAACTAAAATGATTTTTTTCTTTAGTTCCTGATTTATTACTGATACATTAATTGAAAAGACAGAAATATTGTAAGAGTGCAGGACTCCGATGTGTAAAATACTTACCCAAAAATTGGCTGATAAATTGGTGAAATTGAAGTATATTTTGCATAGTCTACTCTAAATGAATAAATAAATGGTTTGTGGTTTAATTTATAAGGGGAATTTTCATTTTATTTCTTGCTTTTGAATCATTACCCAATGTTTTCAAATGCAATTTTTTATGCGATCGCTGATAAGAGATGACAATTAAAGCTCTTTTCTCCCCCCTTTACTAAAGGGTGGATTCACATTATTTATCGAGCCTAATACATGACTAGATATTTATTTAGATTATTTCTCCTTTTAATAGAAGAAAAATATATATTAATGGAAAGACTTTTTGGTCACAACTTCTAAATCGTTTAAATGTCTGTTATAGGATTCCTGCAGAGGTACGCCCCCAAGAATCAGGTTCTTTTCATTCTTCAAGAAAGACAAAAAGGCTCTCTGGCGAGGCATCTGATCAGTCTGTTGATGGAGTTAAACAGCAGGTAAACATATCCTCCAATAGGACCAATAAAAGAAATAGTGAAGTACCAGATGTGGAAACTCACGTAACACAGGTTCCTGCTGTTCCCGAATTTCCTCATTTTGCTGAGGGAACTCCTTGGTTAGAGAAGACAAAAAGGGACAAGCTACCTTCACTGAAGCGTGAAGTTAGTCGTACCTGGAGTTTCAGTGCTGAAATAGGAACTGTCAAAAATAAAGGTGGATCAAGTCTTGGGCCATCACAAATGCATGATAAGTCACAAAATGCGAATGATGATAATCTCAAATCACAATTCTCAAAAGTGCCTCCACCTTCAAGCCGTCCATCAAATCTTAGCGTCAACATGGATCCCGGGCAATCCCGGGTATCAAATTTTGCTTCTAAAGAAGATGTTTCTCAAAAGACTGCTGAGGAATGTTCACCACCTTTTTTCGGTATGGAGTTTGATGAAAACTCAGATGATGCTGCGTCTGCTGCTGTCTTGAAGAAGGCCATAGAGCAGGCCCAAGAGAGTATAAGAATAGCCAAAATGATAATGGAAAGGAAAAGGGAAGGTTATCGTGAGTCTTATGGCTCAAAGCACAAAGATGCTAAGGGAAAACATGATGAATTAGATCATTTGTTCAATGAACTTGCTGGGATTAATAGGAACTTTACTCCACCCCTGAGTCAGACTGATACAACCATTGAAGCTGATAAAGAACAAGGAGACACATTTGAAAGGGAGAGTAAGTTAATTACTCAGAGTGACATATTTCATAATGATGACCGTGTTAAACTCAAAAAGCTTGAGAAAAAGGTTGAAGCACCTGAAACACACAGAGATGGGAAAGACTATCCTGGATTAGTAACCAATGAAGTCTGTGTAGGTTCTGAGCCTGAGAAGGTAGGGAGTTCTAATAGCTCAATGTATAAACTTGCATCTAACCTTGGGGAGATGGAAACAGGCATGGGAGCTTTTGAAAGGAGAAACGAAACTTTTGATCATACAGAAGAATCTGACATTGTTCCTGAACTTGTGGAGGAAGATGGATTGCGTCATGCAAAAGGATATGAAAGCGTGGTGGAAAGAGCTCTTGATACATCTGAAATGACAGAAGGGGTGGAGAAGAGTGTGGATTCAAATGATAAGGAAGAGTATGGGAAGCAACTTGAAGAACATGATGAGATGGGTAGTGTAGAAAACTTAATGCTGAGGTCAGAGTTAAATAATGTTCTGGATGAATCATGTAAACTGATCGAGAATGAAAGTCTGGAGCAAGAGAAGACAGAGAAGATATCCAAAAATGTTTCCAATTGGAAAGAGAGTGATCAACATGAAAAGTGTTATGGTGAAGAAATTAGTGGTTTGAGGTCGGAAGAGGCTCACCTATGGTTTGAAAGTAACGAGCTGCTGACGGAAGCCGTGCTGGAAATAAACAAGGAACCCAACATCCCTCCAGAAATAGGAGAGCTTGAAAAGACAGTTGGCGAGGGTCATGAGCCAGAAATTGACGATAAGAAACAAGATTGTACTGGTGATGCAGACAAGCCAATATTAACTAATGAGCTTGTGCATAAAAATGTTGAAGAGGAAAAAGTTAATTTTAGTGAATATGAAGCATCTGGGACCATAGTGATGGAAGTAAACCATTATGCTGAAGCTCAGTTGAGAGGAAAATTCTGCAATGCAGAGGAAACAGACAACACTCTTGAAGGAGAAGGGAGAACTGAAGGCGACCACAATGAGAATGAGTTTCAGGAGGCTGCTTGCGAAGAGGATATCGATGAAGCTGTTGAATTGAGTAGCAGTGATGCTAGCACCATCTTTGATGAGGCTCATACTAATGATACTAGCACCATCTTTGATGAGACTTATACCAATGATACTAGCACCATCGTTGATGAAGCTCATGCGAATGATACTTGCACTATGAGTAGTGAGACTAGAGAAGCCTGTAATTTTGACTCAAGCAACCAAGCACAAGAACATTGGGAAACTGTAAAATATTACAAAGAGAATAATACTGTTCCCCAAGCAAAGGAAACGAATTCTGGAACTGACAAGGACAAGGATGCAGAACTGTTTTTCCACCTGCAGGATAATGAAATTCTCGGAACCAACAGCTTGCACCGAAGTGCCTCTGAAGAGATTTTTGTTGAAAACAAACTGAATGACGTTTTTGAAGGTCTTTCTTCTGATTGCAAGATGGAAACTGTCAGTGTGATGGATGCAGAGCCTGAAGAAAACCTGCCAAAAGATGAGAATGTATCTAATATGATTAGTGATGCTCATGATGCTTCTAAAATTGATATAGAAAATTTGCCGGAGGATCTTGCATCTGATATTAGAAGATCAGAATTTGATTTCACAGATGTAAGGCAGGTGTTGGAACAAGCATCAGAGTGTGATGAAGTGTCTGTATCAGGATCCAGCTCTGAAAGGATAGATGGGTTGACTGCTAATGAATCTGAAGAATGTGCAGAAACTGCAATGGATAGGACCTCAGACAAGGAAGAGCCAAAAGATGAACTTGAAATGATTTCTAATGATAGAAAATGTGCTGATGAGCTTATTGAAGGGTCATCTCAGTCACATAGTCAGCCCAAGGAAATGGATAAATATAAGGACACCCAAAGAGCTGAAGCAGGGGGTCTACACGTGGAAGATAACAAGGAGAATTCTACTGGAACCTTCCCTACGGAAGAGAGTGATGCCAAAGAAAGTATGCGACTCTCTGACAAAAATGATCAACAGCAACGTATAGAAGCCATTAAGAGGGGCAGAGAGCGGGAAAAGGACAGAATAGCTGTGGAAAGGGCGATCCGTGAAGCTCGTGAGAGAGCATTTGCTGAAGCTCGAGAAAGGGCAGAAAGAGCTGCTGTTGAGAGAGCAACAGCTGAAGCTCGACAGAGGGTTATAGCAGAGGCAAAGGAGAAGGAGAAGGTTGAGAAGGCTAATGTAATGAAAAGATCAGCTGATAAGGCCTCAACAGAAGCCAAGCTCAGGGCTGAACGAGCTGCAGTAGAAAGAGCCACTGCAGAGGCTCGTGGGCGTGCTTTAGAGAAAGCAATGTCTCAGAAAATTTCTACAGAGGCTGACCGACATGCCACAGAAAGGGTTTCAAGTTCTTCTAGAAATAATGTACTCAAGCACAGCTTTTCTTCCTCTGTGAGTATCAGTTTATGTCTATAACTTGCCAAAAGATAATAATGTTCACTTGTATTCTTGAAGATGATGGATCAAACTTTCTTGCAGGATCTGGAGACTGGAACAAATACTGAATCAGCACAGAGGCGTAAAGCAAGATTAGAGAGGCATCAGAGGATAATGGAACGAGCAGTATGGGATTTTCTGTTTTATCTTTTGACAATTAGCTAGATACTTTGTTAACTTCTCTCTCTCTCTCTCTCTCTCACTTTACTTTTCAGGCAAAAGCCCTTGCAGAAAAGAATACACGCGATCTTCTTGCCCAGAAAGAGCAGGCTGAGAGAAATGTAAATATCGTTTACCTCAAGTTTGAATTTAGAATAATTCCAAAACCAGAGATCTTTTGATATTGAAAAAATTGAGTTAGTGCTGTTGATAAGGGTCTATGTCTTATTGCAGAGACTTGCTGAATCTCTTGATGCTGATATAAAGAGGTGGGCCACAGGAAAAGAGGGGAACTTGCGTGCTCTTCTCTCAACTTTGCAATATGTATGTATTGGCTCCCTCCCCGGATTTTACTATCAAAATGATTACTTGGAGCTTTTTAGCTCATTATTTCCAGATCAAGTTTTAAGAACGTACCTGCGATGTTTTTATATGAACTGTTTTAAGAAGTCTTGAACCCAAATAGCCTGTACCTGATCAAATTAATCGAGCGGTATTTATGTTTATTCTTTGTCATATACAGATCCTTGGGACAGACAGTGGTTGGCAACCTATTTCCCTGACAGAAATCGTAACAACTGCTGCTGTAAAGAAAGCTTACAGAAAGGCAACTCTTTACGTACATCCTGACAAGTTGCAACAAAGAGGAGCAAGTGTTCAGCAAAAATACATCTGTGAAAAGGTTTTTGATCTTCTCAAGGTATGTTAGTTTCTCTTGCTTTTATGATTTTAATCTTAAGGCCATAATCAATTAAGGTATTGCAAATTAGAATATAATCCACATTTAACATAGAGAAAATCATGCATTGTGCGGGAGTTGAAATAATATTTTGTCCTACTTTTGAACACTTTGTATTTCTTTTCTTCTTTATAATATTAAGAATATTGATCATAGTTCATACTCAACATTTATTTAATAATATGAAAATGTTGAGATGCAATATCTTATCATAAAATTTCATATTTTCTGCAAAAATAAAAGACGAGGGAGATAAATTTTCTGATATTATAGGTTGCTGGTAGAGAATTAATTTATTATTTGTTATTTATCAAAGTCAGAAACCCTTCTCATAATTTTATGGTCTGTGGTTCAAATAGATAATGAGTCTTGGATGAAATAGTTGAAATGAATTATTTTAGGGGAATATGACGAGTAGACCTCAAATTCATACTCAAGCAATGGGTCATGGGCTTAAGTAACAAAAATTTCTTCAGTAGTTTAATTTGGTTAATGAACTAAATTTGTAGACTTGCTGCATAAATAGTAAATTTAAAATAAAATGAATTTAAATGCTAATTTAATTGATAATACTATTCATGCTTGGCATTACAATGCATCTGACATAATGTCCCTCGTGTGTACCTCAGGCGGCATGGAACAGATACAACTCGGATGAGAGGTGAATAATCTTTTAAACAAGTAGATGTAGATTGGGGAGAAGTGGACATATGGTGTTGGTGAACTATTTTTAATTTAGATGACTAATTGTAATTCTGTGATTTTTGGACTACAGTATGCAGTTAAGTGAATTTTTATTTTTATTTTTATGATAACAATGCAACAGCTTATTCCCTCAGTCACGAAATTATCTGCGCCTGTGATTGCACACTATCTTAAAAAAATACATTTTTAAGTAAAGTAATGATATATAGATAAATATATGTATATTTTTGTGAATGTGTGTATAAATTAATACTCCCCCCGTCCCTGAAAAGGTTGCACACCTCTTTTTACACGCTTTTTAAAAAAAATGTGTAAAAGTAGAGTATTGAGAGTGATGTGTAAAATTATATTATTAAAATAATGAAATTAGTTGGATTTAGTGTAAAAGTAATGATATTTTGTATAAATATGTGAATATTATAAGGATAAAGTTAAAGTAGTTATTTCCGTTTATAGGGTGTGCAAAGTGTTATGAGATGGATTAAAAAGGAAAGTGTGCAAAGTGTTTAGGGAAAGAGAGTTTTTTTTTTTTTTTTTTTGTGTGCGAGAATTGTATTGAAACAGATGAATAAGGTAAGTGAACGAATAATGGCCGTGGTGGAGGAGGTATATTTGTTTTTGTTATGGTTCAAATATTTCCTAGGCATTGGTCAAATATTATGACAATGTTTGGCTACTCAAATTTACAACAATAATTGTTTAAGATATGCTAGCTTTGTACAAAAATGATGTACTACTTTATTGCATTTCAGATGCTTGCAAATCTGATCATGGAACTAATTACTTCTGCCTTTTTCACAATTACAATGGACCACTGCAGTTTCCAAGCACATTGACTTTCAGAAATAGTTCAATGATTTTTACTGAACAAAAAGAAATTGTCAAATAATAATATGAATGATCTTTATTTGTGTGACATTTTATATGAAATAGTTTTATATATATGAGACATGATTTTACTTTGATATTTGTGCAATTATTAATTTTGAAACATGATTGGGATGAAATTTTGAAAGATCATGAATCATAATAGCATGCTACTTTCATTCTAACCCTCGTATGTTTTTTTTTCACATTTTTTAAGACCTCTCAATATTTTTTTAAATAAAAAAATTTTATATTCACAAAAATTAATAAAACATATTTAAAAAAAAAAATTACTATTTAAGTTTATATTCACATATTCAACTTTTTTTTTTAACTGCGCCAAGTCTTTCTATAAAGAAATATGTGAGATAGAGAGTGTAATTAATTAGATCACTTTGACTTTTATGTATATGAATTATTTTATATACTCCTTCCATCGCGTAACACATTGTGGGAGTTTTTGGGCACATAATCTAAGTAAAGAGAAACTCTGTTATGAAACGTTTCACATATGAAATATACCTAAAATAAATAAATCCTAAAATATGGGTCATGGGCAGCTCCAGATCCAAAATTTACGTATCCCCAGCGGGTCGAATCGGGTCAAATGAAATTTAAAAAAAAATTGCGCAGGGCTTAATTTAGAAAATTCTCTCTCAAACTGTGTTACTATATGACAAATGTCTTTTAGCGAAAGACAAAATGTGTGTTACTAATTCTTAAAAATATAATGTTTAGTACTTTTAAAGTAACTATAAGCACAATATACATTTTCACAAGAATAAATATGTATTTTTTAATTTTATTTATTTATTTTTATTTATGTTGATACTATGTTGCTAATGTAGTAACACATCTTTAAATACTTTACATGTGTTACTATAAGGAAAATATATATTTTTCTAAGGGCAGATCAATGTATATATGTACAGTAACAACATTTGCTCTGGAAGTAATGTTGTGGTACGATTAATTAATATGGGCCCAAGCCCATAAATGATTAGACGAGACCTAAACTAAATATTATAAAGCACGAGTCTGCGAGCACGGGCAAGCCAAGCACCTACAGGCACGAACAAGTCGAGCATCTACAAGCACGAGCAAATTCAGCACCTACAGACTCGAGTAAGTCTAGCACCCACAGACATGGGCAAGTCGAGCACATACGGGCACGAGCAAGATGAGCACTCACGGGCACGAGCAAGCCGAGCACCTATGGGCACGAGCAAGTCGAGCACATACGGATACAATGAAGCTCATGGTCAACTCTTACAGAGTAATTATAGTCATTATGCCCAATTTAGGGCATAATTACCAACATTTAATGTCCACACAAGGAAACTTCCATTTATGGTGTGAAGACCTCCTATAATAACTCTGTAACGGACTAGTTGACTAGAAGAACGTAATAGACGCACGTACCTTATTTAGGATCGTCTATAAATATGGCTTTAGGGCCATCATTGTAAGCGCCACGAATTTGTTTAATACAAAGACTACACTTAAGTCTTAACTCTTGCAATACAAGACCTAGACAAATCTCTGTGTTATTTACATTTTCCGCACGATTATTCAAGTATTATGATACTTATTTGTTATCCTGATCCCAGCCACATAAGAATTTAATCAGGTAATAACAAGTAATACATATTTACTCTAACAATAACACATATTTGCTCCCACTTTGTGTTACTATTTGGTGAAACACGCGTTACTCTAAGAACAAATATGAGTTTCTTAATTTATTCATCACCCCTTTAAATCTAGGTATATTGTTTCATGTAGTAACACATTTTTCACTACTTTACAAGTGTTATTACGTGGAAAAATAATTATTTTCATAAAAATAAATTCGTATTTGTGAAAAATAAATATTTTTTCTTAAAGTAACACATATTTTGCTCTTATATTATATAGAAAATTATTTATTTGTATAAAAATAAATGAATACATATATAAAAGAGCAACATTTAATATGATAGTGACATACATTTCTCTAATAATAACACACATTTGCTCCTAGTTTGAGTTAGTATATAAGAAGATATGTGTTACTGCAAGAATAAAATGTAATTTTATAAGAACAAATATGTATTTCTTAATTTAATCATCATCCCTTTAAATCTAAGTATATTGTACATGTAATGACACACTTTACACAATTTTATATGTGCTAATATATGAAAAAAATAATTATTTTTATAAAAATAAATAAATATTTGTGAAAAACCATTATTTGTTCTTATAGTAACACCTATTTTCCTCTTACATTGTATAAAAAATATTTATTTGTACAAAAAGTAAGTAAACATATGTAAAAAAATATTATTAGTCCTAGTAACACACATTTTGCCTTATAGTAATATTCATCATATAACATCACAAATTGGGAGGAAAAAACCTACTCCCTCCGTCCCGGAACTACTTTCATAGTAGTTCCGGGCACGCTAATTAAGATAAAGTAAGTATGTGAGTGTAAAGTTAAATAATAAAATAAGAAAAAATGTACTTTATTGACTTTTGTGAGAGTAAAAAGTTTCCTTTTTAGGTGTGTGAAAGAAGAGTTGGAACGTCCAAATTAGGAAAGTGTGAAAGTAGTTTTGGGACTGAAGGAGTAAAATTTATCTAGCGCAAGATTCTGGGAGAAATTGTGTAACGCCCCAGTTTTTCCAAAATGTTTCTTGGCATTCTAGAAACCCGAGTCGTCACTTAATGTCCAAAAATCCGGACTAAATATTTTTTTTTTGAAAACTACAAGTAACATCACATGAACAGCGAAAGCATACATTAAGGTTATAAAACGCAGTGGCCATTTTCAAAATATCACACACACGATCGTTATAAAAGTTTGGCGCAAAATAGATAGTTATGATAAATATTACACACCATCATCGAGGAAATTATAAACGTTTACCGCCTCGGCATATTAGTTAAGTCATATTAAAACTACTAGTCTCGTTTTCACGAGTAATTTAGAACACTTTGGTAGGGAAGTAGTATCACTCCTCCACTGGCGCAAACTCCCCGTCATCGAGACCTGAAAAAGGATTTAAAAGTAGGGGAGTGAGATTTGAATTCTCAGTGTGGGCGACATGTACGCTACTATACATATTGGTAGTATCCAAACGTATCATTTTGTAAAAAACACTTTTCATAGCCACAAAGGCTCATCATTCATCATATAGTCCGTAGGCTCTATCCACCGTGGCGCCTAGCTACACAAGCCAGACCACTACATATCATTT
>JAPKLY010000344.1:144921-163208 GCA_026898435.1 Prunella vulgaris | reverse complement strand
TATCTTGAATACAAGAATATCTAATAAAATCAAGATCTCATTGAATTAAAATATATGGTGTATTTTTTTCGAAAATTGGTGGAATAAAAATATCAAGAATTGAATATTTGATATTCAAGATTATCAAGATTAGAATATTTGATATCCATGATAATCAAGATTTGAAATAATTAGATATTCAAGATATTCAAGATCTTGTATTCTCATTATAAATATGAGATGATACAAGACTCCAAAAAGACAGAAAAAGAACTAAAATTTTCGAAAATTTTGGGTTCAAGAGCAACAAAATTATTTTCTTCCTTGTGTTGTGATTATTCGTGTGGCCTCCCACCGGGTGTACGAATAAGGACAAGGGAATACTTGAGAAGGCTTTTGGGTTAATCAAGAAAAGCATTTAAGTAGGACGCCTTTTGTCTCAGAAAGTGCTTATAACCAAGGAAACAAAGGAGGCCTTTTGTCTCAGAAACTGCTTTTTCTCCAGGAGGTATAATTCACTAAATCCCTTAGTTCCGCATGTTTAGGGCTTTATGTGATTATATTTGTTCATATGTTTTGCATGCAAAGCCTGTTGTTGGGTATACAATTATTTGATTTTATTATGTTTAAATCATGATATTAATTGTAGGCTTAAATTTGTATTTAGCGTAAATCCCGAATAGATCCGCGTTTAATTCCCCAACAACAACACACACAATTGGATTAGGTGGGAAAAAAACACACAATTCGACACACAGTAGGAAAAAAACACACAAACAACACACACAAGTCGACACACACAGAAGTTTATGAATAGAGGACAAAACCACACACAAGTCGATCGCAAAGAGCGAGAAATAGTCATCCCTCCAAGTCTACAATCGTTGCCCCATCGTAAGGAGCAAGAAATGGTGTTCCAGGTAATCAGTGATTGTTTTAATGCCCTACTACATGCCCTAATTTCTTTATGACCTCTTTCTTTTATCATTTAACTCTGTTACAATATTGTGTAGATAAGGTGTTTGATAAAATTCCAGTGAAAGAAATCCTATAGCATTCTACAATATTGTGAATTTCCCCTGTATTTTTTTCTAATGTTGGAATGTTTTGCAAAAATTAATTAATTGTATGTTTTGCATCATCTACTTCTAATCTGAACTAAGTTCACAATGAGGTTAATTACGTCGAGTCCCTGTTAGACTGCAAAATTTAGAACTACTCCATGTTAGAAAACTAGTCATATTTTTTATTATGAGTTAGTTCTTATAATTAATTATAGTATTGTGGTTGTTTTCCTTGTAGCAGATATGAAGAACAGAAAACTGTTGGGTGTGCACTTTAATGGAAAAATTGATGGTGAGTCTTATAATTGGGGGCAGTTTTGGAGTTTTTAGATTCGTATGTGATGACACTAGCTTCTCATCTTTTGAAGAGGCCGTTGTGAATTATATTGGATTAGGCCATATTTGTCAAGTGAATAAATTTTGGGAAATCACTCAATTTGGCATTAGGAAAGTATTTGTTGAGATCAAGACGAACGATGATGTTGAATCCTTAGTCATGGGCAACGAGTATCCTGAGGTGTACGTTACTTCAGAAAATCAAATTCTTGAAGTTCCCGAGCCATCCAAATCAGAACAACCACATGTTGTTATAACTGCAGGTTCTTTCAACCAAAGAACCTCATTTGTGGATTTACTCTGATCTATGATTGGTACAATCGAGTCTCATATATTGATTGGTGAGAGTATTCAAAATACTGAACAAGGAGAAGATCCACCAACCAAAGTAAATGAGATTTTGGTATTAGTGATTTTGAAAGCGACTCTATGCAATCGTTTGATTCATCCGACAATGACGTTCCAGATGGAAGCTGTGATGACACTTGTTCAGAGGAAGACATGATTCGCGTCGACATGGATCAAGTTTCAATTCCACCATGCAATTTAGAAGACATAACCACTAGTGCTCCGGATTCAACGCCTGATATGCTGTCCAATTCTCCTCTTGCATCCAACGAAGCGATCCCTGGAGTTCTAAGTGTGGGAGACTCGTTTTTGACAAAGCAGGAGTTAGTCCACAACGTTGAGCTGTAACATCTAAATAAAAAGTCCAAGTTTTGTGTGAGATGTTCTTCCACTACGAGATGGTGCTTGTTCTGCCCATTGAGCAACTGTTCTTTTTCTATGAATGCTGCATGTTCTCGCAGGTCTTGAAGGATCACAAAGTTCAGTACCCACAATTGTATATTGGATCCGAACTGCAACGTGCCATCTAAACTGCCTGCAAAAGTGCTTGGATCAATCTATGCTGAACAGAAAAAGTTAAAGAGAAAATATACCCCGGTCTATATCATGGATGAGTTGAACAATGAGCATGAAATGAGTGTGTTGTACTCCTATGCGTATAGGTCTAAGCACAAGATGACCGACCTGTTGTATGGTGCCCCCAAGGAGTCATTTAAGATGCTTCCATTTTATCTCCGTGCGCTACACAAGGTAAATCCTGGATCAGAAGTTAGCCTGGTGAAAGAATTAGATGGAAGGTTAAAATATGTTTTCTACGCTCTTCGAGCGTTGATCAATAACTTCAAAAACTATGTGTAAGCAATTAAAATTAATTGCCGAAATAAAAAATAACATGTAGAAATTACATGTTAAAATAATTTATTATTGGGAGTTTAGATAAATTTAATTCTTAAATAATAAATTCATTTGGGCCTTAAAAGCCTAATAATTCAATTGGGCCTCAAAAGCATAATAAATCACATTGGGCCTCAAAAGCCTAATAAATTCAATTGGGCCTCAATAGCCTAATAAATTCAATTGGACCTCTAAAGTCCAATTAATTATTATGGATTTTAAAGTCCAAGATATCAAGCCCGATCTTTAAAAAGCCCAAGAAATCAAATCTTCACAAATATCCTTGAAGATTATCAAATCTTCACAAATATCCTTAAAATCTGAGATATTTTGGAAATATTCCCAAATCATATCTTCCGGCCCATCAAATCTGGCCTACAAATCTGGAATTCTACACCTATAAATAAAGTCTCATTCTAGTCATTTTCATTCACAACATTCACAACTCAAGGAGTCAAGAAGATCAGAGCTTTGGGAAAAGCATCAAGATCCAAGACTTCGGGCATTCTTGAAGATTCAAAGGCGTTCTTCACGATCTTCAAGAGCATTCTTCGAGTTCTTAATCAACAAGGCATTTTGATCCGGGATCACGGTGCGAAGCCTCCAGTTGGCGTTCTTCATCAACAACGACGTTTGATTCGAGAAACACAGCGTCAAGCCCCTCCAGTCAACGTTCAACTTCAACAACATCTACAACAAACAACATCTACAACGAGGAGTCAAGAAGATCAAGAGCTTGGGAAGAAGCATCAAGATCCAAGACTTCAAGCATCCTTGAATATTTAAAGGCGTTCTTCACGATCTTCAAGAGCGTTCTTCGAGTTCTTCATCAACAAGATGTTTTGATCCGGGATCACGGTGCGAAGCCTCCGGTCGACGTTCTTCATCAACATCGGCGTTCGTTTAGAGAAATACGGCGCGAAGCCCCTCCAATCAACGATCATCCACAAGTCTTCAACAATGACAACAACATACACAACAAGGAGTCAAGAAGATCAGAGCTTTGAAAGAAGCATCAAGATCCAAGACTTCGGGAATCCTTGAAGATTCAAAGGTGTTCTTCTCGATCTTCAAGAGCGTTCTTCAAGTTCTTCATCAACAAGGCATTTTGATCCGGGATCACGGTGCGAAGCCTCCGGTCAATGTTCTTCATCAACAACGGCGATTGATTAGAGAAATACGGCATGAAGCCCCTCCGATCAACGTTCAACAACAAGTCCTCAACGGCAATCAACACCACTCATCTACGACGACATCAACATAGAATGTCCAAAGGTGAATAATCATCAAAGTCCTTACACAAGACAATATTAATTTGAAATAAGGCTCAACACCCTCAAATTAATATCAACTTCAACATCAAGCCGGACTCAACTCCGTAGATCAACAAAGTCCTTCTATAAGGCAGTGTTAATTCGAAACAAGGCTTAACGTCCTCGAATTAACGTCCAACTCCAGACCAGCTCCGACATATCAGAAAAGTCCTTCTATAAGGCAGCGTTAATTCGAAACAAGGCTTAACGCCCTCGAATTAACGTCCAACTCCAAAGTCAATCTCGAACTTAACTCTGAGAAATCTGCAAATCAAGTCAAAGACCAAGTTAAGACTCGAAGAGAAGAATCAGAGGATCGAATAGAGATTGGACCAGAAACAATCGATTGATATCTTCAAATTCATAAATATTCTTTGTTATTTCCTTTTCACTTTATTAATAAAGATTTATTAATATTTGTGAAGAAAATTCGCAGGTTACAAATTTTGGCACGCCCGGTGGGATAACTCTACCTCTCATCTCTTCTCTTCAAAGAATTCAAGCATTCAATATGACTCTGATCAAGATCAAGACCATGAGGATCGTTGACACTGGAATTACTCCATTCAAAGTCCAACTCAAGAGGACCGAAGACTCTCCTCCAAAGATTCAAGCTTCCAAAGTGAAGCCTTTCAAGATCAAGCTTGTGCGGACTATTAAAGCATCTTCAATTGCGGACTACGAGAATGTGAATATCTTCACTCGGAATATGTCAAAGGACTCACAATCATTCACCTCTTCCATCAAGGCTGTTGAGGAAGATGTTTCGCATGCTGCCACAAGCGACGAGAATATCTCAGCAAACTCAACTCCCCGTTCCGAATCAAGTTCATCATCAGCCCCTAGTGTCGCCTAGGTGATGACAACAAATGCTGCGACGATGGAAGAATAACTAGCAAGTTTGGTTCAAGCCATGCAAGAACTCAAGACACATATCCAAAAGCAAGACACTAAGATCAATCAGCTCATGGGTAACACCAACAATCTGGAATCAAGTCGCACCAAAGGAAAAGAAGTCCAAGAGCAAGGTGAAGATGAGGTGTTCATTGGACGACAATCAACGGAATGCGATTCAACATCAAAAGAGCTTCATGTCACTCCGGAAGGGCTAGTCTCAGTTGATCAAATAAGAGAAGTTATACTTGAGACAATGAAAGACAAGATCGAAGAGGACTGCAAATCTTTCTTCACGGTGAGCAAGCCCTACACAAAGAGAATCGATAACTTGAAGATGCCAGTGGGCTACCAACCTCCCAAGTTCCAACAGTTTGATGGGAAGGGTAATCCAAGACAACACATCGCTCACTTCGTGGAGACTTGCTACAATGCGGGCACATATGGAGACTACTTGGTGAAGCAGTTCGTGCACTCTTTGAAGGGAAATGCTTTTGAGTGGTACGTTGACTTAGGCGGCAACTCGATCAATAGTTGGGAGCAAATGGAGCAAGTGTTTCTTAGTCGATTCTACAGCACCCGAAGGACGGTTAGCATGGTTGAATTGACAAACACTCACGAATGTAATGAAGAGTCGGTGATCGATTACATCAACCGATGGAGAAACTTGAGCCTCAATTACAAGATAGACTATCTGAAGCTTCAGCAATCGAGATGTGCATTCAAGGGATGCAATGGGGACTTCGATACATCCTCCAAGCCATTCAACCAAGATCGTTCGAGGAGTTGGCTACCAAAGCTCATGATATGGAGATTAGCATGCAAAGTAGCGGGGTTGATGGTCCACTAACTCAAGAGTTTTGCGGATTCAAGGACAAGCAAGAAGTCAACAATGGGGGCAAGTCATTCGCCAAAGCTCCAAATAAAGAGTCAATGCCCGTGACTGCTGCAACAATTAAGTTTCGAAGAGTCAAAAGTGGCACAAGCGATAAAGGGAAGAGTATTATCCAAGGTAACATGTCGCGAAGGCCAACTTTAGAAGAGAGGCAACAAAAGCAATATCCTTTCCTAGACTCCGATGTTCCCGGTATCTTCGATGACTTAATCAAGGCACAACTTATTGAGCTGCCGGATGCAAAGCGACCGAACGAAGTTGGACGCATGGAAGATCCCAAGTATTGCAAGTATCATCGGATGGTGGGACACCCAATTTAAGATTGCTTCATATTCAAAGACAAGGTCATGCGACTAGTCGAACAAGGGAAGATCGTATTAGAAGAAAGCAAGACTACTGCCAATGTCCTCTCGGTGGAGAATAGTGAAGCTTCATACCAAACGATTGATGAGAAAAACAATAAGTCATACAAGTCAGACGATAAAAGCAATGACCATTCAACAGATGTGATCTTTACGGATGAAGACTTGCTACTTGGTTCACAATCTCATAATCGGCCATTGTTCGTGACGGGATACACATTGCGACAAAAGGTAAATAGAATTCTGATCGATGGAGGTTCAGGAGTAAACATACTACCCCTAAAGACAATGACAAAGTTGGGGGTCTCAACAGATGAACTCGGAAACAGCCGTTCGATGATTCAAGGATTCAACCTAAAAGGACAAAGAGCTCTCGGCACGATCACACTATATTTGTTGATTGATGATATGACTTCAGCCATGTTCTTCCATGTCATAGATGCGAGAACATCATACAACATGCTCTTAGGACGTCCATGGTTGCATAGATATGGCGTAGTAACCTCCACACTACATCAATGGTTCAAGTACCGCGACGACAATATGATAAAGATGGTGTTTGGCGATGATAAACCATTTACCGAGGTGGAATCTTACTTTGCGGATGCTAAGTATTTTTGTAAAAGTATGAAGCCTACAAAAGTTGAAGACGGTCCTTTGAAGGGAGCAATAAAAGACAAACAAGATGAAAGGGATGAGACTTCTTCCGGCACCAACAAGAGCAAGAAACCTTATGAAGACATTGAAGTGTTAGAAGAATTGACACTTCCTTTGACCAAGCTCGACGCTGTAAAGAAACCTTCTTCACAACCACTCAAAGGATTCACTCATCCCGTCCGAGGAGCTAGGTCCAAACATGGAGATATATCGGAAGCCATAATCATGGGGGCATATGGTCCTCAAGCCTTCAGCCTTCTTGTCAAAGCCGGATACGATCTGCAAGGGAACAAAGCGCCAAAAGAGTCACATCACGAAACATCTAAGAAGTTGGAATCCACTCCAAGAGTACCAAGAAGAGGAGGTCTTACCATCAAGAGCACGAGGTTTGGCTTGGGGTATACCGCCCAAAGTCCCATACGCATCGCCATCAAGAGAGCAAGTGCAAATCAAATCATTGATGAAGAAGACCCATCAATGGAAGAGGCATCTGATGAGGATAAGAGAAGAATGAAACGAACATCTGCTTTTGAAAGATTGGGAAATAAGAGCCAAAGATCGGGAACAGTCTTCAAAAGATTAGTACCACAAGGGAGACTTAGTATCAAAGCAAAGCATCACAAAGAATCAAGAGTTGTTGAAACTTCAAACTCCCAAAAGCTCCGAAGTCGAGTTCCATCCCGTATGACATGGCAAACTCACTTGATTTCATCTTGTGGAGAAACTTTGACAACAAAGGTACAAACAATAATCTACACCACTAATGAAGATGGAGAAGATGTGGTCTCATCTAACTTCATCCATACTCGCGTTGTCCAACAGCCAGCTCTCCGAGATAGGGAAAATATTCCACAAAGAAGAATAGCTCTCATGATCAGAAATATGAACATCACCGAAGTGCACCACATGCAAACGATCCTAGTTAGAGGAAGAAATGGTCAAGTCAGAACTTGTGTGAATTTTACAGGAGGATTCAATGAAGAGTCTGCTACAACAAATCATATCACCACATATGAAAATGCTCAAATGGTGAAAGAAAGTTACACAGATGGCGCATACAAGATCTCCGAAGAAGGTGCGACAATTAGTCCCATAAATGGGAAAATCTTCAAACGCTGCTACGCGTAAACCAAATGATGCTCCTTAATGCACGAGCCTAAACTGCATGATGCTCCTTGACGCATGAGCCTAAACTACATTATGCTCCTTGACGCACGAGCGTAAACTGCACAATGCTCCTTGACGCACGAGCCTAAACTGCACAATGCTCCTTGATGCACGAGCCTAAACTGCACGATGCTCCTTGATGCACGAGCCTAAACTGCATGTTGCTCCTTGATGCACGAGCCTAAACTGCATGTTGCTCCTTGATGCACGAGCCTAAACTGCATGTTGCTCCTTGACGCATGAGCCTAAACTGCATGTTGATCTTGGTCCGCATGAGGATAAACTGTGTACGACAACCACCAAAGATGATTACATGTGGTTAAACTGTTAACTTATCCCACTAAAGATGTTTAAGTGGTTAAATAACACCCTACTGCGACTATGGTAGTAAAAAGTATACGTCCCTCCTGGCCCTCATGAGGTTAAACTGTGTACGGCTCCCCCCAAAACTAAATCAAGTTTCCCATTTGAACTACGTTTTGACTTGATCCTCTTTTAAGAGGTACGTAGGCAGCTTAGAAATCATTCTAAGTTCAGTCATAACTCAAGATCATCTTACCAAGTTTGAAGCATACAAGAGATGAACAAGTGTCGAAGATTCATAAGTGAAGTTTCGCAATTCGTCCCCACAAAAAAAATCACGCGAACGAAATGCGAGGGGGCAATTTGTAAGCAATTAAAATTAATTGCCGAAATAAAAAATAACATGTAGAAATTACATGTTAAAATAATTTATTATTGGGAGTTTAGATAAATTTAATTCTTAAATAATAAATTCATTTGGTCCTTAAAAGCCTAATAATTCAATTGTGCCCCAAAAGCATAATAAATCAAATTGGGCCTCAAAAGCCTAATAAATTCAATTGGGCCTCAATAGCCTAATAAATTCAATTGGGCTTCTAAAGTCCAATTAATTATTCTGGATTTTAAAGTCCAAGATATCATGCCCGATCTTTAAAAAGCCCAAGAAATCAAATCTTCACAAATATCCTTGAAGATTATCAAATCTTCACAAATATCCATGAAGATTATCAAATCTTCACAAATATCCTTGAAGATTATCAAATCTTCACAAATATCCTTGAAATCTGAGATATTTTTGGAAATATTCCCAAATCATATCTTCCGACCCATCAAATCTGACCTACAAATCTAGAATTCTACACCTATAAATAGAGTCTCATTCTAGTCATTTTCATTCACAACATTCACAACTCAAGAAATCAAGAAGATCAGAGCTTTGGGAGAAGCATCAAGATCCAAGACTTCGGGCATTCTTGAAGATTCAAAGGCGTTCTTCACGATCTTCAAGAGCGTTCTTCGAGTTCTTCATCAACAAGGCGTTTTGATCTGGGATCACGGTGCAAAGCCTCCGGTCGGCGTTCTTCATCAACAACGATGTTTGATTCGAGAAACACGTCGTCAAGCCCCTCCAGTCAACGTTCAACTTCAACAACATCTACAACCAACAACATCTACAACGAGGAGTTAAGAAGATCAAGAGCTTGGGAAGAAGCATCAAGATCCAAGACTTCAAGCATCCTTGAAGATTTAAAGGCGTTCTTCACGATCTTCAAGAGCGTTCTTCGAGTTCTTCATCAACAAGACGTTTTGATTCGGGATCAAGGTGCGAAGCATCCGGTCGATGTTCTTCATCAACATTGGCATTCGATTAGAGAAATACGGTGCGAAGCCCCTCCAATCAACGATCATCGATAAGTCTTCAACAACGACAACAACATACACAACAAGGAGTCAAGAAGAGCAGAGCTTTGGAAGAAGCATTAAGATCCAAGACTTCAGGAATCCTTGAATATTCAAAGACGTTTTTCACGATCTTCAAGAGCATTCTTCAAGTTCTTCATCAACAATGCGTTTTGATCCGGGATCACGGTGCGAAGCCTTCGGTCAACGTTCTTCATCAACAATGGTGATTGATTAGAGAAATACGGCGTGAAGCCCCTCCGATCAACGTTCAATAACAAGTCCTCAACGATAATCAACACCACTCATCTACGACGACATCAACATAGAAAGTCCAAAGGATAATCATCAAAGTCCTTACACAAGACAATATTAATTTGAAATAAGGCTCAACGCCCTCAAATTAATATCAACTTCAACATCAAGCCGGACTCAACTCCGAAGATCAACAAAGTCCTTCTATAAGGTAGCGTTAATTCGAAACAAGGCTTAACATCCTCGAATTAACGTCCAACTATGGACTAGCTCCGACATATCAGCAAAGTCCTTCTATAAGGCAGCGTTACTTCAAAACAAGGCTTAACGTCCTCGAATTAACGTCCAACTCCAAAGTCAATCTCAGACTTAACTTCGAGAAATCTGCAATCAAGTTAAAGACCAAGTCAAGACTCGAAGAGAAGAATCAGAGGATCGAATAGAGATTGGACTAGAAACAATCGCTTGATATCTTCAAATTCATAAATATTCTTTGTAATTTCCTTTTCACTTTATTAATAAAGATTTATTAATATTTGTGGAGAAAATTCACAGGTTACACTATGTTCGTCCCATCATTATTGTTGATGGAACCCACCTCAAGGGTACATACAAGGGTATTGTATTTATTGCTGTGACACAAGATGCAAACCACCATATAGTCCCCCTCGCAACGGGTATAGGTGCAGTAGAGAATAATGAATCATGGGGTTTTTTCCCCGAGAAGCTAAAAGTCTCATTAGGTGAATCACCAGGTCTGCTCATTGTCTCCGACCAGCATAAAAGCATAATTAATTCGGTGAAGAGTGTATTCCCCAATTCATCTCGTGGGTTGTGTTATCACCATCTCCAAAAACATTATGCTACATATAGGAAATCTGCTTTGCAAAACTTTAAACGAGTTACGTATGCGTACATTGTTTCAAAGCATGACATGTATACTTTGATGAATTTACATATGTAATTTCATTTCGCTTGCCTAATTTTATTTATTGTTCCTTAGTAGGATACTGAGATTGATTGAATCAGTCAATGGTGGTAAGTTAGTTGCTTCGCTGCAAAAAAAGGGTCGAGCGTATTGGTCTAGAGCACATTATAACACTCGACGCTATGAGTTCATGACCAAGAATGCTCCGGAATCGTGGAACAAACAAATTTTGTGGGCACGTCAAATGCCTGTTGTGTATGTGCTTGAAGCCATAAGGGCAGTTATGCAAGATATTTTCCACAAGAGGCGTGTGTAATGTGAATCACACTTAGGATATTTATGCAAGCGCATCACGGAGCAACTGTGTTCCCTATTGATGGAAGCTGATAAGTATTCCGTACAGAAAATTTCCAATGGTTTGTACAATGTATCCAGGGGCAGTGACAATGTCGTGGTTAACCTCAGCCAGCGCTCATGCTAGTGTGGTCAGTTCCAGTTAGAAGGCATCTCGTGCGTATATGCTCACACAACAATCACGTAAGATATTCCCCCTACTAAAAATGTTGATCTTGAAGCATTTATTAACTGATGGAACCTGTTGTATTATGAAGTAGCATTCAGTCTTCACGTTGATTAGTTGCAGTTGTTATTGATTGGTTGTTAGTTGTTACTGCTTCATGTTGTTACTGCTTGGTTGTTAGTTGTTACTGCTTCATTTTTTAACTGCTTGGTTGTTAGGTGTTACTGCTTCATGTTGTTACTAGGGGTTGTTAGTTCTTGCAGCAGTTATTAACTGAGTGGTTGTTAGTTGTTACTGCTTCATGTTGATTAGTTGCAATTTTTATCAGCAATTGAAATGTTATGAGTTTTTTTAATACTCTTTCATATGTATGGTAGGTTCTATGCTAATGATTAGTATTTTCTATTCCATCTGTTTGTTAATGAAACCTTATGCAACGAAGTATTAATGTGTTATTTGCTTTCCCCATAATAGCAAATGTAATATGAAGGTTAGCCGATTTGTTGATATTTGCTATTCTGCTGAACACGTGAGAGGCATGTGGATGGAACAGATAATACTAGTTCCTGACTCAAAGGATTGGCCTGTTCCTGAAAATGCGGAAGAAATTGCTTGTGTCCACCCAGATCGCCACACGCAGGCTGGTCGACCAAGAATGAGTAGAGGGAAATCACGCATTGAGTATGTAACTGCAAAGCGCAAGAGGCAACGATGTTCGCAATGCAACAAAACAAAGCATGCCATATGTACGTACCTCCCAACTTAACTCCAACACAAGCTCCCAACTCAACTCTAGCATAAGTTGTACCCGATTTGGCTGAGCCGTCTTCTGCTAATGGTGGTCGTCGAATAAGGTGTGGATTATGTAGAGGCCTTGGCCATTCGCGTAGATACTGTCCAGAACAAGATTTTAATCCTATGTAAATTTTTCAGAGTGTGACATTTATGACAATATTTATTCATAATCTGTACATGTTATTAAACTTAACAAGGTTTGAAAATCTTTTGCAATCTTTATTATTGTTTTGACCAATTGCATTGATGGCACAATCTATTGAGAATGACTTGGAAATGCCCTTTTTTGTGGGAGACAAGGAAAGATAGATCCCCCTGACCGTCATATAAAATACTACACACAACATAACTCTAGATCTGTGTTATGAGCACAGACGCAAGAGTGGAGGGGTGATAGAAATCTTCGTGTAATGAAGTGGACAAGGCTCGGAATGACTTGGAACTATCCTTTTTTTATGGGGAGAATTGGAAAAATAGCCATGTAGAGTGGTCTTAAGGCTTGATTTGAGAATGAAATGGCTTCCTGGTATGTGCAGGTGCTTTCACATTATTTTGTACAACAATACGTTCTACCTCTCGCACTCCAAAATTGACAACAATAGTGCGTTCTACCTCCCGCACTCCAAAATTGATAATTTTATGTGAATAATTCACGACATCGTTTTGTTTATTTCGGCGAACTCTGATGAAATTTGGGAGGTAAATTATACACTTAGCTCTTGATCTCTATCAGTCATATTCCATCTAGTGCGTAACATAACTCTGGATCCATGTTCTGAGCACAAACGCAAGTGTGGAGGGGTGACAAAACTCTTCGTGTGAGATGAAGCGGGCAAGCCTCTAAATGATTTGGAACTACCATTTTTTATGATGAGACTTGTAAAAATAGATCCCCTTAACCATCATATTCCATCTAATGTGCAACATAACTCTGGACATACATGGGAGAAGTGTGATTTGCTAATTTATGGACATATATGGGAAAAATGTCATTTTTCTAAAAAAAAGACACGATAGAGTATATATGGAAAAAATTAGAACTGGCTAGATATTAAAATGTGATTTGCATCTTTTAAATTTATAATTTTTTTTATCTTATGCAACTATTTGTACTTTTAGTTATTTCTTTTTATTTAAACTCTATTTATTGTATTTTATATTAAATTATGATAATTATTTTTCTTAACATATGGTAAATTAATTTTTTTATATATTTTAAATAAGATAACAATATTACAAGAATAATATAACATGGTAAATCCCTTTATATTTTCTTTATATATTTTAGATAAGATAACAAGAATAATATAACATGCTAAATTAGTTTACCATATATGACTTGGGAAATAACTTTAGTATTTGTGTCTTATTTTAAATTTATGATAAATTATTTATATTAATATATGATAATTAATTAGTTTATATATTTTTAATTTTTTTTTACATATTTTAAATAGCTAAATATTAATTTAAATAGGTCTTCGTGTAATGAAGCGGGCAAGCATCGGAATGACTTGAAACTACCATTTTTTGTGTGGAGACATGGAAAAAAAGATCTCCATATCTGTCATTTTCCATCCAATGAGCAACATAAGTCTTGATCCATGTCCCGAGCATAGACACAAGTGTGGAGGTGTGACGGAACTATTCATGTGATGAAGTGGGCAAGCCTCGGAATGACTTGGAACTAACATTTTTTTGTGGGGAAATATGGAAAAATAGATCTCCCATGCAGTGCGCAACATAACTCTGGATCAGTGTTCTGAGCACAGACGCAAGCGTGGAGGGGTGGCGGAACTCTTCGTGTGATGAAGTGGACAAGCCTCGGAATGACTTGGAACTTCAAATTTTTGTGGGGAGACATTAAAAAATAGATTTCCCATGCAGTGTACAACATAACTCTTAATCCGTGTTCCGAGCACAGACGCAAGCTTGGAGGTGTGACAGAACTCTTTGTGTGATGAAGTGGGAATCCCTCGGAATAACTTGGAACTACCATTTTTTATGGAAAAACATGGAAAAATAGATCTCCAATTCAGTGGGCAGCATAACTCTAGATCCGTGTTCCGAGCGCAGACGCAAGCGTGGAGCGGTGACGGAACTCTTCGTGTGATGAAGCGGGCAAGCCTCGAAATGACTTGGAACTACCATTTTTTGTGGGGAGACATGAAAAAATAGATTTACTTATCCGTCATATTCCATCCAATGCGCAACATAAGTATTGACCCGTGTTCCGAGCATTGACGCAAGCGTGGAGGTGTGACGGAACTCTTCGTGTGATGAAGTTGGCAAGCCTCGGAATGACTTGGAACTACCATTATTTGTGGGGAGACATGGAAAAATAGATCTCCCATACAGTGAGTAACATAACTCTAGATCCGTGTTCCGAGCACAGATGCAAGCGTGGAGGGGTGACGGAACTCTTCGTGTGGTGAAGTGGACAAGCCTCGTAATAACTAAGAACTACAAAATTTTGTGGGGAGACATGGAAAAATAGATCTCCCATCCAGTGCGCAACATAACTCTGGGTCCGTGTTCCAAGCACAGACGTAAGCGTGGAGGTGTGACAGAACTCTTCATGTGATGATGTGGACAAGCCTCGGAATGACTTGGAACTACAATTTTTTGTTGAAAAATATGGAAAAATAGATCTCCAATGCAGTGCGCAGTATAACTCTGGATCCGTGATCCGAGCACAGACGCAAGTGTGGAGCGGTGACGGAACTCTTCACGTGATGAAGCGGGCAAGCCTCAGAATGACTTGGAACTACTATTTTTTGTGGGGAGACATGAAAAAATAGATCTACTTATCCGTCATATTACATCCAATGCGCAACATAAGTCTTGACCCGTGTTTCGAGCATAGACGCAAGTGTGGAGGTGTGACGGAACTCTTCGTGTGATGAAGTGGGCGAGCCTCGGAATGACTTGGAACCACCATTATTTGTGGGGAGACATGGAAAAATAGATCTCCCGTACAGTGCGCAACATAACTCTGGATCCGTGTTCAGAGCACAGATGCAAGCGTGGAGGGGTGACAGAACTCTACGTGTGGTGAAGTGGATAAGCCTTGAAATGACTAAGAACAACAAATTTTTGTGGGGAGACATGGAAAAATAGATCTCCCATGCAGTGCGCAACATAACACAGGATCCGTGTTCTGAGCACAGACGTAAGCGTGGAGGTGTGATGGAACTCTTCGTGTGATGAAGTAGGTAAGCCTCAGAATGCTTTGGAACTACCATTTTTTTGGGGAGACTTGGAAAAATAGATCTCCCATGCAGTGCGCAACATAACTCTGGATCCGTGTTCCGAGCACAGACACAAGCGTGGAGGGGTGACGGAACTCTTCGTGTGATGAAGTGAACAAGCCTCGGAATGACTTTGAACTACAAATTTTTATTGGGAGACATGGAAAAATAGATCTCCCTTGCAGTGCGCAACATAACTCTGGATCCGTGTTTCGAGCACAGACGCAAGCGTGGAGGTGTGGTGGAACTCTTCGTGTGAGTAGGCAAACCTCGGAATACTTGGAACTACTTTTGTGGGGAGACATGGAAAAATAGATCTCCCATGCAGTGCACAACATAACTTTGGATCCGTGTTTCGAGCACAGACGCAAGTGTGAAGGGGTGACGAAACTCTTCATGTGATGAAGCGGGCAAGCCTCAGAATGACTTGGAACTACCATTTTTTATGGTGAGACTTGTAAAAATAGATCCCCATGACTGTCATATTCTATCAATTGCGCAACATTATCGTATCCCAAAAAGTAGCACAAACTTTTGGGGGACGGAGGTAATATTTTTGAAAATATTCATGAAATTTAAAAAAAATAAGAAAGAAAAATTATTTTGGAAACGCAGATCAAAACGTGGATGAAAATTAGCAAAAAGGTGATGCATTTAAAATTTCTAAAAATGGATCTAATTTATCATTACAATAGAAAAAAAAATTAATAAAATCGAAATTTGGGCAAGAAAGGTAGGATTTAAAATATTTATAATAATAAATTTAGGATATTAAATTATAATTCATTATTATTGGGAAGAAATATTACGAAATTGAGAATTTGGACTTCAAATGGACAATTATGCTGAAATACATATCTTAACCATGTATTTAACTCATTAACGAGAGACATCTACTCCAGAACAACGTGATCTTTGAGTTTCTCACTGGTGACATTGAAACGGGTGGGAATGTTACATTATAAAAGGTGTCTCTCTTCTTCCCGGGGTTGTGTATCTTCCTCAGAAAGGATCATTGTTTGTGTTTTGGGTGTAAACAGGATTCATTCCACCTTCAAAGTTCAAAGTATAAATGACACACATGGATATGGCGCCTACCAAGAAATACCACTTTTTGGAAAAAACACACACTTTGTTTCTTCCAGATGAAATCGTCCGCAATATTCTCCGATGATTGGATGACTCTGAGATTCTCGGGATCGCAAGGGCGGTTTGCACATCTTGGCGAAAAATATGGCATCACCCATCTATGTGGCGGGAAATTTTGATCATTAATAGTTGGTCATGTCTACCGGGACTAATGTTTGCATCAATGTGTTCGAAGGCTATCTATTTAAGCCAGGGAGAAATCCGCCGTCTGCGTATTGAAAATTTCAGTACAAATTCCCTGATGCAACACATTTCTAACAGGTATTTTGCCTCTGTTTATGTACAATAAAATATGGTAAATGGGATCTGTACTGCTATAGGTATTTTTGCATCTTTGAATAACATTTGAGTTGATTAATATTCAAAAGGGAGAGGTTACCTTGAGGATGAATAATGAGAGAGCCACTTTCTCTATTCATGATTCCTCAACGAGTTCCCCAAGGAAAGAGGTGAAAAATGACATCAAAGTCATAAGGGATGATTTGGAAAGAAAGGAAAATGTGAAGATGAGTGCTCTTGATCTTAAGAGTGAACTTCTTGAAGTGGTTCCATTTGAAAAGAGAAAGAAAGTGAATTTAGAAGGTAAACAGATTGTGAAGAATGGGGGTTATTTTTGGAGGAGGAAGAAGAGTGAGGTATGTCACTCTACACTTGTTGGTTTTCTCACTTGAGCTTCATTGCGTCCGGTTAGGGGACGTTAAATCCAAGCGCTAGATGTGAGGCAACCCATCCTTTATTTCCTTTTTGGTATCCTTTATTTTATTCATTAGTTAGATTTTAGTTTTTTTTGTGTTTTGTTGTTTGTTTGTAGGTTGGGAAGCAAAAATGCCAATTCTAGCTCTATAGTCATTTGAGGAAATTGTTCTTTGATTGTGAGTTAATTTTAGCAAGAATAGTTTTGAGGAGTACATATTTGGATAGGTTTTGATTGATGCTTGGTTTTGGAGTTGATTGTGAGTATTCTTTGGTTTATTGAGGCTAGCAAATCTTAATTCATCACTCTTTCCAAATTTTATTAGGATTCGTGATCTGAAAAAGTTTGGGGGGGTGTGATTCGTGCTTAATTTTCAATTTCCAAGTTTATTTGGTTTATGCTTGATGATCATTGATGATGTATTTGGAGTTCTAAGTTGTGTTGTGTAGGAAAAATACAAGAAAAAGGTGTAAAATGGTAAAAATTCGAAGTTGTGGATTGAAGGCCCAAGTCGCGCTCCCAGCTGAAGGGTATCGCGCGCTCAGACGAAGGAAGTCGCGCACCCAGATGCTGGCTTGAAGCAGCGAAGAGCCGATCGGACTCGCGCGACCACCTGCCTGAAGTCGCGCGACACGGCCAAATTCCGGGTATTGGTCAATTTTTGTCCAACTTTGCCTACACTTTCCAAGGTTGACCCATCCACTTCCTACACCTTTAAATACTACTTTTCACATGCAAACACACACTCCACACTACATTTTCTTGACAAATTCACTCACAAACCAAGAGGAAGAAGAAGAGGAAATTTGCTTATATCTCAAACATTTCAACTTCTTTGATTAATTCCTTCCATAGGTATGTTCTTCTTACTCTCCTCATTCTATTTCTTGTATTTTGATTGAATTTCCATAGTTTAATTGGTAAGAATTAGAAATTTCATGTTTAGGGTTCATATGCATAAATTTGGGGATTTTTTTATTCTAAGCTTGTTTTTGTGCAATTGATGATGCATTTAAGCTACATTGTTGATGGGTAATCCATTGGGAACCCAATTGTATGCCAATTTTGAGGATTTATGAATT
>JAPKLY010000344.1:119603-137751 GCA_026898435.1 Prunella vulgaris | reverse complement strand
AATACATATATTAATCCAATGAGATCTTGATTTTATTAGATATTCTTGTATCCAATATACATATCTATTTTCCATAAAATCTCTCATAAAATTAATATATCATATTTTTCGAAAAAATCAACACTTAATGGGCCCAAAATATTTCTTTTATTTTAATCACCTTGTCAATTGTTGGACATTTAATTGGGTTACTTGAGTGGCCTTTAGGAGAATTAAGATTAGTCCTCCTAATGGGCCTTAAATTCTAACTTTGAGCCCAATGTCATTCAACCCATTAACATTAATCTCACTCCACTATAGGATTAATGTCGCACTATCCATCTTAACCCATATTACAATCATATGGCTCCCGGTCATTATTTCCCTTGTTTAAGATCTCTTGTCCCTTAATTAATCAAGCCACTGAACGCTTTAATTAATTTAACATCTTATCCTTGGAGTAAGGGCAACTCTTCTTTACCATCATACCGGAAATAAATTCCACTTGCAAGATTTAGTATGACGAACGTTTAGAGCCCACCAAGGGGACTAATCATGCAAGACTCTCCAAGCACACGTTCCTCTGTATTAAATCTTAGCAACTGTCATGTTCTCAATGGCGTCACCCAAGATGCGAGGTATTGAGTCTTATTGACTCTCTACCCATAACAAAATAAAGTGCCACACACAGATCACACACATTCCAATTTAAGGGAGAGAGGTTTAGAAATAAACGACCACTGAGGTCTAATTCTTCATCCCATAAATCAGTACGGAAGAATTACCTCTCTGTAGGTCCTCTTCAATGCATCATAATGCACTAGTGCAATCCCTTGGTCAAGATAAGCCAATCTAGGATATACACATCAACCGTTTACCAATGGGGTGTTCAAATCCCATCTAGATTGTGAATTTAGTACTTGTTACAAGAAACTGATAATGTGATCTTGCTGTGAGTTATCCGGGGATCACCACATTTATCTATAGTGTAACTTGTACTATTATATGAACAGATTGCAATAAATAAATAACATTCATATTTATCTAAAGCACAGTGATAAAAGATTTATTTCAGATAAAGCTCAAAGATTCAGTTCAGTTATACAAAGTAAAAGCATACTTTCTAGTATAACCTTAACACCTAAAGCCTGAGTTTAATTTCAGGCAAGCTCTAGCCCAATTGAGAGAGGAGTGTTGGTCCCAAAGGCAGGTTTTAGAGTAAGAAAACCCTAAGCCAAGTCTCGCGGGGGGGGGGGGTTGAATAGACTTGAAGGTTTTCAAAACCTTTTTCAAATTTAGGCTTATTTTAAAAACCAGCAGACAACTTATAGATCGTCTGGTTTTGAAAATTGTGCGCTGTGTGTTTTAGTGCGGAAACATTTTAATGAAAACCTCACATAGTGAATTGTGCACAAATGAAGAACAGAAAGAAAATAACAAAAGACACAGGAATTTATAGTGGTTCGGACAAAGGTCCTACTCCACTCTCCACAATCCAACTAGACTTGTGGGGCTCTCCACTATCTTACTCACTCACTCACAAACTTGAGAGTACTACTCTCTTACAATCAATTAATGCTATACTGGCAATCGACTTAGAACAGCTTCTACAAAGCTTACAAAGGATAAGTATGAAAGAATGGGTTGAGTGCGAGTGAAGATTTTGACAGAGTTTCGGTAAGCTTTTAATGCATGTTGATCGATGCTGAAATCATCACTGGCACTCTAATTTATAGGGTCAAATAACTAGCCTTTGAGATAGGCTCGAAAACTGAGATCCTATAAATTAGGAATCAATCAAACATTGAAATTGATTGAATCCCCTTCATGATTCCCAGAAATCTTCGCGATCCACAATCAATCAAGTTTGTCCCCTTGATTGATTGATCTTCTATTCTGGGAATCTTCTCTTTTGTTGCAAGTCAACCCTTAATGTGATTCTGTAGAATCTGGGCAGAGCACAAGACTCCAGCTGATCTGTCTCCTCAGCTGGTGTATCGGTCTGCTGATACGTGGACCTCAGCTGATGTGCAGGTCTGCTGGTGCACCTCAGCTGATGTTATGAACTTGTTCTGGAATAAAGTCCTTGGTCTTTATCTTGTCTGCGACGTGCTCAGCTGATCTTATGATATCAGGTGATCTGACTCCTCTGCTGATCTACTCCAGGTACTCTGATGTCAGCTGCTCAAGTCTTCTGTCTTCTGAAATCTGCTAAGTCTTTAAGGCCTTAGCTGATCTTCTTCTCTATGATAGCTTTGAATTTTCTAGGTAGCAAGGTAGATTCCCCCTTACTAAAACCTATCTAATCCTAACTAATCATCCACTGACTAACAGGTTCAGCTGGTCCTATTACAAGCTGATTGGTTTATCATATCATCAAAATATCTAACAAGAATATCCTAAAAAATTCCCCCTTTTTGATGATATCAAAACCAACTCAGCTGATCTCAACAGATAAGCATATTAAATCAAGATCCATTATAGGACAGAAAAGAAGATCTTTAGATAAGATCCTTTAGACAGAAAGTTAATCGCAGCTGACAACAGGAAGTTGTCTGGAATGTAAAAACTTCATTAATCAAACAGAGAAGTTACAAGGTAAACAGGAACCTACCCACAACTGACTCAGATGGACTATTACTCCAAAGATTTCATGTTGTCAGTAGGCACCTGCATCCAGTCAAGGAACCTCTTCTCTATGTTCTTCAAAGCAGCAACAGAGGTAATTGGAAGATCTGTAAGAAACCGAGTCACCATCTGCAACCATAACTTTCAGATTTCCACCCAATCGATATTTCCATTATCATCTGATGGTGTGGAACAATACTCCAACTCAGACAACTCAGGCTGAACATCCACTGAGAGCATAGCTTCAGAGATTGCCTTTGAGAAAATTGGACAGTTCTCCTTCAGCCAGTCCCTGAACTCTGCATTTTTCTCCCTTTCTCCTCTGGTGTCTTCTCCTCTCAGTACATAGAAGTGAATAAAGGCCCTTTATTGTCTTCCAGAGGTCAACAAGCTCAGCAGACAGGTCCTTGCAAAACCAATCAATTGGACCATCGACCAGAGAATCATTGGGATCACGTATATACTTTCCAGCCTTCAACTTCCTAGCCTGAGGAGCCATCTTCCTTTCTTTCTTCAACCTCCTTTGCTAGCGTCTCTCCAGCTCATCATTCATTTCTCGCTCGTGTCTCTTGTTTCTCTCTTCTAGAGTCTCCTTCTCAGCTAGCTGCAACTCCTTGGCAAGCTTCTCATCAAGCTCAGCGTTCATGATACGCTTCTTCTTCTTCCTTGCTTCAGCAGCTTCTTCTTGCCTTTGTAAAGCCTCAGCCATCTTTTGATTTCTCATCTCCTGAGCCCTCTGCTGTGCCAGATTTCGAGTATTAACATACTCTTCAACCTTCTGGATCCTGGCTGACAAAACTCCATTATTTTCCAGCAGTAAGGCCTTCAAGGATTCCATCTCAGCTTTCAAAGAGGCAGTCTCAGCTTGCAGGGCAGCAATATCAGCTGAGTTCTTCTCTTCCCCCTTTTTGATATCATCAAAAACAGACAAAGAGGGAAGTGAAGTGGGAAGCATATCAATTGCAGCTTTGAGGTCTGCTTGGCCATCTTTACACTCTGCTACCTCTTTCTCAAGGTTTAAGGTCAGCAACCTTATCTTCTCAGACTCAGCCGAGAAAGAAGCATTGGCATTATCGAGAAAAGCCTTAGCCGTTTGCTCAATCCTCTTTCGAGAGAAGAAGAGCTCCTTTCTCGTAATATACAGGCCGTCTTCAAGAGCATCCCGCAGCTTATTTCTATGGTCCAGCAGAACTTGGTGGACACTCTGCTCAATAAGAGAAGGAGCAGCAAACTTGGCCGTCAGCAGAGTGGCCTTGACCTCCCTGATATGATCATCAAAATACTCTTTCATTGTATTTAAAATATCAGGAGTCACCTGGTCAACATGAGATATGGAGAAGTCCTCTGCCGGAGGGATGAACTCATAAGCCACCGTTTCTGGGCAATCCAGGGCTACTCCATCCTTGAGCAGTAGAGCCAGAGCCACCTTAAGAAGATCTTCTGGAGAGGTCAGCTGGGATGGTGCCATAACCTCCAAAGCATCCATCAGAATCTCTTCCCAGGCGGTGAAGGTAGCTTCACCCATCTCCTTCAGCAGCTCTATGAAGAAGGTAGCAGGACCTTCTCTAGCTTGAGCCCATGCAAGGCCATCAGCCAGCAGATCTTGATGGGCTGGGTAGTGGGTTAATTCAGGAATATAGAAGGCAATATGGGCATGAGCAGTGATGATCATGCCACGTTCGAGAGGCCATTTGGAGCAGAGGTGGGATAGTCTGGCTTGTTGGGCAAGTTCAGTGGGAGAGTTGGGGTTGTCAAGGTCAATGGGTTTTGACTGAGAGGGTTGGGGGTCAGCTGCTGGCTCACCAGAGGCAGCTACTTCCTCTGGTTCATTGCCCGCTGGGATTTGTGAGGGTGAGGGGTCAGCTGGTGGTGAAGGTGGGGCAGAGGTGCGAGAGATGTGGGATTCATGGTGTGATGGGGTGTGTGATGATGTGTGTGGGGAATCAGATGAGGGAGTTGGTTGGGCTGACCTGATATGAGAGGCTGCTATGGGTGTATTTGTTGATGATTCCTCTTTAGATGAATGAACCACCTCTGTTTCAGCAATCGATGGCTCTGCTGACTCCTCCTCGTCTGACTCCTCCTCTTCTCCATCAGAGTTATAGACAGTCTTCTCCTCTGAACCAGTCCCCTCGAATGATTCCTCCTCAGCTGACTCCTCTTCTGCATCAGAGGGCTCATCAACCAGCAGAGTGACTTTTGCAGCTGATGAGGTAGCAGCTGGAGACTTCTTCTTCAAACTGCTCAAAGGAGCAGTATCATCCTCGTCCTCATTTTCATCAAAGGACAACTTCCTTTGAACTGGGGTAACGTCCCTCTTGGACTTCTTACTCTTCTTACTCCCTCCAGCAGGCTTTGAAGCCTTCCTCTTCTGTTTCCTTCCAGTACCAGCAGAGGGACATGGAGCAACTGCTGCTGGATCAGCTTCAGAATCTGAATCTGCATCTCCCAGTACATCAAGATTGCTTCCCCTTAGAAACTTGGGGTGATTGTAATCAACAATCCATTCTTTTTCCCACTTATGCTCTAGCATCAGATGTCTCAAGATTATAGTAATCTTGGTAGCCATAGAACACTTAGAAGGTGGTCAAAATATATTACTATTTTAATTTTGAGGATTTATTAAATTAATTCTCTAAGGGCTCATTTGGTTCGTAAGATAAAACTATCTATCCGTCGAAAATATGCATATTTTCGACGGATAGATAGTTTTATCTTACGAACCAAATGAGCCCTAATTAAATAGTAAAATGATATTTATTGTACATGGTACAAGTCGTTATTAAATTATGAGTCTCCCGGTACTCGTAAATGGCAATAAATGACTGATTTGCCCTATTTATGAAGACGGCAGGAATCAATCAAGCTAATTTTGGTCGATTTGTAATCCTGTCATTCAAATTAGCATCAGCCAACCATATCGCGCCATGTGTCAGCGCAGATAAGGAAAGTTCTTCACTCTCCACCCTATAAATAGGGGGTGAAGTTCATGCATTTCAAATATCGAAAAGCATCAAAGACGAACGAGCAAGCAACAAATCCTCTCTACGAGCAACCTACGAGCTAAGAAGACCCATCGATCTAGCTCTTCGAAGATTCAAGTGTTCTTCACCAAATCTGAAGATGTTCTTCAAAGATTCAAGCCGTTCTTCGTCAAAACCCTCTAGAAACACCGTTTGATTCAAGACAAGAGACCAAATCCCTCCGATCAGATATTTTTCTTGAAGAATGCCTCAAAGATCTTCAACCGTTCTTCATCACATTCAAGCGTTCTTCGTCAAATTCGACCAGAAACACCGTTTGATCCAGAATCAAGGAGCGAATCCCTCTGATCAGACGTTTCTACCTTGAAGATCAACTTGAAGACAATAAGTGTTCATCACTGCCTTCAAGCATTCTTCGTCAAAGTTCATCCGCAAACGCACTTCGATCCAGGAGCAAGGGGCCAAATCCCTCCGATCAAGTGTTCAAGCCCAAATCCTGACTTGAAGATTTGAAGATCGTTCTTCACCATATTCAAGACGTTCTTCAAGGAAAATCTTCCAAGGACCTCGTTCGATCCGAATCAAGATGACATAGTCCTTGGATCAAGCGTTCAAGTCAAAGTCAAACCCCAGTCAAATCAAGACCAAAGCCGAGTCAAAAGTTGAAGGAGAATCAGAGGAACATAGCTAGAGAGAAGAACCCCAAAGTTGAAGAAAATAAATTGTATTTCATTCAAGTGTTAATAATATTTTTATTACACAAGAATTGTTATCACAGGTACTATGCACATTGGTCTTAAATTTTCTAAATCTGCTAATGATGTGAATTTGGTGGGCTATGTGGATTCAAATTATACCAATGATAGAGATAATAGGAAATCAACTACTTCTTATGTCTTTACCTTGTGTGGCTCTTGTAATAATTGGAAATCTCAATTACAGCATGTTGTTTCTCAGTCTACAACTAAGTCTGAGTATATTGCTATATCTAAAGCTGTAAAAGGGGCTATTTGGCTAAAAGGGTTGATCAATGAAATTGGTTTACTTAAGAAGAAAGTAGTTGTTTATTCTGATAGTCAATCTGCCATCCAATTATGTAAAAATCATGTTTTTCATGATAGGACAAAACATATTGATGTTAGATTTCATTTCATTCGTGACATCATAGAGAAAGACATAATTGAGCTTTATAAAAATTGCTTCTGTGAAGAATCTAGCATATATGGGCACTAAATGTTTGAGCCTAGAAAATTTTAAGTCATGCATGAAGTTGCTGAATTTTGATTCTATTGATTGAATCATTGTGCTTGGGAGGAGATTGTGTTTTTCTGAATACTCTTTTGCAATCTCTTATATGCTAAAAGTGTTTGTTTAAAACTTGTACTAATACATGTGTTTTCAGTGTGCAGGTTGGCTAGAAGCATGTACTACTAAATGTTTGTTGCCTGTGCAGGTTTTATAGGTAATGATGAAAGTAAGACCCCGAGTTCCATAATGGTGAAATGATGGTGCGGTGGGAATGGACCAAAGAAGGTGAAGATTTGTTGGACCAATATTGTGTAGGCCCATAACTACGGTTGGCTTTCTTTTTTGTGTCCATCTATTTTTGGTCCACTTGATCTTTGACCATTGGTAATTCATAGCAATCAATTAATCCCACATTAAATCTCTAATCTTGTGCAGCTTTCTATCTCTCCCTCATATCAAATAGTTGACCATGATTTACTTCATTTTCCCTCACCAGAAATTATGGCTTAATTGGCCGGAAATCATGGTTCACTCCCACTATATAAAGGGGTTCTTCCTTTGTTGTTAAGTGTGGTGAACAATACAGTTTGTGGTACTGTAGTAAAGAGTGAGAGAGGGTCTTGCTACCGAGATAAAGATTTATGTGTGTGAAGGACGTTGAGTCCGTTCCCAAGCACCGTGGGATACTTCACCGGAACCGTAAAGGGACAGTTCTGAACCCGATGTTTTCAATCTTTATATCTCGATTATTTATTATATCTCTTACTTATTTTGATTCACCATAAGTTTTATGAAACTATTGTTTACAAAACTTACAGAGAGGATATTTTTTATGAAATTATGATCTTATCTTTGATTTAAAAAATATTAATTTTAGGGACAATTTTATTTTAGTGGCTTGGAAATAATTCTTAGTATATTTATAGATTTTGTGAACTAACTTCTAACTACTAACAACTAATATTTACCGATAAAAAAAAACATATAAGATATTTTACAGAACTCAAAAGCCAAGCAAAATCCCTCAACAATCTTTGTCTTACAAATACATGTACTTAAAAGCTATATTGGAACTGTTACAAATATGTTGTAATTAGTTATTATTGTAGTCGAGATAATGCCCTGATTATTTATTTCTTTTTCGAAACATGATAAAATGTCAGTTGTGTTGTGGAAAAAGAAAACTTTATTCCATCAGACTTGTTTTAGTTAGAAAAATCTCAGCACAACAGGTGATGAAATTTGCAGCTAAATCAATGAAAAACAGGCAATCAATGCTCAATATAGATCTTAAAAGGTTACAGTTTTGTGAACAGCCTTCACCATATCTCCTGGAAACTGTGCTACTTAAGATACCATTTTGCATTAAGAAACCTGCCAAGCTAAGTGAAGTAGTAGAATTACCTTCTAATGCGCACTCCAGATGCTTGTTGATATACAACAGTAAGCTCTTCCAACAATTGGATGAGGCCGAAACAGGCAGAGGAATTTGGGAAAACATGGCGATTATTATTCATGCGAGGAGAATCAAGTTGTATCAGCTGCAACGTTCGGTGATGGGATTTATCAGTCAATCAAATTCTCATTGTCGTGTGATGCTGTAAGGATAGTCGGGCTAATTGGATTTCCAGAAAATATAAGCCACCCCTTATTTTCACTGTGCTTCAGACAAGGGTGCAATATAAACCCGAGCATAACAGCAACAAGACTAACAATCATGATTTTGAGGGTTGAGAAAGCCAATACTACACAGATCAGGATAGTCGGGAGAATGCACATTAAGGTAGCACTGATTGTCCCTCCAGGTATCTTGTACGGCCTAGGAACATTAGGAGCTATAATTCTGAGTCGAACAAAAGCTATGAATTCCAATATCATTCCAAAGCAATATAAGATATTCTCTGTAACACCCCGCATAGGCAGCAGCTTTTAGCCCTTTAATTATTTTTGTCTTAGGCGTGAGTTTGTGTGAGTACAAGTTTAGTCCTTTAAGTTGTTATGCCTTAGTATTTCTAAATTGGTTGCTTAGTATTAGTTGTCCCAATTAGTATTAATTGGACTCTTATGATAGTACTTAAGTTTCGAACTATTAGAGGAAAGAAGAATAATATTATTGTTGAGGTTATAGTATTAGTCCTTTAAGATTAGTGTTTCCTTAAGTATTAATTCATTAAGGGCATGTTAGTAATTGAGGAAGTTAATTTAGGGATTTGACTTTATGAGGATTTGACCAAGAATAGGATTAAATAACACTTGGGATAGTATTGATAGTATTTTCGAAAAAATTGGTTCTTAGAGTTATAAGAATTTTCGAAAATAAGGAGTATTAAGACAAGGATTTCTAGTATCTTATTTATGGAAATAAGTCATATTCTTATGCAAGAGAATATACATGCTTGAAGGTTAAGTATCACAAGAATAAAGAGTTAGTAAGGATCTTTTAAATAAGGAAATAAGTTACCAAGTATGGAAATAGAGATACAACAAGATTTTGGGCCAATTTTCTTTCCCCTCTTGCAAGATTTCGGCCAAGGCCTTATTCAGCCCCAAACCCTACTTTTCCAACTCTATAAATATGTATTGATCAAGTTCCTAAGACCCCTAGACACCCAAAAATCGGCAGCCACCTCTAGCACCAAATTTCGGCCAACATATGAAGCTATAGGACCAGTTTTTCCAGCAGCTTGTAGAGGTAGAAAGAGAGCAAGTCCCGGCAGTTTTGAGTGAGGAAAGGAGTAGGATTCAAGCACAAGGATTAGTCAAGCCAACGTACAACACTTCTCTATTTTTCAAGTCAAGAAAAGGTGGAGGTTTAAACGGTGAAAAGTGGTAACTATAGTTCGACTTTTAAATATTTAGTTTGATGCAATTATGTGTTTATGTGCTAATATGAATGGATGGTCAGCTCTACCATCAATCTATGAATGAACAATCAGCTATATTGTCAAATGAATGTTAAGGATGATCAGCTATATCATCAATGAATGGATACGAAAGTCGTATCATATGTTAAGACAGAAGGGTATGTTTACATGTTATTGTGTCCTTTATATTTAGACTTCGAACTAAACTATCCCCACGGAGTGATTATTTTATAATTGCTCACCCCTTCACCGAATTATATTTTCAGATTTTCAAGAGTAAGGTGACGAGATTGGCGATGCGGAGGAAGGTGGATGTGGTGCAAGAAAGAAGAAGTTATTGGATTGAAGTTTAATTAAATAATTCCAAGTAGGCTTTTATTTCATGTTTGCAAGTATTATATTTAATGTTTTCGGCACTTTATGTTTGCCACAAGACTAGACGTTTGCATGTTTTAATTCGATGAGTGCATGGACACGTAGATGATTGATTTAGGATATGCTATGGTTTGATGAATTATAGGATTTTTATTATGGATTTATATGAGGTATTATTATTTGATTATGTGTTAATTTGCATGATTATTAGGAGTTAAGTTGATGAATTTATTTAATAATATGGCAGCTGATGATTCGAATTTTATACGCATGATTAAGTGATTAATTTATGTGTTTAATTGTTCTTAAGAAAATTAGTTATTGTCCTTAGTTGCATGATCAATAAGTTAAGTTTTATAACTCCAAAAATTATGAAATTTTACCAGAATGTTTGCCATGATTTATAATGTATGTTGACCAATTTTCAGGAGTTTTTACTTAGTGAAAGTCGAGGTTTCCAGTTCTAGTCCTTTATGTGTTTCTAGTCCTCAAAATTCTTGTTTTCAAATTACCGAATTTATGCCCAGCTTATTTTCGAAATTTTGGCAGTTTATTAGTCATAAAATATTAAGTATTTTGGTCATAAAAATCAGGAGCAAAAATCGTTTTAAAGTTTCAGCTCAAAATTAGTCCTTTATCTTTGTTTTACGAGCTTTTCAAGTGTTTTAAAGATGAATTTGCGTGGAAAGTCTTTACAATATGTTTAATATGATTTTATTGAGTATTTAGAGGCCTTAGATTATTTAGCAAGATAATAATATTAAAGAAAATGGATTTGGTATTAGTTAGTGGACTGTTCTTATACACAATCAGTTTTGATGAGTACACCCAGGCTGTTTTCGTGAGTTTTAGGTACTAGCTGCTGTATATGATTTGTTTAAGTATTATTGCATGATTTGATCAATGTCTTGGTTGATGTATGAAGTTGGAATGATTTGATCTCTTATGATGATTTTATTAAAACATGTTGGATACAATTGAGATGATATTATTTATGTTTTTCATGGACGTATTGAATGAGTTATTTATTGTGAATGTTTGATTTATTTGCCTTTAAATAAAAAGGGGTTTTTCAAAGAAAAGAATTTTACTTAGTAGAAAGGGTGCACGTTCTAAAGAATGTTTCTATTAAATAATTAATTAAAAGTGAGACTTCCGCTGATTTGTAAATGTATAGAAATTTTAGGGCGTGACATTCTCTGCAGCTACTATCTCTTGAAAACTCAGCCACGAAAGAAGCGCCAAACCTGAGGCTGAAAACAAGATTCCAACTAGAGGAGTACCATAGTTAGATCTCCTAGCAAAAAACTCGGGAAGCATCCCTCGTTCGGCCATACCCAGAAGCTGAAATGAATCACTGCTCATTTCAGCTACAAACATCCCCATGTTTGACATAGCTGCAGCGCCCTGAATCCACCATCTCAGCCAGGCCCCACCTAGGATCGTTGCTACGTCTGAGAAGTAACCGTCTGTCCACAACTCACGGTTAAGGGGAATAGCTCCGGTTCCAGTTAGTAGAGGGAAGAAATATGAAAGAACAACGAGAATTAGTGCGTAAAACAGAGCTTTTGGCAGAGTTTTCTTTGGGTTTTCTACTTCTCCAGCCAGTGTGCTTATCGAGTCCCAATAATTTAAATTCCAAAAGAGAGTGTTGAGATATAAATTCCAGTTCACATTGTGAATATCTGCAACCATCCATCTTCTAGGCTCCAAGTTGGGGATTGAAATGAATCCCATGACTATGAAAGGGAGAATGCAGAAAATACCGAGTAGTACAGCAACCCATCCAACAATGACTAAACCTCTGTAGTACATGTATGTCAAGGCAATCGTCAAGGCTAGCACTGCAAAGAAATTATGAATGCAATGTTACTAAATTTCGGATTTTATCAAGATATGTGGGGTGAAGCGGTGTTGACGACAAATTTTCTTTTAAATAAGACACCACGTAAAAAAATTGATAAAAGTCCATATGAATTATGGCATGGTCCAACAACATCCTATAAATATTTAAAAGTGTGGGGGTGTCTTGCAAAAATTGCGATTCCACCGCCTAAGAAAGTAAAAACAGGCCCTAAAACTGTTGATTGTATATTTATTGGATATGCACATAACAGTAGTGTCTATCGGTTTCTTGTGTATAAATCACAAATTGATGATATACATAAGAATACGATCATGGAATCAAGAAATGCCTCATTTTTTGAGCATATATTTCCATGCAAAATAAATGTTGAAATAAATTAAGGGGCTAGTACTTCTAAAGAACATGCAAACCCTAGTCACGCAAACCCTAGCCATGAAAACCCTAGTTTTGCAAACCCTACAATTGATGAAATTGTAGATGACGAAGAGGTTGAACCAAGACGTAGTAAACAAGCACGAGTAGAAAAATCCTTTTGTCTGGATTTTCTAACTTATATGCTCGAAAGTGAACCTCAAAGCTTCAAGGATGCCGTGAACTCTTCCGAAGGTCCTCTTTGGAAAGAAGCAATTCAAAGTGAAGTTAATTCTATTTTGCAAAATCATACGTGGGAACTAGTGGATCTCCCTCCGGAGAGTAAACCATTAGGGTACAAGTGGATTTTCAAAAGGAAATGAAAGTGGATGGGACCATTGATAAATACAAGACAAGACTTGTGATAAAAGGTTATAGACAAAATGAAAGTCTTGACTATTTTGATACATATTCTCCTGTAACGAGAATTACGTCGATAAGATTAATCATAGCAATTGCAGCTTTGAGAAATCTTGAAATACATCAAATGGATGTAAAAACCGCCTTTTTAAATAGTGATTTAGATGAGGAGATTTACATGAAATAACCCGAGGGTTTTTTAGCTTCGGGACAAGAAAACAAGATGTGTAAATTAGTAAAATCATTATATGGTTTGAAATAAGCACCATATTCATGTGTCCTTATATGGTTTGAAAAAATCATTAGATGGTTACATAATAATGTGTCATTATGTAGATGACATTTTAATCATTGGAAGTAATGATAAAATGGTAAAGTCCATAAAGAATATGTAGAATTCCAAATTTGACATGAAAGATATGAGACTAGCTGATGTTATACTTGGAATTAAAATTCATAAAACATCAGATGGGATTTTCTTGAGTCAAACTCATTATGTGGATAAGATTCTAGAGAAGTTTAGCAAAAATGATAAGGGTTTTGCTAGAACTCCGATAGATCCTAGCCAACATCTAGCCAAAAATAGAGGTGAAGGTGTGAGTCAAGTGGAGTACTCAAGAGTAATAGGCAGTCTAATGTACTTAACCAGTTGTATAAGACCGGACTTGGCCTACGCCGTAAACAAGCTAAGTAGATACACTAGTAATCCGGGTGGGTGTCACTGGAAAACTATTGTAAGAGTACTTAGATACTTAAGACATACGTGATAATATGGACTGCATTATACTAGATATCCGGCTGTAATTGAAGGTTATAGTGATGCTAATTGGATATCAGACATAAAGGACTCAAAGTCTACAAGTGGATACGTCTTCACTTTAGGAGGAGCAGCCATATCTTGGATATCTTCTAAGCAAACGTTGATAGCAAGATCCACCATGGAATCAGAGTTTATTACTCTAGATAAATGTGGTGAAGGCTTGAATGACTTAGAAATTTTTTAGAAGATATTCCAAAATGGACGAAACCTGTGCCACCAATTTGCATTCACTGTGATAGTCAATCAGCAATTGGTAGGGCACAAAGTAATCTATATAATGCTAAGTCTAGACATATCCGTTGTAGACATAATACCTTAAACAACTACTCTCAACTAGGGTTATCACAATAGACTATGTAAGGTCTAAAGATAACATAGTAGATATGTTAACCAAAGGGTTAAATAGAGAGTTAGTTTTGTCGTCATCTAGAGGAATGAGTCTTAAAACCTTAGAAAAATGAGTTGAGATGAAGTAAAACCTTACCTAAGTGATTGGAAATCCCAAGAATTAGGTTCAAAAGGACAACCTAACTGTCTAACTCAAAATCACTGTTTTGTGGGGGATAATCTAATTAAACCCTAGAAAACCCATTGCCTAAAAGATGTTACAGTGAAGTGTTGTGAGGATTAGCAAAATGGCTATTAATGATTTCAGAAGAGTTTGAGATACTCTTAAAAGAATCACCTATGTGAGAGAGAAGTGGGGCCGCTTCGAAGGGAATATTTTAAGGCATATTCCTAGAAACTCTTGCAGAATCAGGCGGATGTTCATGGCAAAAACGAACATACTCATGAGAACTGAGAGTTGTTAGGAAGAACTTGAGTGAATTACATCATCGTTTACACTAATGGTTGATAGTTCAAAGACATCACGTCTACTATTCAATTAGTAAAGTAAGTGTATTTTCACAAGGGAAGGTTCAAAGGGTAACACCTACCTATCCTTTGTAAGCTTCTAACGTCGATATATATCACCAAAAACATTTTTTGATATCTGTATCAATTTCCATTCATGTGGGGGATTGTTGGAATTTGTACTCCTCGAAGAGAGCTTCGATTCGGTATATTACTCGCCCAATTCCGATATTGGGTGAATGAGAAATTGAGATTTTAAGGTTGTTGTAACAAAGATGGATTATCCTGAGGACATCTTGATCCTGAGAATAGTTCATCCTGATCCTGAGGATAGTCCATCCTGAAACTATCCTGAGAATAGTCCTGAGTGGATCTTGAAGTAGTCATGAGAATTTATCCTGAGAATAGTCTTGAAATTAGTCCTGAGTGGAAATAAATACAAATATTTTCGGGCAATTTGCCACATTCTTTTGCCAATTATTCTGCTATTTTCTTTCATATTCAGGTGATTTTACGAACAATATCTCAGTTCGTTTAAGCAAGATATAGGGCAATATCGTTGTCTTTTATCGTTGTATTCTGGAAAACAAGTGTCTCATATATTCACTAAGCACCTAGAGTGAAAGACATTATTTATTTTAAGGATATCGTGTTTTACACGAGCCTCGATATCCCGTATATTTTTCATTGTTATTTCCATCCATTGAGGTGTGAGACGGTGGTTGTGGATTGTAAGATGCCACGTCTTTCTTTCTGTGGTCAAAGTAAGAATGAAAGGTCACAAAATATGAAATTGCTTCCTTATGTTCATGCGGCAAGGAATGATGTGGGACAAACATTAATAGTTGTACTTGTAGCAATTATCTAAGCAATTATTCCTACCAATTTTAATTCTCAAATTATTTGAATCTTAATTTTCTACCAATTGGGCCGAAATCATTAAAATAAAAAGGATTAATTCTATAAAAATGCACCACATTTTACTCAATTTTCAATTTAATCCTAAGCTTCACAATTATTATAAAAAATCCCAACCTTTTAAAGAATTTCAATTTGATACACATTTTTTTATTTTCGATATGCAATTGATGACGTGTCTCGTTGGAGCGCGTGAAAGATTGTCACGCTGACGTACACGTATTATATTATCTATTTATTTTTTATTTTTTAGTTTCCACGTCATATATCATATACACAAAAAATAACAAAAGTTATATTAAAAAAATATTTTTGAGTGTCGTTTTAAGTCTACCTAGAATCCGGTGTAAAAATATTTTTTTATTGTATTTCTCATTCAAAAAAACATTTTGTAATATAATTTTTTTTTGTATATATTAGATATGATATGAAAACTAAAAAATAAAAAGTAAAAAGATAATTTAATACGTGTACGCCAACGTGACAATCTTTCACGCACTTCAGCGTGACACATCATTAATTGCGGACCGAAAATAAAAAACGTGTATCGAATTGAAATTATTTAAAAGGTTGAGATTTTTTATAATAATCGTGGAGCTCATGATTAAATGGAAAGTTGAGTAAAAGGTGATGCACTTTATAAATATTTTTTATATTTGTAATTTTTATTTGAATTTATATAACAGATCTTATATAACAATTGTTATTTATTTGCATATTTTGTGAATAACATTCCAAGATCAGTTGCAAACATTGCCAATTAAAGCACTTTGAAATCTTAACATAATTAATTACATTTTTTAAGAACAATAAAATTTTGAACTAACAAAACAAGAACTGTAATTTATGAGATTGATAAAGTAAAAACCGTAATTTTTTAATAACAATTTAAGGACAATAACTTCTAAAAAGTAGCAAATTGAGATCAAATTACCCCGAATTCAAATCAACAAAATACACCTAAATTAGCTCAAATCGGATCAATTAGTCCGATTTTAATTGATTTGAACAAATTTGACTTCAAGCCGCTACCTTTTTAAATTATTATCCTTAATTTATCACTTAAAACAAATTAATACTAATGAATACTTCTTTAAAATTTTAATTTTAATTCTTTTTTTTTAAAACTCCGCATGAGCGTAATTATATCTAGGCTTATATTGTTGGTTGTCAAATGGTTTAAGCCCAATGTGAAACCCCGAATATGAGACCTCATAATATAATGAGGAAAAAAAAATATCAATGAGGAAAATTAATCAATAAAATAATTATTATATTTTTGATTAACTTTTCTTTTAGATAAAAACTTATATAAAAATTTTTATGGTAAAATTTTTTGAAAATAGAAAATAAAAAAAAGTTAGCGGAGGCACCTCAGGTTAACCCCATCGACATAGGAATAGCCAAGTAATATGGGCATATATGTGTTCAGGGATAATTTAACCCATGCTCAATTTTTTATTATTTTTTAGTTCTTGTGAATTATAGAAAAAAATTAAATAATATGTTATAAATTTAAAATTTTGCTTTCAATTTGTGTTATTATATGGATAAATGAATGTTAATATGGGAGAAAATATAATTATTATTTCATATAATAACACATATAAATACTACTACAAAAAACACTTTACATAGTTTTACATAGAGAGCTCATTAGCAAATGAGTTCTCTAATTGCTCACTTAGAGAACTCATTTGCTAATGATTTTTCTAAGTAAATATAAAAATAATTAATAAAAAAAAATAACCTACAAAGTGGTTATGAACTGCTACACAATTTTTTATTTTTTATTTAAAAAAAAAAAGACTTGCAAAGCGGTTCTAAAACCGCTATAATGTTCACTGCAGTTATAAACCGCTATAATGCTAAAGCTATAGTCTTATGATTATCCCCAATATATTCCTCAAATATCTCAACACTCTCTCCTTAAATATCTCACACAAATCACAATTTCTCGTATCTCAACCCTCTCTCAGATCTCTCTCACAAATCACAATTCCTTAAATATCTCAACCCTCTCTCAGATCTCTCACAATTAATCCGCCGGATTCCTTCCTCACCTCTCGTCGGCGAGACCTTCTTCCTTCCCTTTCGCCGGCGAGTCCCCTCCCTCCGCCCCCAGTCTCTTTCTCAGTTATAGAACAAATCGGCCCATCCATAAACGCCGCCTAGAACAGATCGGCCCATCCATCAACGCCGCCTAGAACAGATCGGCCCCCCGTTAGCTGCCGTAGAACAGATCGGTCCCCGTTAGCCGCCGCAGAACAGATCGGCCGCCCGCACCATAGCCACCGCACTGCAGCACCTGCAACATCCGATTCGAAGCCGGCTACGTCAACAGAAGCGACATTGTCGCCGGATTCTGCTCACCGCGACTCCATCGAGCGCCGCCACGGAAACTCTAATCATCGGAAACCGTATGCCCTCCTCTCTGGTAATTGGAAGATAGTAATTGGGCCTAATTCACTAAGCCCAAAAATTTCTTTTATTATTTATTACTATTTTTATTCTTAGGAGGATTTTTTCTTCCGTGCAAGTGTGTGAAGGTAATGAGAATTTCATCTTTTTTAAAGAAAAAAACAATCCATCTTTATTGTACTTTTTTAGAAAAAGAAACTCACGAATTCTTGCATGCATTTAGATTTGTAATTTGACTTCAAAATTTTTTTATTTTAATTTTAATTTTTTTCAAAATACAAAGAAAAAAAGATGAATCTCTAACTTCTGAAGTTATTATTAATTATTTTTTAGAGTATTATTGATTATAAATTTAAATATTTTTTTTCAAAATTTAAATAAATTATATGCACATATGTATAGTAAAATGACTGAAAAA
>JAPKLY010000344.1:0-114603 GCA_026898435.1 Prunella vulgaris | reverse complement strand
GTAGATGGGAAATGTTAGGTTCATTTCCACGCACGAGTTGAATAGGGGAATATTCATGATATGCAGTTGGTCGGAATTGGATTAGTGATGATGCATGTAAGATTGCATGCCCCCAACATGAAAGGTAAGTTCGTTTTTTGTAGTAGTGGTCTAGCGATTAATTTAAGACGTTTAATTAATGATTCAGCTAGACCATTTTGAGTATGAACATGAGGGACCGAATGCTCCACTTTGATTCCCAGTGCCATGCAAAAATCATCGAATGCCTTAGAGGTGAATTCACCGGCATTATCCATACGAATGGATTTAATAGGATGATCTGGGAATTGAGATCTCAATAGAATAATCTGTGCAATAAGCTTTGCAAAAGCAGTATTGCGAGTGGATAGCATGGTGACATAAGTCCACCGAGTGGATGCATCTATTAGGACCATAAAATACTGAAATGGTCCAGATGCTGGGTGTATCGGTCCACAAATATCTCCTTGAATCCGCTCAAGGAATTTAGGAGATTCAGTTCTTACTTTACTACTAGAAGGATGAATTATTAGCTTACCCTTTCTGCAAGCATCACATATGTATTCATTAACAGAAGGGATTCTGTTGTGTGTTATGTTATGGCCAGATAAATTACATAGAATCCGATGCATCATAGTTTGTCCTGGATGTCCTAACCGCTCATGCCATAGTTTAAAAGAATTTGGATCATTAAATTTTAGATTAAGAGATATATGGAGATTGGAGGGTCTGATGTATGTGTAATACAAGCCAGACGAGAAAGTTGGAAGTTTTTCAATGATGTGTTTACGATAATTTAAATAGTGAGTCATCAACAGATATTCACTATTGTCCTCAGTATTTGTCTCAATATGATAGCCATTCTGTCGAATGTCTTTGAAACTGAGGAGGGTACGCTTTGATTGTGGAAACAATAAAGCATTTTTTATTATTAATTCGGTACCCATATGTAGAATGATTGACGCTCTTCCGAAGCCAACGATTTGTATGTCGTCATCGGAAATAGTATTGACACTTCCTTTCTTTTCAGTTAATGTTTGGAAAAATTATCTATCTTTTAAGATAGTAAGTGTAGTAGCACTATCTACTAAGCACAAAACATTAATTTCCATGAGCACTTAAGTGTATGTTTGGATACGTTTAGATATGAGGAATGCTAAGGAGAGCAAAGATTACAGACGCTGATTGATCAGCCGCACAAGGGATCACTTAGGTCCTACTTTATCAAGAACGTATTAAATTATTTTTGTAGACAATAGTGATCGATAATTGGATTTGACTGTAAAAGTAAAGCATCGATAAGCATTCATAAATAAAATCCATAAAAGGTATCATGCAACATAGTCAAGATAAAAGCCAGTCAAACATGCTGGTCAAACCAAATAGCAAATAGTATCAAATAGTCTAATAAAGCAAGTAAACAACAGGTTGATGTCGATCACTGATTGTCTCCAAAGGCGTTTACAGTCATTGTATCACCCAAGAGGTCATCCTTCTCCATGTCAAAGCCTGCAATGGGCAGGTCGGTGTGGTGTGATTCACCTTTAGGAGCTTTCCCCTTTTTGTCCTTAAGCATGCGTTGATATAGCTCCACAAGATGTTTTGGAGTTCGACACTGGCGAGACCAATGGTCGTCGCATCCACACTTGTGACAGAGTTGCTTGTTCTGTGCACCTGAGCTCGATGGTTTGTCTTGAGGTGCATTCTTTTCAGTTGCACTAGATTGTGCATTGTTGCGACCTCTACCTCTTCCCCTACCACGGCCTCGACTTCGGGTCAAACCGTGTCCCCCACTCGCCTCATTTCCTTTTCCACGTTTATGGCCTCTAGAGTTCCTCCGAGTAGCATGTGCTTCAGGCACATCTTGTGAGCCAATCGGTCTAGTATTGTGATTTTTTATCAACAATTGGTTGTGCTTTTCTGCAACTAGAAGTGCAGAAATGAGATCGGAGTGTGATTGATACTCTTTGACCCTGTACTGCTGCTGGAGTACAAGATTACTAACGTGGAAGGTGGAAAGAGTTTTCTTGATTAACTGATCATCAGGTATCGGTTCATTACACAGCTTGAGCTGCGAAACTATGCGATGTAGGGCGGAGTTGTACTCCGTCACAGACTTAAAGTCTTGGAAACGAAGTGTTATCCAAGCATGTTTGGCTTCGGGGAGGATCACATTTTGTTGTTGTTGGAATCGATCCTGGAGGGATTTCCACAACGTCAATGGATCTTTTTCAGTGAGGTATTCATTCTTAAGATCTTTGTGAAGATGATGTCTTAAGAAGATTAGAGCTTGTGCCTTTTGGGCTGGAGTGGATTTCCACCCTTGTGTGGTTGTGTCGGATAAGTCTTTTGAAGCTAGGTGGATTTAAACGTCTAAAACCCATGTCAAATAATTGTGGCCATCTAGTGCCATTTCATCAAATTCGCGTTTGGTGATGTTTGACATTTTTGTTGCTACAAAGAAAAGAATTAATAAATTTAGAATTTATTATTGTTTGTAGCAATTAAAAATAGGGCTTAAGATAAAATGCAATGACAAATTAATAATAGGGGTGTATTTAATAAAGGATTGGGTGTATGACTTGTGAGACAATTATTAAAGGGACTTGAACCCAAAAATAATTATTGGATAAGACCTTTTAAAAAAAATTGATGATTTGGGCTTTCATAATACCATTATGAATTTTTATTAATGAGACTCGGGCCCAAAAATAATTGTTAGGATCCAAATTAATTATGATCGACTAAAATAAAATGCCCAATCAATTAATTAAAAAAAAATTGGCCTAAGTAATTAATTAATATTATTATTAATTAATTTTTTTTATAATTAGGGCATTAGCCCAAATTAGCAATTTAAAAAGGGCACTGGCACATTTGTGATAAGGAAGGCAGAAGCCCAATAGACATAAGCAGGCCTAGGATTTAGTCGGTCCATTTGGAATAAATGAATTAACAGGCCCCAATCAATTAATGAATTAATGGCCCAAAACTTAAAAGGCCCAGTTTGTGATTAGGGTTTCAGAAGATATGATCAAGATTTTAGTTTCCTTTCTTTACGCAGACTATTTCGTGGAAAGAAAGAAGATTTGTTGGGCGGAATTTTCGACGAAATAACCGGATCATGGGCGGATTTTTTGCCATCGTGGAGTCACGTGTGCACCGCCGTGTATCTCGCCGTTGCGGACCTTAGCGCTCAGTGGCACGGTCGCGGTCGGGCAGTCGCTGCCGCCGCGGGTGAGGCATCGCCGTCGCGATTCTTCGCGGCTCACCGTTCAGTGCGCTGTCGCTGTTCAGGCGAAGGGGTTCGTTGTCACAGCGTGCATCGCGAGAAGGAGCCGACGCGTATCGGTGTCGCTCAGGGCCGTGCCTTCGTGCACGTTCTCCGGCGGTCGCGCATCCACTGATGCGAGCGCAAGCAGTCACCGCCGCAGGCGCGGACATCCGCCGCCGCAGGCGCGAACAGCAGCCTTTGCAGGCGTGATCAGTCGCCGCTGCAGGTAGGTTTCGAATTTGGTTTTCGATATATGAAGATAGCAGAGTTTCTGATATCGATTCAGTTGGGAAATTTTTGAAGTTTTGATAGGGGGTTTTTTGAAAAAAAGGTTTTCGATTTCTGAGGAAGGAATTTTGAAATTTTTTTGACAGAAATCGGTTTGGTTTTGAGGATGAAACCCCGAAGTGTTTCTGAAAAACCTGATTTTTTTTAAATCGATTGTAATCGATTCTGGTATTTATCAAAACAAATAAAAATTGATTTCTGGAAAACAATTTTGTTTTGAACCTAGTTTTTGAAAAAAAATTGATTTTCTATTTTCGAACAAGAAAAAGGATTGATATCGATGTTGATCGATTTTGATTTCCTGGGTTTCTGTTGAAGAAAAAAATCCAGAATTGTTTTGGCAAAATAGAGGGTTTCGAAAAAATTTATTTTGGAAAAAGGGTTTGCAAAAAAAATCAGAATCAGATGGGTTTTGTTTTGCAAACAGTAGAGAATAAGAAATTCGATCGGGGGATCGATTATTGTTTCAGGGTTTTGTTAGGGTTTTGTTATGCAACGTGATGTATAGCATACAAGATAGCATACAAAACAGTGTACAAAAACACATATAACATGGATGTATATTCTGCAGGATCAATATATCATAAGCATGGATTTATAATTAAAAGAAAAATATAATACACATGCTCAGTCCAGCATAAATATCATATAAAAGGAACATGTCATAAAGCATACGATTTGCAGGGTATAAAGCATAGATTCATGGCAGCATAATCATATTTACATATATGCTGATAATTATCGACATATACCCTAAGCATGGATTTCTATTTTTCAGAAAATATAATAAATAAACTTACAGTTTTATCGCTTAATAAATTCCAAAAAAATCAGAGGGTGAGTATTGAATCCAATCCGAAAACTGCTGGAGCAATCCTCTCGTAAATCCTTAATGCTCATAGAGACTCGTGCTGATAACGTGTTGTAATCGAGAGAAAAGTGCAAGCATAAAAGTAAATAACACGGAGTTTGGTAACCCAGTTCGCCACAGAGTGACTACGTCTGGGGGCGCCCAAGCCAGGAGAGTATAAACTATATCTGCCGTTAAAAGTGTTCACAATACTGAGAATAATGGAATACAAGGGAACAATACAATATAAATAAGAGTACCTAACCCTAAGTCTTGTGGGCCTAAAGCCCACTGGACTATAATCCTAATATTATGTCCATATAATATAATATATTATTTCAATATATTATAACACCTTGAGCCTGATTAATTTTTTATATATATATATATATATATATATATATTTAATAATTTCTATGGCAAAAATTTCTACGCAAGTGTTGATTTTTCTTATATACAATCATTTCCCCTCATCACTGTCCATCCTTTTTCTCATTTTTTCAATATTAAAGCAAAAACACTAAAGATATAGTCAGCATCAAGAACACATGGACAGAAAAAATATGAATAGGTACTGTTTGATAACCGTTCATGATAAGCTTATCATAAAATTGTTTTAAAGTATCAAATATTTGATTAAATGTATCAAAATATTCACCAGGTGTATCAAAAGTTGAGATTAATAAAATCAATAACAATTATAACATAATATCATTAACCGTAATTTTTTATACATATGATGAAATTTTTGATACACTTGATTAAATGTTTGATATTTTAAAGCTGGTTAATGATAAACTTATCATGAACTATTTTCATAGCCAAAAATATATATTCAACAAACATCACCCTAGCTAGCTCTTCAAATTACAAAAGTATCAAACCAACCAGCTTAAGAAATACCAAAACTATCGACTGATAGATGGAAGCATAAGAATTTAATTAGAAACACCATGCATTCAATATTTCAGAGATAGCGAAGTCCTTAAAAATTAATTGAAATATATCTCGAATACCAAATGTTTAAAACCTTGCAAGAAATATGATGATTAGCCAATGATCAATCACTCTTGAGTATCACCTTAGCAGTTGGGGAGGATCTTGGCAGTTTCTCTGAAATTAGAACCAACGTCTGCTGCGGATATGACGTGAGGTCTGTATCCCAGAGCACCAACTTTTCAACAAAAACTCTATATATACGAATAAGAACGAGAAATCACACAAACATACACCAAGATCAACTATCTTCAGTTGCAGCAGAAAGGATTCGGGGAGATTCATTTCGAACTCCACTACTTCTGTTGGCGCCAAAATATCTAGAAAATCGATGACTAGCATCTTCAAATTAGGTAAAATCCGAAGCAGAGCCACCACTTCATTAAACTCAGTAAAATTATGAAGACAAAGATTCAAAACCTCGACAATTTCAAGACCTGGTTTGATAATTGATTAGATAGTGATCTGAAAAGGAAAGCAAGGAAAAAGAAAACAGTACTAACTACTAACATTAGCACCAAATAACCGATAAAAAAACATTAGCTCCAAATAGCTATAAGATTAAGGGCAAAAATAAGGACAAAATAAGTTGTAATCAAGGATTTATGCCTTAAGGTTGTGAAGAGAAGAGAAGTCAAAGAGGTATTAAGCGGATCATACTTTACTTAAGATCAGCGATAACGACTTTATTCTCTGTTCTATCTTATATTTACCAAGTTCAATAGACATGTAAAAATGTCAGAATGCAACCAAGAAAGCACATAAACACGGGAACAAAGTGAATGGGATCAATAATGTGAGGATGTGAGATTTTTATCATGAAAATAAAATCCGGATCAAGTAAAAATTTACGTAACACTACCTATGAATTCATCCAACTCATAAATTTAAATTCCTGCGTGTTAATTAAAACAGAAGGAATGTTGATACAATTGCATGATTTTAGTGTGCTTTTATTGTTTATTTTTGTTGTGATTTCATACTTTATTTACTCAATTTTTTATCAATTGTGCTTACTTGAGAAAATATTAATTGTGTTACAATTTGATTAATTGGTGGATTAAATTATTGACCCAAAATTATTATTAATTTATTGAGGCCCAAAGTTAATTATTTAATTTTAGCCCAATTTGAAAGCAAGAAATCGAAGCCCATTTGTAATTAGGAAAGGTAGTCTATAGTGTTATTGAAACTCATTCCAATTTGTTGACCGAGAATTTCAGGAAAGCTCTCACGTACCACCACCATTCAGTAAATGTTGAGTCATTCAACAGCCTTCTACTTTCGAAGCCTTGCCGCAGTTAATCCTTTCAACACCACCAGGCAAAACCTCACGCCGGAAAAGCTATCATTGCCGGCACTGCCCCTGTTTTGCGAAGCTGTTGCTGCCAGAGTTCGCACAGCGACCGGAAACCGATCAAAGAAGTCTTATCGCCGGAAGTTCCAGCCATTCGCGCATCTGCTGCCGGAGTCAATTGAAGCTGGAAAAGCCAACATTGTTCACAACCCCTGTAGCCGTCGAAGCCCCCGTCAATTGCAACAGCCACCCCCCTAAACTTCTGAATTAATAGAGGTTTTCGGAATTAATTGCTGAAATTAAAGAAGCCGTTGAAGTATGAGCCTTCCTCTGTTCCAAGCTCATACGTCAAAGCCGCTGCTCTCTGAATTTTTTAGTCTCTCGCCGGAACTCACTCGCCGTCGCTGTCCTTGTTCGAATCCATCAAAGAACGGCCGTCGAAGTTCTCCAGAGCCGCTACACCCACCATGCTTTTTTCACTGTTCGAAGAAAATAGAAGAAAGAGTTGAAATTGTTCCAGTGAAAAGTTGCTGAGAAAAGGTAAAGAACGATTTTTACTCTCTTCACCCGTGCTTTCCTTTTTCTCTTCGCCCTAAGGGGACCGTGCGGATGTAAATTTTCAGAAAAATTACTCGGGCTTTGAGACCCAATTCTGCAGCCCATTCTCATCAAAATTATCAGCATGAACACAATATCAGTGACAAGGAATCGCTGGGTTCATTTTCTAATTTCCAAGAAGTTGGGAGAAATTTTGGTAAATTTAATTTCTTGATTTTTGAGCCCCAGCTATAAATACATATTTTTCAGATTTTTGAGAGGATGATAGAACATTAGCAGCCTCAGTAACACACACTTACATACACTCAGAGGTATTTTCACCTTATTTCTTTATTTCTCACTTTTGGTTTTAGAGATTTGTAAATATTTAGATTTGAAGTTTATAAGTTAATTTCTTGTTTATTTGGTATTTGTGTGGCTATTCCTATTTTTTTATGCTCAATCTTAAGTTGTAAGCATGCTATTAGTTGCAAATTATAATATGTTATTTGTTGTTAGTTGATTTAGATTGAGAAATTGAATTAACTAATAGAACTTGAGTGCATCACCCAATTTGTTAAGAGTTTGAAAAATGATTAATTTATTGGGAGAGAACAAATGATCCTAGGTGCGATTTTGGGTTGCAACAACTTGTGAGGTAGAAATACAAGTTTGTATGTTGTTTTCTTTGGGTTAATTAGATTGAAAAATTAACTAGTTCTACTTAAGTGATTATCCCTATAGGAACAAACATAATACAATTTGAGTGAGTATTTAATCATAAATGGATGTTTAGATGTTGCAAATGCCTTAGAACCTAATTTTCTTTTATTAATTGTTATTTGTCTATTTTTGTGATTAGGATTGCATGGAACTTTGCTTAGTCATTTATTTGGTTGCTATTTTTAATTTCTTGCTAGTGACATTTTTAGTAAGGTATTTAGAATTACCTTAAGTTTTGAACACCATGCATTAATTAAGTGATCTTTTCTAGAAAGAACCAGATCAATTCATTGAACTTTTACACTAACTCTTACTCGTGGGATCGACTCGTATTTATCATCCTAAGATTGACACCGTACATTTGTGGTTATTTAATTTTATGTGTTGTGAATTATCTGATCAATACATAGGAGAGAATACAAACCTCAGCACAACAATGAACATCAAAATCTGATAATCCATCCTTTTTAACATGTGTTGAGAAAACCTGCCTCATGGCTTTACCGAACTCGTAAAGCTCATCATAGCATAATTCTTCATCCACAAAGTGAAGAGTTGCATCATTAATGATGAGAAATCTGTAAACAAACACTTACCATATGGACCTCCTTCAAATTCTAATATTTCGAGATTTGGACAGCAAATTGTGAAAACTGTATATATTGATGATTCAATCCCAAAATACATATTGATTATCAATCTTTTTAAACTTGTAGACATGATATTTAAATTATCACGACTTTCAACAAAGCGCAACTCCAAGACTCCCAATCGAGGACTACACAACAAAATTTGGTTTATTGAGTGTTCACTCAAGCAAAAACAATCAATATTTAAACTCTTGAGCTGATTCCATGGAAGAGATCCATTGATTAGAAACTTACAACCCACAAGCGATAGTATTCTTATTGATGAACACGAGTTGAGGCACTGCAGAACCCGCTAGGAATTTTCCATTAAACTATCATCCAGATTGTAATACAAAACTTTCAACTCTTCTACTTATATACTTTACAGCAAACTGCACCCATAAATCTATATCACCAGCTAATGATGAACCCACAAGATTGTCGATAGAAATTTTGAGTTTCATAATCTTGTTCCCGTCCCACATCATTAGAGCCCCGTTAACAAAGTTTCAGATCCTCTATTTCCCACCACCATATATGTCCTCACCTAAATTAAGGCAGGGGACGGAGGTCCAGAGATTATTCCAATGTTTGGAGAAAAGGGTTGTTGAAACAACATCTCTACAGAAAAGAAAGGATGATATGAATTAAAGAGGTGGGTAACTGACTGAGTCGATCCATGGTTCCACAAATCAAACGACCACTCCAAACTAATTAAAAATCTGATCGGAGCAATAGCACAACAATTTGTTAAAACCAGCAACCAATTTGAAAGCAAAGACTAATGAATGGTATGAAAAAGAAAGTTCCCATTAAGTCACTAGTTTTTAATCTACATCTCTCTCAGCCTAAAATTATCAAACAACATTTCCAAAAGCTGGCCAAATAGAGAAAGAGAGAGGAAGAAGTAGCAATCTAATGACTGAAACTAGATAAAAAAGAAATCAATCAACCTTAGTGATATAAATCAAATATATTTATCTCTCATGTTGAAATATCAAAAACCAAATCCATTATAGTTTCCAAAACTGTAGAGTACAGATAGAAGCATAATTAAGTAATCTAATTTTAATTTGTTTATACATAAAAGCATTTTCAACACTAGAAGTGTCGACACCATGGGACTCAAATCAAATACCATAGTAATGGAGCTCTTAGCCAGAAATCACTACTGAATTAAGTATACTCGACTTAGACATTGCCTGGAAAAACTAATTATCAACAGAAAGTTCAATTTTTAATAATTTTAAAATACTAAGGCTCCGTTTGGTAGGGTCTAGAAAATTAGTACGTAGTGTTGAGATTTCGATTATTAAGTTAGAGATATGTATTAAATCTTAGTATTTGGTAGCTAATACTTAAAAGTGTATTATTTTTATATCTTTGTTTGGTATAGTGTAGTAGATATAATTTACTATTTATTTATAATGAATTAATTCTTTGTTTAACCATTTGGTAGGTAAGATATGTAATATTAATTTTGAAAAAACGTCAATTTCCATTTTAACACTTCTTCACACAATAAACACAACACAACACACTTCTTCATTTCAACACACAAGCAGTAAACTAGGGTTTGCCACTCTTACCTCTCTCTCCTTTGCCGCTGTGTTGACGGCGGCTTCCCTTCCACTCTCTCTTTCGACGACGGCGAGGACATCAATGGCGAGGACATCAATGGCGAGGACATCGACAACGAGTTAGTATTTTAAAATGTGATATTTGGTTTATGCGAGTATTTCATTTTATATTTTGTTTATGTGTTATTTGTTCTAGGGCTTCACGGTACATGATTGATCTTCAAAGTGTGATTTAGGGAAATCTATTTGTGACCCAGTTGTCGTGTGCTTGTAAGCGTGGACATATATTTCATCCTTTTCAAGTATTTTATCTGATTCACGAAAAAGGAGATGAGTTTAGGAAGAATTCGAACATTGTTATAATTTGTATGGGGTTTAGTATGAAGTCATTTTTTTGTTTTACAGATTCTTAGTCTGTGTTGTATACGGATAGTTCAACTTTGATATGAGATGATGCTATTACTTTTGATTTAGAGACACCTGAAGATTACTAGTGTTAACTTTGATGATTTTTGTGATGTAATGGGAATGACCAATGATGTATGAAAATGATTGACTAGTGATAAGAGCTTTATTTTTCAAATTATGTCTAGGCTTTGTGCTCTGTGTTGAATTCATGTGAAGAATTAATGCTATTGTTGCTTCATAATTTGTTTTTTGTCTATAAAGGTAATATGTGGATGTGAATCTGGATTGGAATCTGTGCATGTCAGCTTCTTCATGCTTTGTGAGCTACTTGTGTTATATATAAAGGCAATAGGCAATACGAGGATGTGAATCATGCAACTTTCTCTTTGGATTTGCTAATGATTGAGTACAATACTGTGTTGGGTTTTAATGTTGTAGACATGGAGTTTATAGAGAGCAACATGGCCACTAGTGCTCACCAAAAGCAGAAGAAAGGAAAAGCCAACAAGACAGATAGGAGTAGAAGATCTTGGACTGATGCCGAGGAAGCTGCACTGCTTGATCGGATGAAAGAGCATGTAAAAAATGGATGGAAAACAGAACATGGATTTAGGCCTGGTTTCACGAAGAAATTGGAAGAGTTGCTTATGACTGATTTACCTGGAACTGACATTCGTGAAACTCTGCACATCAAGTCAAAAATTACGCTTCGAAAAAGGGAGCTAGGATCACTGCAAACCATGATTATGCATGGTACTGGAATTGGGTTCAACACTGTCACCAACATGATCGATTGTGAAAGCGATGCATGGGAAAGAGCTATTAAGGTGCCAGTGAATCATATTCAATTTATTTAATCAAGTTATGCACTGCATTGTGTGTGTCCATCTATTTATTAATGCATATTTCCTTTATCTTTTGTATTATGTATCTTACAATGTGCATTTTTTTATCTTTTCTCTCTAATTTGGCAGAAAGATCCTGCTGCACTAAACATGCACTTTAAAGCATGGCCTATGTACACGGATTGACTGGAGATATTTGGTCGAGACCGAGCCACTGGGGACATTGCTGAGGTCGTGATGCAGGCTGTCAATACTCTTATTGATGAGGAAGTTGCGATGGAGGAATCTGGTTCTGCATTCAACATTGATCAGCCTCCCGTTCAGATGGATAACAACCTTGAGAATGACTCGGTTGATATGGACGATACTAGCCATGTTAACATGCAATGCGACCAGACTTCAAATGCGCCTGAATCATCTAGTAAGAAAAGAGGTAAGTTAAACAATCAGAGTTTGATTGATGTGTTAGACAGGTTCTATGTTGCCTCTGACAAACAGCTTGATACTATGGCCCGTGTGATGGGATACGAGTGTGATTTGGGTCAATACAGGAAGGAAGTTTTTAACACTATTTGCTATATCCCAGATTTGAATTTGGATGAACAACTTCATCTGCCATGCTTGCAAGGAACAACGACCTAATGGAGATGTTTCTTGGCTTGAACGGAAATGCTCGGCCTCATTTCGTTCGTCGTTTGTTAGCTGGAAAGTTTGGTGGCGTCTAATGCAGCCAACGGTGTTCCAATGGTGACTGATAATCGTGATGGCAATTTGGTGTTTAAACTGTTTTTTGATTATGTAATGCTATATTCATTCTGCTACCGTATGATGCCATGTCACTCTAAGTATTTTGTTATGTAATTAATTATGCTACAGTTTAATGCTACTCTAAGAACTTTGCTATGTAATTAAGTCGTTCTACCGTATGATGGTACTACAAGTATTTTGGTGCTGAAATGAATATCGTATTTTCCCTATTTTTGTTGATGTGTTTATTGTTGATGGTATTGCAAGTATTTTGCTGCTGAAATTAATATCGTGTGATCATAGCTATTTCTGTTGATGTGTGTATTGTTCCTGATTTAAAAGCATTTTTATTGATGTGTGTATTGTTGCTGAAATTAATACCGTGTGACCATATTGTATTGTTCCTGATATGGTTGTATTGTATCCCATCTTTGTTAATGGTTGTATAGATTCCTGTTCCTGATATGTGAGCTCTACGTGTGTCTTTGTCAATAGATGTATGTAATAGTGGTTTATTAAATAAAAAATTTATGTTGCTCCAGGAACACAATATATCAAAAATAGCCACATTGGACTTCATAATAATATAGATGCAAAAAGTAAAACACAGCACAATATTTCCTGCATTCACTAGACATAATTTTACTACACCTATGCAGCAAAGACACTTATGTAGACACATATCATAGTAGTGGAATCACACAATATCATAAACAATACGTCATCATGATATGGAAGTTCAAGATGACGTAGAGCTGCCACTTTCACTATCTTCATCGCGAAAGTTCAAAATTTGTCGTCCAAGCCGACAGTGTTGTGGATGAGGAGGCGGCGTAAAGGTTGTGTGAGTCCTAACATTCAGTGCACGTGCGGGCGCAGACGTGGGGGCTGTAGCGGGCGTGGCCCTATTTACTGGCACAAGTGTGACATTATGTATTTCCATATATCGTAGAAATGTATGGTAATCAGGAACAATATCATCTGGCATGGGCCTCGTAAAAAGCATAATGAACTGATCATACAAAGGCTCACCCTCAAATTGATATGCTCTAGCTGACGGAAATTCCTAAAACGTAACATCAAAGAAAAAGGCATTATATACAGAAATATTTTCATACCAATTATTAAACTATTTTACACTACATAATGAGTAGCATGATAAATAAATATTACCTGCTTGAGTAATTCCCATGTATCGCTGGAAACATGAACAACATTCGCAGCTTGATCATAATACACACCCATATATGTTAACATCCCCCGGAATGCTTCAAAACACCTTTTTATAACCCGAATCTGATGATAGATTCGGGCTATTTCATAATTCGTGTTGAAGGTTGTGTTGAAGCGTTCTCTCACGTTTGCTATAGCGTGATGATTGTTTCGACGATCCTATGTCCACGTTCCCATGTTTTTCTCATGCACCAAGCACTTAACTAGAAAGTGAGTTTGTTCCTTGGTGAATAATGATCTACCATAGAAATAATGGTCTTGGTGTGAAGGGTTGGTTGCCATGATAATATTTTTGCAAATGTGGGATTGACTCAGTGGGTGGGTTCACATTAATTAGTTGGTACCTATATATATACAAGTGAGAATCTAATTTATTGTAGTGCATAAATATAAAGAAAAATACATACTGAGCTTTGTGGGCAATAATGTCGGGAAAAAGTAAAATTTGGTCAAAATGGTTATGTGTGTAGTTATTCCATCATTCAAATAGATAACTATCAATGCAAAACTGTTGGGACAATCTGATTATTTTGATTAGATCCCAAAACCCCTGATGAATCTGCCTAAGTATAGTTGTTCAGGATTGTATAAGTTCAGGACAGTTAGGTTAGAAATTCAGATCAGGAGGAACATACTGAAGACTGAAGAATATTGGAGTCGACCCAAGTTACTGAAGTCTGAAGTATACACCATCCTGAAGAAGTCAGAGTCAGTCTGCTGAAGATTGCCTGAACTAAAGCTGAAGAACGAAGCCTGATTTATTCGTCTTGAAGACTATCCTGAAGTACCATTGGCTGATGTTTCTGCTGAGTACACTAAGCGTACTCAGGACTGAACTCAGTCAGTGAAGAGTAAGTGTTAACCTATCAGGCTGTGCTGAATACACTTAAGACCTGACTTAGGCTTTGAGTCAGTTTATCTGAATCATGTAAGTCCAAAGTAAAAAGGGGTACACATACTGGGCTGAATAACCTATCAGGCTGTGCTAAATACACTTAAGACCTGACTTAGGCATTGGTTCAGTTTACCTGAATCATGTAAGTCCAAAGCAAAAAGGTTATTTACGCTATAGGACAAGAGACAAAGAGAATGTCAGTAAGACTCCAATGAGACAAACATTCAGACTGAGTTATTAACAAGAGACTCAGAGTATTGAATGTACGAGGAAGGACTAATGTCTGAAAGTCAACTAGCCGTTAGAACGGAGAGCCAATGATCTTTCGACACGTATGTACGGAGTCTGCACAGCATTTAATACGGCATTTAATGCGTTTCAGAGTTGCAGGCGGTGGGACAAACTTACCAGAATAAGCATGGCGATTAGGTCAAACAGTACTTCTAGCCTACAACCACCCTAAAATAGGAAAGATTTGATTTGATCTCCTCCAACGGATCTATTTTGAATCTTGCCTATAAATATGGAGAGCCTTGCACCCATTCAAGGCTAACGGGAAATTTCCAAGCGAAAGCTCTCAAGAATCCAAGCACTCAAAGCATACTATAAGCAACACTCTGCAATTAAATTTCCCTAGTGTTGTAGTAGGATTCTCTCTGTATTTGCTTAGATCGATAGCTCTAATGTTTAGCATTGTTTTGTATTGCTAGAGCTATCTTAGTTGGAAACCAGAATACCAAACCACTCAGGGTGTGAGATTGGTTGGTTAGAAGGACTGGGACTTGTAAAACGCCCAGGGGTCAGTTCCTAAGAGAGGAAGTTGGCTATTCGTGTCCCTTGGCACGTAAAAACCAAGTACCTATCCTCAGGGTTTTGAGGATAGCTTCCTGTTAAATCAGGTCGTGGACGTAGGAGTTGGTTATCTCCGAACCACGTTAAAAAGTCCTCTGTGTGCTGATTTACTTTCTTGTTCAGGATCATAATTGTCATCATATTAAACTGAACATTCTGCATTGTTTTTACATTCAGGACTGAACCAATCATCCTGAATCTTAATACTGTGCACTCAGCCTTAACCACCAGTTTACTAAGCAACTCAGAGAAAATGTTTTCAGAAACTAAAACGAGTAGAAACTAAGGGCTCACTTTCCGCACGTACTCTAGCTCACTGAGATAGTAGTCCAACTGACTTGCTTTCGAGCAGTCAGTAGGTTTGTTATCTCTACTGAGCTTTCGAGCACATTACTCACACTCAGCTTATCTGACTCGTTACTGAACTGTCCCTGCTGACCCTGTGAACCTTCAGCATACTGAGTAATTCAGGAAATCCTGACTGAGAGTGTTAGAGCATTTTTCTGAGTCTTTCAGAAAAATCTGACATCAGTGTATCCCCCCATACACTTATTGTACTCGTTTCGGGACCAACAAAAACAATGGTCACTGGATTTGTAGTGTTTTCCGTATTATACCAGAGAGATTCTTTAGGGCAGCATATTCATTTGTCGTTTAATTAGTAGTGGGTCAATAATATTTTATTAAGCCCACATACCTGTGTACATCCTGACCAATATGCCAAACCCAGATCAAGCCTTCATAAAAGTCCAATACTTTTGGGTATTATGTAGCCCACAAAAAAATAAGACCCATTTACTTCAATATTGAGGAGAGTCTTTTGGGCGGTTTTGACTAATTTCCCGCCTAAACTCTCTAGAGTCGACGATCATAGGGAGAACGGTGACACCTATAGATGAAATCACCCCACATCTCACCTACCAAATCGTACAAAAAGTCTTTTTGTCCAGTTTCAGTTGCGCAAGTAGTCATCCGATTTTGTTAAAGTAACAACCGAACAAGGTATTGTGAGAAATCTTGTATACACATTGCTAATATTCCTATCAAATTGTGTTTGATTAATTGGTTATATAGTTGGATATTCCTATCAAATCGTGTCTATTGAAATGTATCATTGGAGATGCTCTGAAAATGTCTTGCACATTAGGTGTTTGATGAATTTCCTAAATGGGGTTAACATAGCTTATGCCTTATGTGTTTCATATGTTCTAAGGTACATATCATAACTTATACATGTTTCATATGTTGTAAGGTAAATATCATTAATCTTCCATTTTCCATTTTTTGGAAGATATTTTTAGGTAAATATCATTCTGTCCATAATAATCTCAAGTTCATACCATCTTCCATTAATCTTTGTTCTTTGTTCTATTTTTGTTTTTTCCTCAAGTGCGGTCAATATGTTTGATGTTACATTTTTCTTGAAGAGAAATTGGTTTCAATGTATTCATTTTAAATATTTTTGTTAATGACAGACCTAGACATTCAACAAGGAAGGAATGGAAGATGATAATAATGTTGTAAGATTAAGTTGTCGGGCCAAACTAGAAATTATTACAACAATCAAGGAGTCTTTATCCAGAGGTAATTTAAGGCGGTTCCGAGAATCATGTTTCGAAAAGTTTTTGGATCTTCATGAACTCCAATTTCAAGGACAACTGCACCTCCACTTGCTACTTAAGCAAGATCAACAAATCCATGGTGATAGAATTGTGTTTCACTTGAATGATTATGAGGTGGAGTTCGGCAAAAAGGGATTCTGTTTGATTACGGGTTTACAATTTGGGCCGACACCTCCCATCCCTAGCTCATCAATTATTCACAAACAAGCTTTCAATGGGAAGAAGGATATGTACGTCGTCACAGTAAAAAAAGTTTTCATAAGAAGATTAAGAAGGATAATGGCAGTGATCTTTCGCTGAAGCTTGCCCTACTCTGGGTTTTGTATGGATTGTTACTAGTGAAGAATCAATCAAATAAGAAGGTAGATTCTAGGTACGTACACCTAGCAGATGACTTAGATGTCTTCAATCAGTTTCCTTGGGGTAGAGTTGTTTTGATTTTGTTCGTGATAATATCCATCAATTTATGGAGGGTCAGGAACATAAAGATCATGTTGATGTGTATGGATTTTCTTATGCTTTGCAAATTTGGGCCTATGAGGCTATACCAATCGTGGGTAGTTCTTGTGCAAAACAGCCACGACGAATAAGAAATGCCATCCCACGTATGCTCCGTTGGAAATCGGGAAAAGGTCCAAGATTCTCCGAACTAACAACGAACTGCTTTCCCATCTTAAAGCGTGGAGATCAAAGAAGGGAAGATGTATGATTACTAATTTTCTTTAATATACCCACAACCTTTTTGTATTTAGTTTATATGAGTAATCATTATGTATTTCCTACAGTTAATGGCAAGTATGCATTTAAAACCTTCGGATGTGGAGTTGGGCACAACGTACTATCGGAGCGTGATTGATTGGGAAGAGATCATGAAAACAGAGCCACAAAGGGACATACCTAATAGGCCAAAATGCAAGAGATCATATTTTGCTGAAAAAAGAGATATGGTAAATGAATTATCGGCCAAACGCACACGCAAGAGGCCATCAACATCTCAAGAGGAATATCAACAATAAGGTGGAAATTCAAGAAAGATTGATGACTCTTTGATGCTTCAAGTTCGAGATAAACTTCAGAAAATTAAAGCTCGACAAGATAAAATGGAAAACTTATTGCAACCCATAATGCACAAATTGGAGTGTTCAAGATCAAAAAGTGGAGAGTCTGAACATAACTTGCATGCCCCCAAAAAACCTCAAGCTGACCCACAATGTTCTCAGAGACATAAATCCACGGCCAATCGTAAAGAAATGGAAGATTTGACACAAGATGAAGAGGTGGAAATGAAGGAGCTGGAACTCACAACTTGGAGGTGGAAAATGAAGAAGCTGGAACTCAGAACATAGACCTGGGAGATTCTGAAGGATTAGTTAATATTCTGATACATGTGGACATTTCACATAAGGTATATGATCTCTTTGTCTTATATTATTTTTAATTGGAATAATGTAAAACATGGGTGACTGAGATTGTTATTTGTTTGTTCATATATATATAAGGATGACTTGAAGACAAATAATAACATGTCTGCCTCCAAAGTGAATCAAGTTGATGCAACAACTCTAAGACACATTTTAGATGACATGGGTAGAGAGATCGATGAAATGACACTAGATGCTGAGGTGGAAAATGAAGGAGATAGAACTCACAACTTAGAGGTGGGAGATGATGGGGTTGACACTTCGAGTGATATGGCCAAGTCACATGAGGTATTATGATGTCTATATCTTTTTTTTACTAGAAATGAGACTATTATTTACTATTTGCTATTTATATTTAGAAAGATGACTTGAAAACTGAGATCAAATTGTTTGACCCGATACATACCAATTTGGACCAAATTGATGAGAGGTGGCCGGAGATAGGTGCAACTGAGATGGATGTGACCAAACAAGATAAGAGTGAAGATGATGAGGCCCATGGAGGGAAGGAAACTATTTTGGGTCAAACCGAGGTGATTGAGAATGAAGTGGTAGTTGCTGATCCCAACTGCAAAGAAATTGTTGTATGCCCTGTACAGCACGTTGGGACCTGTGATGATCTGCCAATGTACAACCCGTTGACACCTAATATTGATAGGATTGAAATGGTTCATTTTGCTGACTGGTGGGGACAAAACAATCAATCACTTTATAATGTTCGGATAACCGTATCCATATTTCATGAAGTACCTTCAAACTTGTTCGGAAGAATCAGGTGGGTTAGCTCACCTGGCCACCGGGCTCCTCACTTAAGTGAGTGACCTGGGTTCGATTCCCACTGGGAATTAGGAGGGAGGTATAAGGTTGGCTTGGAGATATTCTTGGAGTGTAAGGAGACTTGGTGAACTAACTTCTAACTACTAACAACTAACATTTACCGATAAAAAAAACTGGTTCAGAGGAATATGGTCATCAGATGGGTGGCTTAGTAATCAGGTATGATTAAGGCAACAGTAGATAGTATATATCTCACCAAGTATTCCTTATTGATCGGCACTATATTTATGGTTTTTTTATGTTAGCACATGGATGCATTAATGCACCTTATCTTGCTTAAGAGGAGGATGTGGCCTAATAGTTTCTTGGGCGGCTGGACATGTGTTGAAATAAATTTCTGGGTGAGATTCTCTTATTCGATTGTATTTTTCAAATTATACGTGATCCAACTACCTGAATTGTTCATTTTCAAATTAATTATTATGTGTAGGATATCCTGACCAATAGAGCATACAATCACTTGGTAAACGCGAGGAACGCGAGTGTTAACTATGATTGGTCCAAAAAGGAGAAAACTTGCATCAAGTTCATGACAGGGGAGCTTCCTCGTGGTGGAAGTAGTTTGTCGTGGGCCGCCGTAGAGGTTGTCTATGGTGCTGCACTTGTTGGTGGTACCCATTGGGTTTTATACGAGGTACGTCCACCAAAATGGAGTATAACAGTGTACGATTCACTAAAAGAGGGAAGTCGTCCTAGTGCAAAGAACACATCTATATTCCGTCGATTTGCATCGGTCTTGACTAGTATGCATGATGAAGCAGTAGGTTCGGCTAGTGCAATGATGATACGGAACAATTCCATAAAGCCACTAGATGTCGTGTGGGCACAAGATGCTCTACAACAAACGAATGCTAGTGACTGTGGCATATTATCGATGAAAATGATGGAGTGTCTTATTTGTGGGATGCCAGTGAATGCAATCAAGCCTTATATGGCTGAGCTGTTTAGGAAGGTGTGGGATGTTGAACTACATAATGAAGACAACTTGATATTGTAGACAGATGGTCAAATGTCCTATTTGTGGGCTGCCAGTGAAACTAATATTTTTTGTGCTTAAGTAGGGTATGAATTCTGCAACATATGAATGTGTTGGAACTGATATTTTTAGTGCTTTGGTAGGGTATGAATTGTGCAGCATCTGAATGTGTTGGAACTGATAGTTTTTGTGCTATGCTAGGGTATGAATTGTATGACATATGCTAATTAAAATATCTACCTTTTGCTATTTATTAATGGATATGTGTGGATTGTGAGAAATGTAATGTGTAGAATATTTTTGCATGAGATGTTATTATTAACAGAGTAAGCAACTGCAGTGCATAATGAAGGACACTATATAACATCCTAAATTAGAGAAAATTTTCATCATTCACCAGTTGGCCCAGATATTTGCCAACCAGTAAAACGATGATGTTTCATTAATTTGTACTAAGGTACATGGATAATTAAAGACATATACAGGGAAAATAAAGTCATTCGACAACAGAGGATACAATGTTAATAGTTAATACTATCATAAATAGAATATATATAATGGAAATATAACTAGAATGGACATATATATATGTATATAGGTATATATATTGGGAAAATTACGACACTACATGCATCGATTTTTTTGTCAACTCCAACAGGTTCCATCTATTTTCTGTTAGCAAACCAGAACCACTTCATTGGACTAGTCGAATCCACAGAGCTAGACTTGGGTTTGCAATGGAGCCCGCAAGTTCAATCTCACTCCGTGATGGGGGAATTGCTCGTATCGGAGACACTGACAACAGTGCATTCGTCCATTCAAGAGAAGAGTTGTGTTGTTCATCTGGGAGTGCATTAATTGCTTCATAGAACAATCTTATACGAGAATAAGGGTTATTCATCTTAACAACAGGCTAGATGACCTCCCCACTCTCATCACAAGAGAGAAATATTGCATTACGAACATTATGTGAACTTATAGCTTGAACATGCAGTGTTGGTTCACTGATATTGATGACATCATTGTGTGGGATAATAGCAAGCTGATCTCCAGAAGAGAATAACAGTTTCAGCTTGGCCCATTCCGGCTCACCGAGATGAAAGTACGCTTGAGCCAGTTCATGGCGATTCATCCAAATATATAAAGAAAGTTAATATTTACAAGTTAAAATTCCATGCATTAATGATAGAGATATATAACATCCTAACCTCAAATGTGCAAATCCAGAATGTTGGAGACGCATGGATTACATTGAGCATCGTATCCCACTATACATCTGCATGTTCAATGATTTCCTTAAACACATCATGTCGATTCTGTAGCTCACGTAACCTGTCAACGACTTCATCATGAGACAGACGAAGCCAAAAATGATCATTCACAGAGCTTATTGCGACTGAGATTGCGTGAAAATTTCTTTCAGGAGGCATGACCCAGTTGTCGTTATTCTTTTGCTCAATCAAGCAATTGAGAAAATAAACATCCATTTCGTAGGACCACTTACCGGCATTGAGGATAACATGTTGAGGTGGTATTTTGGGACGATTCATGTTTATATTCGACCAATATATATGAGGGTGGTTATTTTTGGAAATTATAGGGGTGATATATTTGGCCAATACATATATATATATATATATATATATATATATATATATATGGGGATATATGACCATCTTGAGGTATTTATTATGTGTTGTTGGGGGATAAAATTAATAACAAGTTGGTGGGCATTTGTGGATCATTTGAGTTGCTCTTTAAATAGGTTTGACACCTGCAAGCCTCTTTTGTCAAATCAATCGGCCAGGGTTAATTATGGATGAGTATGGCCAATATTTTATTTCATTTGGTATAAGAAGCTGCATTAATAGCTTAAAAACAAATTATCAGTTCATTTATAATTCATATCAGTTGAAAGACATTCACAAAATTTTAAACATTCAATGCTGGTAAGTTTATATACATACTAAGAAGATCCAATAATTGAGAAATTTTATATACATACTAGGAGCTGTGTAATGTTAAAATATGTGAGAAATTTCGTAGCTGAAAAATTCAAAGTGCATTCAAATTCAATACACTAATGGGGTTGAAAATGTCACAAAAATTCAAAAACCAATCATTCAAATATAGTTCTTCTACTAAGTTACATAAATAATAGCATTCCATAATCAACAATAAAAAATGACTGCGATCTCCACATCTCGAACATAGAAGCTTCTAATTGATCACGCCAATTATTAAACTCATGAGTTGATTCGAGTGTATCAATAAATTCTGGGATATCCTCATTACTATCCTCATCTGCATTGGGTGTATTGTTGACTTGCATTTCAATCGGATCTTCAGGCATCACGGATCTAATGAAGTTGTGGAGAAAAAAGCATGCCATTATAAGTCAAATTTGAGTCTTCAATGGGTAGAAGGACAAAATACTGAGAATCCCAAATCGTTTTTTCAAGATTCCAAAGGCACGTTCGATCACATTCCGAGCTCGTGTATGTCTCCTGTTGAAGTGCTCTTGGTAATTGGTCGGTCTGCCAAAATTTGGGCCCCACTCACTCAAATGATATCTTGTGTTTCAGTATGGAACAAGAAAACCCTCGCTATTTGCGTACCCATTATTGGCCAACTAGTAGTTTCTTATCAACAATGAAACAACATTATGAATTTAGTTTAACATAAGCAACAAACAGATCGGGATAATGGTAATAGTTCAACATAATGGTAACAAGCAGAATATAGAACCAACTGTCTTGCACTGACTAGAGCATAAAAAAAAATTCAAGTAATAGTTATTTATGTTGAAGATACAAGACAAAACACATTTGGACCACTATAAGGTAACTAAATAACACTAATCATTCACCAGTAAATCAATGTAAATCAACAAAGAGCTTTATATCTCATAAATCAATGTAAGATTAGTTCCATGAAATTAATATTTTAACGATTTCAATTACCTCTTGGAACTTTCAATCCATAAGTCCTATTGAGTGAGTCTCGTAGAACTCTGCAATCAGCTGATGAGACTTCCCATCTGGGAAGCACATAAATAAATCGCATATCTCGATCACAAACGCCCAAAAAATTAGTGGATATGCGGCCCTTCCGAGTTCTATACCGAGCTTTGTCAGCAGATGGTACAGTGATATCAATGTACGTACCATCTAAGGCACATAAACATCCTTGTAGACATATTATATAAACAAGTAAATGTTAGCTTTGCTGGTACATAATGTAGAGGAGAAGAGAAACAATTTATTTTACCATAAACAATTTCCATCTTGGATCAGTTGAGTCATTCGGAACTGGTGTGGGTCTAACAAGAAACAGGTAGTGAAGTTTTAATATCACTTTCAACACCATGTGAAGGTAAGTAGAGACTGTATGATAGGATCTTATGGATTCAAAGTTCACAACAGAATTCTTTGTGTGTTGAGCCAAAACCGATATGAACATAGCAACTTGTTCTTCAATAGTCACACATTTCCTATCTGTTAGCCCGCCTAATTCCCTCATCAAGTAACATAGCCATGCAAATGCATTCCGATCCATCCTTAAATCCGTAATACAAGCGGAATCACTAAGCAAATACAATCAGTTGGTTGTGTAGTATCTGCTCTAGCATTAGGTAGATGAGATGTAATTATGTCTATACGACACCATCGTAGAAAGTATGATCAACCACATACAAGATTCCTAAAAATAATGAACTGCCAACAAATTGACAAAAATAACTATGATAAGTATTAACCTCTGGAGCTGTCAATTATCTATTTAATGCTCCTATTTACCAACCACGTAAAATATGCACACAACAATTTGAAGATTAGGCCGTCAACACAAACATTAAAGTGTCAAAATGCATATCATTGTGCACACAACAATTAATGAAACCTCTATCAAATATAACAAATCCCAAACCCCAAACCCCATGTAACATGAGCAAACATATAGTTAAATTTAGGACAAACTTAGTTACATTTCACCATAGTATTTGGTGAGGCAAAATGAGTTCATCACAAGATGTTGAAGAACATGCTATACATATGTCGACATCCAGGTATAAACATAATTTGAGCAGGTATACAATATATATGCCTACATTCATGTATACACATATGTCCATCACAAAATTTGAGCAGGTTTTGTGCCACAAAGTGAACTATTGATATGCCTGCATACATGTACACACATAAACAAAACATCAAACTCATTCGTGGCCACAAAGAAATTACTTTGAAAATGTGTATCACACACTACCAAATTGAGAAGCTGGAGAGAAAAAATACACAAAAATATATTGTGTTAGATTCCCAAATGGCAAATGAGTAGGTTTGAATATAGAAGGGATATGAGAATACATTCTTACAAACGTAGTGAATCGGACAGAAACCCATAACCCAACTGTATAGCACAAAAAGCATTTGAGACTACTGTTGATAAAAGGATCTAAGCTCGAGGATTGAAGAAATAAGAGTATAAGCAAACTAAAGTGGTCCAGCTGTTCGCCCACGTGCTAACCGGGGTGCTCGCCCACGTGCTCGTTGAAGCCTAGAGGTGACAAGGCAACAAGCCTACGTCGCCACTCCTCTGCTGCTCGCCTAAGTGCCCGCTTGAGCTCTGGTATAACGAAACAACGATCCCACCATGCTCGCCCTGATGCTCGCCGACCTGCTCGCCCAGCTCATGGAGAGGCAAGGTACTAGACTCCGAAAACAAGCCTGTAGTGCTCGCCCATCTGCTCGCCACATTGCTCGCCATGCTGCTCGCCATACTTCGAGGAAGAGGACACATGATATTCGAAGAACCTATGGGAGAGGCTTAGAACATTATGGTAAGAGTCAGTGGAGCAGATGACTGAGAGGATGACAAGTGGAGGACACATGTCACCTCCAGAGGCCACATGGCTTGTAAACATGCCACCTCACCCTTAGAAGGGTATAAATAAGAGGAAAAACCTCATTTGTAAGGATCTGATTTCCAAAATACAAGAAATACATTACACAATTTCTCTCTCTACATTTCAACTACTCAATCATATTATAAACCCAATTAATATCCTTAGATTATTGTTTGAGTGATTTCCTAGATATAACTAGCCACATAAATTCTTCAATTATATAAATTGCTCAACAATTTGGCGCTAGAAGGAGGGCCCAAACCTTTGTCGATTGAAGAATTCGATATTCATTCTTCATCATTCTGAAAAACACGAAGAACGCCCTTCGAAGTTCGGTAAGGTTTTGAGGAATATCTTCAATTGTGAGTGTTTTCAAGAATTTGTTGTCTTCGAAAAAACAAACTAGAAAAGATTTCTTTAAAAACTCATCTACTATACTTAATTGTCACCGGAAACAATGACGAGACAAATGTATGAGGCCTCTCACGATGAATCCTACACCACCTCAACGAGTTGAAGGTGGAAAGGAAAGGGACCATCCGAACGCCATCAGATAGGACAAGCTCGTGTCCCAGCGTTACTAGCGGCTCAAGTTGGTCAGCAAATTGAAACTACCATCGAGTCAATGGTTAGAACACCCGAGAACATCGAGAGGGCGATGGCCACCCTTAAACAATTGCAAATACAACAAATAGTGGTAGCACGTCAACCAATGATTCAAGTTGCCCAGACTGAGACGAGACATGAGACCCGAACAAGCTACCACGCTCAGGAGGAAGAAACTAGTAGTGGACGTGTCGTGCCAGAAAACTCAAGAGGCAAACAGAAAATGTCTAATCGCCTCAGACCACAACCCCAACGCTCAAACCAGCGACCAGCTGGGCGAGCAGAGGGGTGACCAGCTGGGCGACCAGCTGACCGAGCAAATGATCAACCTGAGCGTCTTGACGGGTCACAAGGTGATAGACGCAGTAATCAAAGCCATCACTCAGAAGGTAGAAGGTCAGAGCATTCGTACCATCAAGAGCCTTGTGAGTCTGATGCATGGCATCAACGCAGGCCTGTACAAGAAAGATTGAGGAGACGGGCGTCCAAGAGGTTAGGCCCAAATGCCGCGAGTAACCTCCAACGACCACACCGAGAGATTACCCGAAGTGAGGGACTGCCGGGGGCAGCACGTCATCATGAGGTGCACCCGGAACAGCCTCGAGGAGGGGGATCATCCCGGGGGTCGTCGGTCCTAGAAATAGAAAAGTTGAAGAAAGCTGTGGAGGACTTGCAACACCAGGTGGCCATCAAAGACAAGGTTGAGACGTACACGTCACTCCCAATCTCACCATTGTCATCAGTCATCCTTACAGCACCCATCCAGAAGAAGATACAGTTTCCCTCAATAGTTCTGTACGAGGGAGAGTCTGACCCCAAGGTCCATATCTCAAAATATGCCGATTACATGATCTCAATGGGGGCATCAGACGCGACGCAATGCCAGAATTTTCCTTTAACCCTTGGAGACCGTGCACACAGATGGTTCTCAGCTTTGACACCCGGATCAATTTAATCGTTCGGACAGTTGACCCGGGAATTCCTATCCTACTTTTCGGGATTCGGAACATATTTGACACAAAAGCATAGGCTGGCCAATAATTCACAAGGGACCGAAGAGACCGATCAACAGTACTTAGAACGCTTCGACGAGATCCTTTTGGAAGGTTAGTCGGTCAGCGATGACACAAAGGTTGTGGCGGTCATGGCGGGATTGCGTAAAGGAACGGACTTATGGAAATAGATGCATCTAGCTTGTCCTAGTACATATGCCGAGTTCCGCCACAAAGCCCGGGTCTATGTTGCAATGCAAGAGGCAATGGCCAAACAGTTAGGTTCAGAGGCTGATGACAAGAAGAATGGGAAAAAGCCCAGTGGTAGTGGTTACAAAGCCATGAAAAATTTGAAATCATTTGGAGACACGGCGGAATACAAAGAAAAACTAAACCAAGTGTTAACTACCACAATTGCCCACGTCTTCACAGCTGTGAAAGACCAGGACATGTTAGCCGCACCCCGGAGGATCAGACAAGATCGAAGCAAGCTAAATCCAAATAAGTTTTATGTGTATCATCAGAGTATTGGACACTTCACCAGTGAGTGCAGAGACCTTCTGAAACAATTATGGAAATTTTACGAAGACGGGAAACTTGCCGAGTTCGTCAAGAAAGCCCCGGGGAAAAGGCAGCGTCAGCCAAGACAAGAGGCCTCAGATGATGAGGGCAGTGATGAGGAAGAGAGGGCCCCAAACAGACAAGTAAGGAGAGGTCCACCAGCAAGGCCGACACATCTGGAACCTAACCGAGAGATCCTTGTAATTGAAGAGATTGGTTCGGCAGGAGGAATGGTGGATGGCCGTCCCACATCAAAAAGATAAAAGAAAGCGGAAATTCAGGCGGTCAATCAAGTGCAAGAAATGGGGTCCGGATTAAAAGCATCAGCTAAGCCGACTGCAGACTTGATTTTCTCACAAGCAGACCTCGAAGGGGTCCTCACACCGCACAACGACTCTGTAGTTTTAGCGCCAATATCATGAACACGAGGGTACACCGACTGTTAGTGGATACTAGAGCCTACACAAACATCCTATTCAAGAAGACATTAGACCAGTTAGGAGATTACGAATCTTATATAGAGGATTGTAATCACAAAATAGTGGGATTTGGAGAGGCTGTGACCGTCCCACTAGGTGTAATAAGATTGCCTGTAGAACTTGTAGCGCTAGAGGACCCGGAAAGGAGGATGACAAGGTTGCTAGATTTTTTAGTCGTAGATCAACCTTCCACCTATAACGGGTTCCTCGGCCGCCCTTTCATTTCCGAATTTAAAGCCGCATGTTCTACTTACTATTATTGTATCAAATTCCCAACTCTTAAGGGTGCAGGTACGGTAAAAGGGGATCAGAAGAAGGCACGGGAATGCCTACTAACTCTGAAGAGGCCTGTTACCCAGGTGTTGGTGTTTGAAGACCTGATATCACAACCCTCCCCGGACGAACCGGGTAGTTTGGATGATATCTCAATAGACACCGAAATGATGGAAATGGATCAAACGCCGGAGGACATGGAGATAGATAATGCACTCCAAGAGAACCAGCCGGTTGGGGAGCAGATGGTAAATAACCCGGAGGGTCAAGATCAAGACCCCACAACTATAGTCGGAACGAGTGGTGACATGGAACCAACAGTTGTACCGGAGCATATCGAGCCTCGATTGGGCTATGAACCAACCCCGGAGGAAATAGATGTGCACCTCGAAGGGCCAATTGATGATCCATACAAGTTGACCCAAATAAAGAAGATTTAGAACTCTTTATTGGGTCGGAGTTCGAGGATCCTTATAGAAGCCGGATGGAAGAATTCCTTCGGGCCAATCTAGATGTGTTTGCATGGTCGCATGAAGATATGACGGGCATACCAGTAGAGCATGCATGCCATCGTCTCAACGTCGATCCCACAAAGAGGCCCGTCCATAAAAAGAGAAGAAAATATGGACCAAATAAGTATGAAGCATTGACCGGCGAGGTGAAGAAACTCTTAGACAATAAACTCATAAAGGAAACACTATTTCCTCAATGGGTGGCGAACCCTGTCCTGGTCAAAAAGCCGAATGGAACGTGGAGGCTATGTATAGACTTCACAGATCTTAATGCCGCGTGTCCAAAGGAAAACTTCCATTTACCTCACATCGACCAGCTGGTAGACAATACGGCGGGACATGAACTAATGACGTTTATGGATGCCTTTGCAGGTTACCATCAGATTGCCATGCATCCCGATGATGAAGAACATACAACCTTCTATACAAACAAAAATTTATTTTGTTGGAAGAGGATGCCCTTCGGGTTAATCAATGCCGGCGCCACATATCAAAGATTAGTCAACAAGATGTTCGACCAACACCTTGGTGACATAATGGAGGTCTATGTTGACGACATTGTAGTGAAGAGTCTTAGAAAAGAAGATCATCTGGAGCACCTCAAGCAAGCGTTCGACATCATGAGGGCGTATAACATGAAACTTAACCCAGAGAAAAACAGCTTTGGAGTACAATACGGCAAGTTCTTGGGATATCTCGTCAGTCAACGGGGCATAGAAGTCAACCCTTCACAAGTCAAATGTATCCTGGACATGGAACCACCGAAGGATGTACCGGCACTTCAAAGACTTACCGGATGTCTTCCGGCACTAAACAGGTTCATATCCAGATCCGGAGATAAGAATAGACCCTTCTTTGAGTCTATCAAAGGCAAGGGCATCTGAAAAAGAACCGGGAAGACCAATTATGTGTGGACGGATGCTTGCCACAAGGCGTTCGAAGACATAAAGAACTACCTCAATAATCCCCAGATCCTGTCAAAGCCGGTACCAGGAGAAAAGCTATACCTATACTTGGCAGCATCGGAGGTAGCCATAAGCTCAGCCTTGGTGCGTGCAGAGGGCAAGACACATCTCTCGATATACTATGTCAGCCAAGTGCTACATGAGGCGGAGCTACGATATTCCCCAATGGAGAAGTTGGCATATGCACTAGTGATGAGCGTGCGGAAGCTCCGACCATACTTCTTCGACCACCAAGTGGAAGTTTTAACAACATTCCCCTTGAGACAAGTCTTACATAGACCCGATACTGCCGGACGATTGTTAAAGTGGTCACTAGAGGTTAGCCAGTATGGTATAACATACGCACCCCGAACAACGATCAAAGGGCAGGCTCTAGCAGACATCATAGTAGAGCTAACCTACCCTCAAGATTCGATGAGGGGACGTATTTACCCATGGCACCTCTACGTGGACAGCTCAGTAACAAGTTCCACAGCAGGAGCGGGTGTCAACTCGGTAAGTCCCGACAAACAAGTGTTCACCTCAGCAATAAGATTCGACTTCCTAGCAACCAACAATGAAGCTGAATACGAAGCACTTATTGAGGGATTGAGACTATCGTTAGCTGTAGGGGTAACCAGACTTCAATTTTTTGGAGATTCACAGCTAATCGTATCTCAAGTCCGAGGTGAGTACGAGGCAAAGGACCGACAAATGATCATCTACCAAAGGATCATTGTGCACCTGATATCAAAGTTCGAGCAAGTGTACATTGAACAAATCCCCTGGCTAGAGAACACCCAAGCAGATGCTTTAGCCCAGTTAGCTACAAGCACCAAAGAACCAAGCATCTCAGAAGTGGTGGTCACAAAGCTAACTAATCCTTCAACATTTGATTATGTTAATCAAGTGTTGAAGAGGGGGCAACAAATAATCAATAGCCAGCAACAGTCTACCGATGATTGGCGAACACCTATCAGTAAATACTTGTCCAACGGAGAACAGCCGAGAGATCCATGGGAAGCACGGTGAATTGTGAAACAAGCTGCTAGATACACAATGGTCGAAGGAAAATTATACAAGAGAGAAATCTCACTTCCATTACTCAAGTGTCTTTCCTCGGAAGAAGGTCAAAAGATGTTAGAAGAAATTCATGAAGGGATATGTGGAAGCCACGCTGGGGGGCAAGCTTTAGCTTACAAAACTATTAGGAAAGGTTACTATTGGCCAACACTACGAAAGGACGCTATCAGATATGCTAAGAGGTGTTTGAAGTGCCAACAGTTCGCTCCAAGCATTCATACCCCGGCACAAGAATTGAAGTCAGTGTACAGTCCATGGCCATTTGCTAAATGGGGTATCGACTTGATCGGTCCATTCCCTCCTGGAAAAGGTGGAGTAAAATTTGTAGTGGTGGCTGTGGATTATTACACCAAGTGGACCGAAGCAGAAGCATTGACGACTATAACCCAGGAAAAAATGATAAACTTCATTTGGAAGAACCTGGTGTGCAGATTTGGGTTGCCACAGTCGATCGTCACGGATAACGGGAGGCAGTTCGATCGAAGTAAGTTAAGAGACTTTTGCACATCTTGGAACATAAAGAAGCATTACTCCACACCATATCATCCTCAATCGAACAGACAAGTTGAAGCAGTGAATAAAATCTTGAAACACATCTTAAAGATCCGGTTAGAAGAAAGAAAGGGCAGTTGGGCCGACGAGCTTCCGGAAGTCTTATGGACTTATAGAACGTCCTACAGAACAAGTACCGGGGAAACACCGTTCACGATGGCTTTTGGAGTCGAAGCAGTCATCCCGGTGGAAGTCCAACATAGAACATGGAGGATAATCAAATAAGATGAAGAATCAAATGAAGATGATATGGCGATAGAAAAAGATTTAATTGAAGAAACAAGAACTTCGGCAGAATTGAGAAATGCGGTCTATAAGCGACGGGCCAAAAAGTATTACAATTCACAAGTAAAGGATAGAAGATTCCAGATTGGCGACCTGGTGATGAGAAGGATACCAGTAAAGAAATTCTACCAGTAAAGACTTGTGTAAATTTTCTAAGAAAACCTTGCTCGCCCAACATGTATAGGGGCAAGCAGGTCCGTGTTAGATGAAGATAAATCTGCAAAGTTATTATTGTGTTAAATAAAGAGGAGGTTTCCTTTCAAATTGGTGTGTAAAAAATAATGTCTTTAGTTATAACCTCCGAAGACTTACGAGTCCACAATAAAGGCAAGGTACTAAGACTAACCCAAAGGTTATCCATTAAAGGGGAGTCCTTACCAATCAATAAGCCTATATCGAAAGAGATGAAGAGTAAACGGTGTAAATTCGCAATTCCGTAAAAGGAAAAGTAAGACGAATCAATTGAAACACCGTACATAAAAAATGAGCACTAAATAACTAAGACAAAAGTATCGACAGCAAAGCAAGTATAAGCAACCTTAATAAAAGGGAAACAACAAGTTCATTAATATCAAAAGGAGGTTTAAGTACATGTGGGGCGCCTTCGAGGGCGAAAAAGCAAAAGTTTCAAGCATGGCAATTACAAGTAAAAACGTCTTCAAGGACGATTGAAACAAAAAGAGAAGAGATCCCCAGTGCTTTACTGGTCGCCAGGCTGGTCGCCTACTTGTTCACCAGCCTGGTCTCCAGCCTGTTCACCGCCCTGGCCCACCGGCCCGACGGCCTGCTCGCCTACCTGGCCGCCCCACCTGCTCGCCGGCGCCTGAAGGGAAAAGACCTGGAAGGACCTCAAAAGGAGATAGATCTTCGGTGTCTACCATCGCGTCATCCTGAGCGTCGATCTGAATAGGTGGGTATTTCCCACAAACTATCTTAAGAGTTGGAGGAACGACTCTCAAATCCACGCCCATCTCCTCAAGGTCCCCAATATCAACCACCAAGCCATCCCGAAGAGGACGCTCGGTGAGAAAGTCAGTGAACTCCTTCTTCAGGGCAGTCCAAGGGTCCTCGTTCTCACCAACAACATGGTGATAGGCCCGAAGGTTCTCGGCGAAGGCATAAAAGAAACCAAAATCAGAAGACTCGGCTCGTATATTAGCAACTGCATCGGCGGTGTAGCAGTCGGCGTGCCCAGCCTTGAGGTCAGCAAGCTCGGTTCGGGTTGCCTGAAGATCTCTCTCCAATTCAGCGACCTTCCCACGAGCGATCCGGCCTTCTTTCAGTTGAGCTCGAACACTTGCTAGCTCGGCTCGGAGACCATCAGCTTCGGATTGAGCCTTGTCAACACTTGTAATAGCCAACTTCTCAGCATGCAAAGAGGCCTTTGCCTTGGCTTCCGCAGTGGCGATCTTCTTCTTCGCATCATCCCTCTCTTTCCTCGCACTATCTGTCAGCACCGCGTAAGCCTTCTCTAAGGTCACGGCTTGCTCAAGAGCGCGCTGAGCACTGAAAAGAGCTCCACTCGTATGATGCATGGCCGTACGAATATTATCCGTCATTGACTGGCGCAGAATGATATCCTTCTGAGGCTGAGACCAGTGCTGAACGGTAGACTCGACGGCGAGGGGAGTGGAACCCTTGAGCTCGGTGAGGGACTTCGGAGGCCGGGCAAGTGCGAAATGATGTATAGTTGCGCTCTGGTACTGGTAACGTGAGGGATTGTACCTGAACAGAAATTCAAACAAGTCTGAAAATGTATTCGAAGTGTAAATATGTTACAAGTCTGAAGAGTATTACCCTGCTGCTCGATCTTGATCCCAACCAAGAATCGAGACATCCGACAACTGCCCAATAGATCGTATGCGGGCATGAGCGGAGGAAGTGCCAATAGGGGCAGGAAGGGTAGACTCCGGAATCTCGACCCGGCCCGGGCCTCCTGAGGCTGAAGATCTCATAACCCTGGCCCTCTTGGAGGCCTCACCTTCACGCTCAATGCGTGAACCATCTCCTCGAAGCACTCGCCGGTTACTCCCGCTCTGAGAGTCACTCAGAGCTTGACGATCCTCGGCACGAGGAGCCCGAGGGGTAATGGATCGGGTACTCGGCCTGGAACCAGCAGTCTTCTTGGTAGTCTTGGCAGTAACTTGAGCGGCTAACACCACGGATGGGGGATCCCTCTTGGTACGTGCCATCCCGAATTTCTGGTTTAAAGTCTTGAAGGATGGAGGGATAGCAATAGTAACTTCAGGAACTGCAAGCATCAAGAGACAAAGAAAGAGTTAGAAAATTTTCATAAAATCTCAAAGTCGAAGTATAAGACAACAACTCAAAATGGTTATACCTACGGGACGAGCAACCTGAGCTCGCAGATGGTGAGGAGTTGTGACTAACCCCGAGGCAACGCGGCAGCTGAACTTGTTCAAATACTCAAAAGTTCTGTCCTTCTTGTTCCGGCGGCAGACAAGAATGCAGGTGAACTTGAACTCCTCAGACAAGCTCGTCTTCTTCCAACGCTGAGGGATCAAACCTATAGACACAAAGAACAAAGAACATCAGATACTATAACGAGAATGGAATTTAAAGTGCTAACGAATCCTACGCTGCAACTCGCCAAACTCAGTAGGGGACATTATACGTCCCCCGAGACCCTCGTTGTTATCAGGAGCCCGCCAATCACCGCCGATATAAAAGAATTGTTCCTTCCAGTTTCTCACTTTGTTGGACAGTCCCTCAAGGATCTTCATATCACTCCTCGCCTTAAGGTAGTAATAACCCTGGCCCTCCTCAGAGCACTTGATAAGGCAGAGGGTGTAATTCACCTCTTGAGGAGTCAGGCGATCCTTGTACCTCTCCAAGGTAAAAACCGTGTAGAGTGATATCAAGTACGTCCAAGCGTTGGGGGTTAGCTGTGTGATCGCTAAACCCGTCGTCTCCAAATAGCGCCCAATGAGGGGGTGAAGGGGTAACGTTACACAAGCAGCCAAGGTATGCACGTTTATGGCTGTTAATCCTTACGGGGGACGGTCTGCTCTTTCTTTCTCCCGAGGAGCATACATCGTGACGTCGCAGGGAATGTGATACTCCCTCCGGATGTGGTCAAGATCATCCTCGTCAATGATACTCACTACGGTATTCGCCTTGTAGTTTGTGCGGTCACCTTTTTCAAGTTCCCGATACTGTCGAGGAGGAGTCGGGAAATCAGCGGCATATCGCTCGTAATATGCTCTCCAGTCGAACTCTTGTGCAACACCTTCAGGAATGGACCTCTCGGACATGTGCGGTTGAGGGAAGCTAACAGACTCGAACCACTCAGTGATAGAGTCGTCGCTATCGTCACTACTGGAGAGCATCTCTACATCCTCCGTATCATCATCCTCTGGGCAAGCAGCAGGCTGCTCGATTGCTTGATCACCTAGTTGCTCGCCAGGATGCTCGCCGGTCTCCTCGCCGGCCTGCTCGCCTCCTTCCTCCAAAAATCGATTAACCTCTTCAACCGCAGAATCGGATCCCGCCAAATAGACCGAGGACAAGCCCGCAATTGGGCCACTTTCTTCTATATTTTCCACCATTGGTTGTTTGCCCGGATTCCGTTGAGAAATGGTCCGACTTGAAGATGACGACATGATTCGAGAAAGGAGAGAAAGAGAAAGTCGACCATAGGATGTGCTAACTATGGATTGCGAGTATCACCAACGGGATTCTGATCAGAAATTCCGTTGAAGAATCCGATGAACGAATACAAAAAATGGACACACGAAAATTAAAAGAAAATTAAGGTACTACAAGAAAAGAGATGGAAGTGGGAGAAGATTGAGAGATTACCTTTGGTAGGAACACCAAAATTGTTCGTCGAAATGAGAACAACAAGGATCGCCAGAAAGCTCGAAAATGTTTGATCGCCGAAAAATTTAGAGAGAAAACAAGTGAAGAAGAGAATGAACAGTGAAGGAAAAACCCTATTTATACATTCGGGTTAGAGTAAAAGAGGGAAAAATTTTAGGGACCTAATTGCAAAAATTTGAAAAGTTTTTAAAGAGGCACGACTTTTCGTGATTGATTGGCACGCAAAACAAGGAGACACCTCATTTTCCAGAACGTCGCCTCAGTTGCTGAAGAGAGAGAGAGCGAGCTAGAGGGCGAGCACCAAGACGAGCACCATATTTCTCGCTAAGTTGCTCGCCCAACTGCTCATCCGCTTGGTAGACTAACTCCAGCATATACTTTGATATCAAATCAAAGCATATACTGAGGGGCAAATGTTGATAAAAGGATCTAAGCTCGAGGATTAAAGAAATAAGAGTATAAGCAAACTAAAGTGGTCCAACTGCTCGCCCACGTGCTCGCCGAAGCCTAGAGATGACAAGGCAACAAGCCTACGTGGCCACTCCTCTGCTTCTCGCCTAAGTGCTCGCCTAAGTACCCGCTCGAGCTCTGGTATAACGAAGCAATGATCCCATAAAGCTAAGACCGAGTTGCTCGCCACCATGCTCGCCGACCTGCTCGCCCGGCTCATGGAGTGGCAAGGTACTAGGCTCCGAAAACAAGCCCGTAGTGCTCGCCCATCTGCTCGCCATGCTGCTCGCCATACTTCGAGGAAGAGGACACAAGATATTCGAAGAACCTATGGGAGAGGCTTAGAACATTATGGTAAGAGTCAGTGGAGCAGATGACTGAGAGGATGACAAGTGGAGGACACATGTCACCTCCAGAGGCCACATGGCATGTAAACATGCCACCTCACCCTTAGAAGGGTATAAATAAGAGGAAAAACCTCATTTGTAAGGATCTGATTTCCAAAATACAAGAAATACATTACACAATTTCTCTCTCTACATTTCAACTACTCAATCATATTATAAACCCAATTAATATCCTTAGATTATTGTTTGAGTGATTTCCTAGATATAACTTGCCACATAAATTCTTCAATTATATTAATTGCTCAACAACTACATCTAAATCTGACCAAATGCCCAAAGGTAAAACACTAGAGCATGAAAACTGGGTTCACAAACTGACCTACAAAAGGACTAAATGTTCAAACAGGGGCTGCAGAATCTCTCGCAGAAGATGTTCTTCACTGTACGAAAAAAGGGGAAATGAGTTGTTCATTGATTAGGCACAAACACAAACACAAACAATTAATTAGGGCAAATTGAGAAATCAAATATTTGAAGAAGGAAATCAAATTACCTGCATTTAGGAAGATGTTGACTCCATAACTCCTTCAAATTGTGAAATTTTTTGAATCGAAACGGGAAAAATTCAAGCATAATCAAATTCGCCACTGTTCGTCGGGACGAAGAGAATGGAAATTTGTTGCTGAACGATTCCATTTCGACGACTTTGATATCTTGATCTCACCCAAATCTCGGTCACTGTTACGAAAATATTTCATATCCCACTCCACCCCATGTTTTGTTCTACAGGTTGAATAGTGGAAATAGAAATAAATGTTGGTAGAAGAACTACCAAACCGGAACTGTTCACCGGGTCAGAGATATGAAATACATCCTACCAAAGCTGTTATTAACTTTAAGAAAAAGGGTATATCTTGTTAGGGTTATACTAGAAAGTATGCTTTTACTTTGTATAACTAAACTAAATCTTTGAGCATTATCTGAAATAAATCTTTTATCACTGTGCTTTAGATAATATGAATGTTATTTATCTATTGCAATCCGTTCAAATATAATAGTACAAGTTACACTATAGATAAATGTGGTGATCCCCGGATAACTCACAACAAGATCACATTATCAGTGTCTTGTAACAAGTACTAAATTCACAACCTAGATGGGATTTGAACACCCCATTGGTAAACGGTTGATGCGTAGATCCCAGATTGGTTTATCTTGACCAAGGAATTACACTAGTGCATGATGATGCATTGAAGAGGACCTACAGAGAGGTAATTCTTCCGTACTGATTTATGAGATAAAGAATTAGACCTCAGTGGTCGTTTATTTCTAAACATTTTTCCCTTAAAGAGGACTGTGTGTAATCCGTGCGTGGCGCTTTAATTTGTTATGGGTAGAGAGTCAATGAGATTCAATACTTTGCATCTTGGGCGACACCATTGAGAACATGACAGTTGCTAAGATTTAATTCAGAGGAATGTGTGCTTGGAGAGTCTTGCATGATTAGTCCCCTTGGTGGGCTCTAAACGTTCGTCATACTAAATCTTGCAAGTGGAATTTGTTTCCAGTATGATGATAAAGAAGGGCTGTCCTTACTCCAAGGTTAAGATGTTAAATTAATTAAAGCGTTCAGTGACTTGATTAATTAACAGATAAGAGAATCTTAAACACGGGAAATAATGACCGGGAGCAATATGATTATAATATGGGTTAAGATGGATAGCGCAACATTAATCTTATAGTGGAGTGAGATTAATGTTAATTGGTTGAATGCCATTGAGCCCAATGTTAGAATTTTAGGCCCATTAGAAGGTCCAATCTTAATTCTTCTAAAGGCTCCTCAAGTAGCCCAATTAAATGTCCAACAATGAACAAAGTGATTAAAATAGAATTGTGCCCAATTAGTTTTATTAATTTTGAAGGTGTAATTTTCGAATATTACATGTTATTGGGCAACAAAAATATTTTTCTTTTTTCCTTGTGTTGTAATTGTTTGTGTGGCCTCCCACCGGGTGTACGAGCAAGGGCAAGGGAATACTTGAGAAGGCTTATTGGGTTGATCAAGTTGATCGTGTGCACCGGAAGCGAGTCTCTCAAGAGTTTGTCATCAAGATGTATAATTCACTTAAACCCCTTAGTTCCGCATGTGTAGGGATTTATGTGATTTTATATATTCATATGTTTTGCATGCAAACCTGTTGTTGGGTGTTCAACTATTTGATTTAATTTTGTTTAAATCATGATATTAGTTGTAGGCTTAAATTTGTATTTAGCGTAAATCCCGAATAGATCCGCGTTTAATTCCCCAACATATCTTACCTATTTAATAGGTACCAAACGCAGCCTAAAAGAAATAAATGAAAATCTTAAAACTTGGAAGGCTGTATTTTGAACCTTGGAAATGCTTTTGTAATGCAATTCAAACATAAAATCAAAAAACATAAAACCTACGATAAAAAGAAATACAACCATGACAGATTTATGAAACAAAGAAAAAGAAAGAAGCGACCGTCTAAACTAATCAATGTTAACCTTTAATGGAAGAGAGAATTAAATACATTGAGAAACATAACTCACAGTAATTAGATAGTCTTTAATGCTAGTGATGCGAGAATTAGATTTAGGTTTATGAAGGAAATTAATGACCTTATTCTGAACGAACAATTATAAATTGAACCTGAGACTTTGCTTCTTATGAACTTTGCACTACTGTTAAACTCTTCCCAGGGATGACAAGCGATGATAACGAGGCTAAATGAACCCTAAAATCATGTAAAAATATTAGAAAATTAAAAATTAAAAGAAAGCCTAAAATCATGATAAAGGCTTTATTTTGAACCTTTGAAATGCAATTCAATTCCAACTTTTAAAGGCATAAAATTGACAAAGCTAAGATAAAAAAAATTACAACAACAGATTTATGAAACAAACAAAAAGAAACCAGAGGCAGAAGTAACAAATCGAGGCGTAACTCACAGTAACCAGATCATCTTTGAGGCGAGTGATCGATGTGAAGATTAGATTCAGGTTTATGGAGGAAATTAATGACGTTGAACAACTGTAACTGAATCGGAGCTTTCGCTTCTTACTGAAATTGGCAATGCTGTTTCAACTCTGATAATGAGATGTGTATTTATCAAAGACAATGAGGCGTCTACTTATCAATGATAACAAGGATAAAAGAAACTCGGACATTAAATAAACCGCTCTCCGTTGGACCGAATTATTGTAATTATGAGTGATAATGAGACGGGTCGAACAGAATAAACTCGGAACGACTTTCCATGATTGAAAGAATTTATTCACTAAGGGCTCATTTGGTTCGTAAGATAAAACTATCTATCCGTCGAAAATATGCATGTTTTCGACAGATAGATAATTTTATCTTACGAACCAAATGAGCCCTAAGAATTATAGCCTCAATATAAACATATTAAAATTATGTTCACATCGGAATATTCCATCATGTAAGATTATACTTTTATTACACTTTGCCACTGTTGAAAAGAATCCTAGATTCGTCCTGTCAGTTATAGAAGAGCTTTTGTGAGAAGAATGTTAAGACAAGGACTGTTTGGTTTATAATAAATGAAATGAGACTTGATAACAAGACAGCAGCTAACACAATTCAACATTAACTTGGACGACAAATTATGAAACCTCAAATACCAACTGCTCGAAACAAATTACACACTTCTAAACATGAAACCACATTGGTATGTGGTCCAAACACGGATAATTTTAAACAACTGATTCAGACTTAGCAATTTGTCTTATAAACCTGTTGCTAAAAAGTAAATTCAGGATCAACAAACCCAAGGATGTCCTGTTAACCTTCCTAGAAGAGAAGGGTGAGAAATATATGATACATTGGCAGGTCATTTGGTGATGATCATTCTTCGTTGAAAATACCCTTTGCAGTTGGGAAGGATCTCGGGCATGTTCATCACTGTCTTTGATCTTTTAATAGAAACTCTAAAAATTGAGTTGTTGAGCTATCAAAAAAAGTTGAAGTAATCTCACCTGACAAAATGGACTCGGAAAGATTTTGCATTGAACACTGGTGTCTTCAGCAAAACTAGCAGACCAATGACTAACCAAGATGATTAATAATATTAATGAGTTCAATCATGCCATTAACGTTAAGTTTTAAGAACTCCACATAATTCTTCAGCCACGAATCAACCACATGGTATGAAAATTAACCATTATATTTCACCAATATGATCAAAAAGTCATTTGATAACAATTCAACTACCTTCTCTTTAAATGTTATTAGTATATATAATTGCAAAATTACACAAATAAGTTAACAACATAGTTATAATTTTCAAATTAGCGCCTAATTAAACAAGGTCAGGGTGTGAAAAATTAACGAGTAGAGAAACTCCGACTCTTCTTACTGATTCTCCATTCCCTATCAAAACTACATATTTCGAAGCTAATGACTGCTATAGCAAGAAAATTAATTACTTCATCAATTAAGTGAAAGCTCAAATTAAAATGTTCATTCTTTCTAATGTAGAGCACAGACTTTATCTAGGGTTTCTCTCAATCCTGACCGTACCTTCGTATTTTGCTGGGGAAGAAAGGCATCTGTTTGCCTATATGGTGTCTACACGCAAGTGCACGTGATCGTTATTGTCGTGGCAAGATGACCAAGCTTATTTATCGAACACATGAAGATGAGAGATTGTAAGGTATTGTTGTTGTTCAAATTCGAAATCAAACAAAGCAATAAAAGTGGCAAAGGTTTCTATGTCTACTAGCTTGTCAAGAAAGTAAACTACCTATCACTTTTGTGCAAAGTGAGCAAGTGGAGAGAGTATGTATTAGTGTATTATCCTATGTTTCACATGGTGTTGTATCACTTAATCATGCAATGAGCTATTGTACAATCAATTAGACAAGCCTCTTAAACATGCATTGGTTTCCCTAATCACACATTTAAGCCCTATTGTAGTGCCTATTCACTAGGAATAATTCTCACTATCCTAGGAATTTCATCAAACACCTAGCATGCATTGGCCTAATAACAAGAAGATTTAGGAAAAGAGCTCAATTCTCATGTGATACTAATTCCCTAATGGCCCAATTAATCAATTACACATGTCAAGCATTCATACAAATCATCAATACAGAGAATTGATCATACAACATCTCATAGCGTTTATAAGATCAACATTAACACCACATTACACCATAGGAATCATACACTAACACATAAGGGTATTAGCCCATGGCTAATTGGGAAAACAAATGAGCAATTGAACTAACTATGATCATCATAATGCTGAAATTGAATTAAAAATACAATGTCTTACCTATTACAATAGAAAGTGTAAAGATACTCCCTACCTTGGAAAGCTAGAAAATGATCCGTCAATGGAAAACGAAATTCAATCAGTAGAAATGTAGCCCTAGTTGAGACGAGAGTGCAGGAACAAACGGATCGATGATCCGAACGGTAGATCAAAAGTTATCGAAGAAATCGTAAGAAAAAATCTAATGAACCCAACTAGTAACTACCTCTAACTTCTAAGAATTTAGAAATAGAATAGGATGGTGTGTGGAATGTAGAGAATGTTCTAAGAAATCTGAAACATGAAGTATATATAGTACCCCTTAGGCTTGGATCATTATATCCCTCATTAAACGTGCGAAAAGACGAAACAACCCTCAAATTTGTGCAAATTCGGGGTCCTCGCACGATCCATAACTGGTGGCCACACAATCCGGGATCGTGCGAGCGTGAGTGCGGCTCCACCTCGCATGAACCAGAGAAATGGCGTACGAACCCAAGCTGCTCATCGCACGAGCCCTGGCTTGTGGTCACACGATCCGATCTTGCCCCGTTCAATCGATCCTCGACTTCCTCGTTACCTTCATATCTTGAGTTCTAGAGCTCCGTTTGACTCGAATCTTTTTCCGTTGCGACCCTCTCTTTGAACTCTTCGACATGGTATATAATTTGCCTCCATTGGATCAACTCACAATTTCTGAATTTTTACAAACTTGCTGAGACGAAGATGGAGGAATAAACGGATCGACGATCAAAGTGGTAGATCAAAAGTTATCGATGAAATCATAAGAAGAATTCTTATAAACCCAACTAGTAACTACCTCTCTCTCTCTCTAATCTAAGAATGTAACTATGATTATGAACTAGATGCCTTGAGAATCTGATCATTGAAGTATTTATAGTGTCCACAATGTTTAGTCCAAAATGCCCTTCATTAAACGCGCGAAAAGACGAAACAACCCTCGAAAATGTGCCAGTCCGGGGCTTCACACGAATGCCAGCTAGTGGCCACACGAATGCATTCATGTGGTGGCATTCGTTCACCCACCAACGCCCGAACCAGAGATTTTCCGCACGAATCAGGGCTCATCGTCGCACGAGCCCAGGCTTGGTTGCGCACGAGCCCGACTTCGTCTCGTCCCATCGATCCTCAACTTCCTCGTTTCCTTCATATCATGAGTTCTAGAGCTCCGATTGACTCGATTCTTTTTATGTTACGACCCTCTCTTCGAACTCTTCGACATGGTATATCATTTGCCTCCATTGGATCAACTCACAATTTCTGAAGTTTTACGAGCTTGTTCGTCTTTTTCCAGTTTTGCTCGTTTTCACTACAAAACACAACTTTCTAGCCCAAAAGGGTTAAATACACAAAGTATAACATTTTTGGGTCAAATATGAATAAAAGCACATCAAAACCATAGAGAAATGGATGTAAAATCATGCAATTATGACCCTAATCACACCCCCAAACTAGATTGTCGCTCGGCCTCGAGTAACGAAGCGATATGATAGGGGAATAATTATATCAATGAAGCATCAAGTACAAGTCAAATGCCATGAAAATATCAATCAATGTCAAGAAAATCTAGAATGCAATCTCATCTAATTTACCATCAACTATGAATCAACAAGCAAAATATCAAATCAATGAGTCATAATCCTCACAGGATAAGTGTTTAGCTCAACCCTCAAGTGTATAAGGTCCTCTCATACATCACACCACTTACACATACTACCATAAGCTTGGCTCAAGTCTACATTCTCCACCACTTGAAATGACAAATCCTTCACAAATCAATGAGGACTTTCATAAGATTGTAGTGTTGGCTCTTTGGTAGGGAAGAAACATATGGATAAAAGTGACTAAGTATGATTAGTAAAGCATAGAAGGAATCAAAATATAGATTATTCACCTCTTCATGCAATGTTGCGCTTACTCTTCATGCTCTTCCAAAATCACACTTTCAAAGATTATTCTTCCCTTTTTACAAGTTGTGATCATACTCGCAACACAAGAGTCAAACTTGACCAAAATTTTACAAAAAGTCAACCTTTTCATTTTCTTTGCTAGCACTTGCTTTTGAACCTTTTTTTTCACATCAATCCATGCATAGAATTTGTTTCCACTAAGGCCACCAATTTCTTCATTAAATCACCAATCTTCCTTCCTTCTTTTCACTCTACTAATCATAGGGACAAGAGAGTTCCAAAAAGGAAGGAAAATGACTTAAAGTGTGGTTAGCCACAGGAAAGGTCTATAGGCACAAAATGGTGAGCAATGGATCATAATGTCAATGGTAGGCTCATATGTCAAAGTGACTCAATATATATCAAAGAAATGCCTCAAATCATATCATGTGAACTCTTCATCTAATGTAACCTCAAATAAGACCAAAACCAAGTTCTAGAGTATAATGCACATGTGTGGAACTCACATCAAAGAATATCATCTGTTCAAGATTGAAACGGGCATCAAAATGGCTCAAACCTCACGGGTATAGGTTGATCAAGACTCATCTCATATAAAAAATGCTCATATCATCAAAATATCAAGAATCATAGAATCCATAGCAAACTAGACAATACATGAATCAAGAGATAAATTCACTACATCAAATCATGACTTCAACTCATCCACACAACCATAAGCATATCTCATGCCACACTACTCTAAACTAGCAACATAATTGCAATCATAACAAGCAAATCAAGGCATCAACATAAGCGTATGGTCACAAGACATAAGAAAGCACTAAAAATCAACATAAGCATAGCATTGCAATGAGATTTACGAAATGAACATACCCCCCCAAACTTTTTTGGACCAAGGGTTTAAAAAGTTTGGCAAAGAGTGGAGAAAGATCATGCAATGCAAAAATTAAAGCACAATTCTCATAAGCAACATCATAAGCAAAGATCATCCCATAACACTTAAGCAAATACCAAGAGATAGCACCCCCAAACTTGGCTAAGCCAAGTATTTCAAAGAGATAGAATACAATACCTCACCCTTGGAACCATGATATTACGAGAGCATCCCTTGGACAATGAGCACCTACAAAATCAAAAACACCAATCAAACAACTAGAAAAAAAACAAGCTACACAATAAACAAAAAGGATGGGTTGCCTCACATCTAGCGGTTGGATTTAACGTCCCCTAGCCGGATTTAACTCAAAATCACATAGCCTCAAATAGTTTGTCACTTCCTTTGGCATTCAATTATGGTAAAGCTTCAAACGATGCCCATTTGCATAGAAGAGTTCCCCCTTATCGTTCATGAGTTCATACCATCCACTTGCGAAGCAATTAGATATTGTAAAGGGTCCGCTCCACTTCGATTTCAACTTTCCGGGGAACAACTTGAGTCTTGAGTTAAACAAAAGTACTTGATCAAGCACCTTAAAGGACTTCTCTTTTATGTTGGCATCATTCCATCTCTTTGTCTTCTCTTTGAAAATCTTAGCATTTTCATACGCCTCATCCCTAAATTCATCCAACTCAAGCAATTGTAGAAGCCTCTTCTCCCCACACAACTTCTCATCAAAATTCAACTTCTTTGTAGCTCAATAAGCTTTGTGCCCAAGCTCAACGGGCAAATGACAAGGCTTACCATAGACAATTTGATAGGGAGAAAGGTTCAATGGAGTCTTGAAGGCCGTACGATATGCCCATAGAGCATCGTCCAACTTAAGTGCCCAATCTTTCCTATTAGAGCTCACGGTTTTCTCTAGAATAAGCTTGATTTGGCGATTCGACACTTCCGTCAATCCATTACTTTGAGGGTGATAGGCCGTTGATATCTTATGCTTCACATCATACTTCACAAGAAGATTCCCCAACGCCCTATTCACAAAGTGAGTACCCCCATCACTAATCAACGATCTTGGCATACCAAATCGAGCAAAGATATTTTTTCTTAAGAATTCCATGACAACTCTTGCATCATTGAACTTCGTGGGAATCGCCTCCACCCACTTTGATACATAATCCACCACCAAAAGAATGTAAAGATACCCATGAGATGATGGGAAGGGTCCCATAAAATTAATACCCCATACATCAAATACCTCTACCTCTTGAAAAATGTTCAAGGGCATCTCGTCTCTCCTTGATAACCCCCCAACTCTTTGGCATCTATCGCATCTAGCAACGAACATGTGACAATCCTTAAAATTGAGGGCCAATAGAAACCACATTGGAATACCTTTTGAGCCGTCTTAGTGGAGCCAAAATGTCCTCCACAAGGCAATGAGTGGTAATGGGTGAGCACACTCTCAATCTCCTCATCCGGAATGCATCTCCTAATGATAGAATCTGCACATTTACGATACAAATAGGGATCATCCCAAATGTAACGACCTACCTCCTTGTAAAACCTCTTCCTTGCATTTGAGTTCAGTCCCTGAGGAATTGCTCCACTTGCCAAAAAGTTGTCAAAATCGGCATACCATGGTGCTTCCTCCTCCATCTTACAAATCTTTGTTCCTTCCACTCTAAGCAGTTGCTCATCCGGGAAACTTTCTAATATCTCTTCTTTCTCTTCCAAGGTGTCATCCCCTCTCACTAGCCTTGACAAATGATCAGCTATAACATTCTCGCTACCCTTCTTATCTTCTATGTTCACTTTCTTTCTCTTTTCAAAAGGAATCTCCTCAACCACTTCACTCTCAAGATCAATAGTTTTCATCATTGCCTTATTATCTCTTGTGACTTTGCTTGCATTTTCAAACTCATCTCTTGGGGAACTCATTGAGGAATCATAAATGGAGAAAGTATTTCTCTCATTATTCATTCTCAAGGTAACCTCTCCCTTTTGGATATTAATCAATGCATCCGACATAGCTAGGAAGAGTCTCCCAAGAATTAGAGGAGTATGCTTATCCTCTTCTACATCCAAGATCACAAAATCAACAGGGTACAAGAACTTACCGATTCGAACTTCCACATCTTCCACAATGCCTCTAGGTTGAACCTTTGAATTGTCCGCCATATGAAGCTTACTAGTCATGGGATTAATATCTTTCAAACCAAGCCTTTTAGCAATTGATAATGGCATAACATTTACACTTGCCCCCAAATCGCATAAAGCCTTGATGTTTTTGCTTCTTTCAATGTAGCAATCCAAAGTTAAGCTTCCCGGATCTTTGAGTTTCTTAGGAAGATGCTTCCTAATAAGCTCACTACTCTCATGAGTAAGTTTGACAATCTCGGGCTCATTCTTCCTCTTCTTTGACAGAAGATCCTTCAAAAATCTTGTGTATGTCGGCATTTGCTCAATTGCCTCTTTGAAAGGCATGTTAGCATACATCTTCGTAAACAAATCAAGGAACTTCATAAGCCTCTCATCAACCTTATCTTTGACCCCCTTCGAAATTTCCACATTTTCTTTCTGTACCACTAACCCTTCTTCCTCCATTCTTTCCTCACCCCCTATCTTCACTTTCCCTTTCATTTTTCCATCTTTTTCCTTCATCCTCGAAACTACCCCAAAACTTTTCTCATCACCTTTCACCAAATTGACTTTCTCACTACAACTTGCTTCCCCAACTAGCTCATCATGAAACATTTTCAAGGTACAATTCCCTACCATCTCCTTCGAAACATCCACACACATAATGGAATTACAATGCACTCTAGGATTTATTTCGGTGGTCAAAGGGAACTTACCTTTGTTGACTTGTGGACTTAAAGAAGTAGCAAGTTGTCCCATTTGAAATTCTAGGCTCTTGATTTGATTTCCTTGCGAATTGTACAAATCATCAAACTTTTTATTCGTCTCATTATTTAGCCTTCCAATTTCAACTCTCATGTCCTCCATTTTTTTTCAAGATTAGTGTCAAAGTGTCATCCATGCTTCCCCTACCCTCATTATTCGACGGCTTTGACACCGGATCAATCTCGGGAGGTAATTGGATTGCTCCCTTAGGATTGGAATATGAAAAATTCACGTGCCTCCTATTAGGGAGGTAGGGCGGATTGCTTTGATTAGGATAAGGACCTCCTTGTTGTCGAAATGGCGGAGCAATGTAAGACCTTTGATTGCTAGGAAATGAGTTATTATATTGGGGTCACCCCATATAACTCACCTCCTCTTGTGTAGAAGGTGTAGGAGAAGGAACACTTTCAACCACATTTACTTGCATCGGAGTAGGGGTTTGGCTTTGATTTTGTCCTCTATAGACCATGAGCATCATGTTCTTCATGTTCTCCTCAAGTAGAGAGACTCGGTCGCCCGTTCCTCCACTTGCTTCTCTTTGAAAAGCATCATTGGCTGCGATGTTTTCAATGATCTCATTAACTTGGTGAACCGTCCTTGTCCAAACTGACCCCCCGGCACAAGAATTCAAATAATTCTTGTCTCCTTCATGAAGTCCAATAGTGAATGTCAAAAGTATATCCTCCTCTCTCAAACCATGTTGAGGAGAAGCCAAGAGTAAGGCTTGATATCTTTCCCAAGCACTAGAGATAGTTTCTCTTGCCTTTTGTCGAAAGTTCTTGATTTCTTTCCTTGCCTTGAGCATTTTCGACGGAGGGTAGAATTTCTTTAGGAATTGAGAGCTCAACTCCTCCCACGTCGCAGCCTTGTGGTTCATCGATTGTATCCATGTTTTAGCTCTCCCCTTCAAGATAAAGGTGAAGAAACGAAGCTTCTTTTTATTGTCTGACATGCCTTTGTACTTGATAGTATCATAGATTTCCATAAAGTTGCTAAGATGGGCATTCGAATTCTCTCTATCGTTTGATCCCTCAAAAGGTGACTCTTTCAACAGCTTCAAGAGAATAGTGTTTAACTTAAACTTCTCCGCATCAATAGGTGGCCTTTCAATACCATCATAGTATTCATTCACCCTTGGCCCAAAATAATCACGAAGTAGTGGTTCATTATTGAGGTTTTGAGGTGGATGAACGATTTGTGGTCTAGGATTTTGTGGTGGTGGTGAATATGGATAATATGGGTAGTTATGAGGTGGTGGTGGGTAATAAGGTTGATTTATAGGGTGATTTGGATAGTTAGGAAATTGGGGTGGATAGTGGTGGTGTAGTGGTTGGTTTTATGGTGGGTAAGATTGGTATGGATGTGGTATAGGTTGTGGTTGGGGTTGGGGTTGAGGAACCTCTCTTTGAGCCAAGTATTCATCTCCATGATGCACTTGTTGTCTCAATGACTCTTCATCTCTCACTTCATCTCTAGCTTCTAATTAGGGTCATAATTGCATATTTTTGCATCCATTTCTCTATGGTTTTGATGTGCTTATGTTCATATTTGACCCTAAAATGCTATACTTTGTGCATTTAACCCTTTTTGGCTAGAAAGTTGTGTTTTGTAGTGAAAATGAGCAAAATCGGCAAGAGACGAGCAAGTTCATAAAAGTCCAGAAATTGTGAGTTGATCCAATGGAGGCAAATGATATACCATGTCGAAGAGTTCGAAGAGAGGGTTGCAACGGAAAAAGAATCGAGTCAATCGGAACTCTAGAACTCAAGATATGAATGAAACGAGGAAGTCGAGGATCGATCGGACGAGACGAAGTCGTGCTCATGCGCAACCAAGCCTGGGCTCGTGCGACGACGACCCCTGATTCGTGTGGAAAATCTCTGGTTCGGGCGTTGGAGGATGAACTAATGTCACCACATGAATGCATTCATGTGGCCACTAGCTGGCATTCGTGTGAAGCCACGGACTGGCACATTTTTTAGGGCTGTTTCGTCTTTTCGCGCGTTTAATGAAGGACATTTTGGACTAAACATTGTGGACACTATAAATATTTCAAGGATCAGATTCTCAAGGCATCTAGTTCATAATCATAGTTACATTCTTAGATTAGAGAGAGAGGTAGTTACTAGTTGGGTTTATAAGAATTCTTCTTATGATTTCATCGATAACTTTTGATCTACATCTTTGATCGTCGATCCGTTTATTCCTGCATCTTCGTCTCAGCTAGGCTACATTTCTACCGATTGAATTTCATTTTCCATTGCCGGATTGTTAGATAGCTTTTAGAGGTAATTTGTATCTTTCCAATTTTCATTGTAATAGGTAATACTTCTACTTTCCTTTACAATTCTTGCGTAATGATGATGATAGCTAGTTCAATTGTTCTTATGTTTACCAAATTAGCCATGGGCTAATCCCTTTATGTGTTGGTGTATGATTCCTATGGAGTAATGTGGTGATCATGTTGATCTTTTGAATGCTATGAGATGTTGTATGATCAATTCTCTACATTGATGGATTGTATGAATGCTTTGCATGTGTAGTTGATCATAAGGGCCATTAGGGAGTTAGTCTCATACGAGAGTAGGGCTATTTTCCTAAATCTTCTTGTTATTATGCCAATGCATGCTAAGTGTTTGATTAAATTCCGAAGATAGTGAGAATTATCTTTAGTGAATTGGAAGAACAATTAGAGGCTCTAATGTGTATCTAGGGAGACCTTTTTCATGTTAGAGTGGCTAGCCAATTGATTATACAATACCTCATTGCATGATTAAGTGATACATCACCATGTGAAACATAGGATAGAACACTAGCATATATGTCTCACAACTTGCTCACTTTGCAACACAAGGTGATAGGTAGTTTACTCTTTTGACGCATTAATAGACATTAGATACCTTTCCCCTTTATTGCTTTGTTTGCTTTCGAATTGAAACAACAATTTTCCTTACAAATCCCCATCTCCCTGAGTTCGATAAATATTAAACTTGGTCAATCTTGCCACGACGATATAACGATCACGTACACTTGCGTGTGGACACCATTTGGGCAAACAGGTTTTTGGCGCCGTTGCCGGGGAGACGGCTTGTTTGTTTGGTTATTTGTTGTTTCCTTTATTTTCGATTGGTTGCTATTGTGAGAGTTTGATACTTGCTTCTTTGTAGGTATATGCACACAAGGAGTCAAGGGGGAGATCTACTACCCTGTGATTTAGACCTTGTAACAAGCCTACGAAGAAAAAGGAGAGAAGCTAGATTAAATCAAAAGAACATGGAGAATAATATGAATGAACCTCGAGATGAGATTAGAGAAGAAGAGCCATTGAGATAACAAGTGCATCATGGTGATGAGCACTTGGCTCAAAGAGAGGTTCCACAACCACAACCTATACCACATCCATACCAACCTTATCCACCACCAAACCAACCATATTACCCACCACCACCACATAACTATCCTTACTATCCATACCCACCACCACCTCAACACCAAAGACCACAAATTGTAAACCCACATCAAAACAATGAACCACTACTCCGTGACTATTTTGAGCTAAGAGTCAATGAACATTATGATGGTATTGAAAGGTCACCAATAGATGCTGTCACGCCCTAAAATTCTATGCATTTCAAATTAGCGGAAGTCTTGACTTTAAATAAACAATTTAATGAAAACATTCTTTAGAACACATCCAATTTCATCTAAAATCCAATTTCATCTAATAAAATTCCTTCTCTTTTAAAAACCCTTTTTAAAACTAAAATCAGAGTAATAATTTGAAACAAATAAATCATACATCCAATTTAAATAACTCGTTCAACGCATCCATGGAAAACATAAATAATATCATCTGAAATATATCTAATATAATTTAATATATTTAACATAGGAAATTAAATCATTCCAACTTCATACATCAACCAAGACATCAATTAAATCATGCAATAATACATAAACAAATCATGTACAGCCACTGGGACATAAAACTCACGAAAACAGCCTGGGTGTATTCATCAAAACTGGTTGTGTATAAAAGCAGTCCACTAACTAATACCAAATCCATTTTCTTTAATAATATTGTCTTGCCATTCAACATAAGACCTCTAAATACTCAATTAAATCATATTAGACATAATTTAAACACTTGACACGAAAATCCCTTTTTAAAACACATGAAAAAACTCATAAAATAAAGTTGTAGGACTAATTTCAAGCTGAAACTTTAAAACGATTTTCTTCCAGATTTTAAGACCAAAACACTTAATATTTTAAGGCTATTAAACTGCCAAAATTTCAAAAATAGGCTGGCATATATTTTGGTATTTTTAAAACAAGAATTTTGACGACTAGAATCACATAAATGACAAAAATAAGTTCCTCGACTTCTACTAAGTAAAAACTCATGAAAATTGGTCAATATGCATTATAAATCATGGCAAACATTCTGGTAAAATTTCATAATTTTTTTGGAGTTATAAAACTTAACTCATCGATCATGCAAACTAAGGACAATAACTAATTTCATAAGAACAATTAAACACATAAATTGACTCTTAACCATGCATATAATTTTCGAACCATCAGCTGCTATTTAATAAAATAATTCATCAATTTAACTCCTAAAACTCATGCAAATTAACACATAATCACAATAATAATAATACCTCGTAAAAATCATAATAAAATCCCATAATTCATCAAACCATAACAAATCCTAAATCAAACATCTACGTGTCCATCCACTCAACGAAATAAAACATGCAAACGTCTAGTCTTGTGACAAACATGAAAGTGCTGAAAATCATGAATAAAACTCTTGCAACTTAATAAAATAAAAGCCTACTTGGTTTATTAATAAAAATCTTCATTCATTAACTTCTTTAACTCGCATCACATCCACCTTCCTCCGCATCGCCGATCTCGTCATCTTACTCTTGAAAATCTGAAAATATAATTCGGTGAAGGGGTGAGCAATTATAAAATAATCACTCCGTGGGGATAGTTTAGTTCGAAGTCTAAATATAATGGACATGTAAACATGAAAACATACCAATCATTCTTAATCTTTGATATGACTTAAGTGTATCCCTCTTTGATACTACATAAGAGCATCCATTCTTTGATACCACATAAGGACATCCATTCTTTGACACCACATAAGGGCATCCATCTTTAGTACTACTTAAGAGCACTCATCTTTGACACCACATAAGGGCATCCCTCTTTACCACATAAACACATCAAACATAGTATTTAAAAATCGAACTAGAGTTACCACTTTTCACCCTTTAAACCCCCACCTTTGATTGCTTGAAAAGAAGAGAAGTGTTGTACGTTGGCTTGACTAATCCTTGTGCTTGAATCCTATTCTTTTCTTCACTCAAAGCTGCCGAAACTTGCTCTCTTCCTAACCTCACAAGCTGCTGGAAAAACTGGTCCTATAGCTTCATAAAGTGGCCGAAATTTGGTGCTAGGTGGCTGCCGATTTTCTTGGGGTGTCTAAGGGTTTGGGGACTTGATCAATACATATTTATAGGGATGGAAAAGTAGGGTTTGGGGCTGCAAAGAGGGCTGGCCGAATTTGAAGAAAAAGAGGAAAGAAATTGGCCAATAATCTTGGTGTATCTCTATTTCCATACTTGGCAACTTATTTCCTTATATAAAAGATCCTTACTAACTCTTTATTTTTATGATACTTAACCTTCAAGCATGTACTATCCTCTTGCATAAGAATATGACTTATTTCCATAATTAAAGATACTAGAAATCCTTGTCTTAATGCTCCTAAATTTTCAAAAATTACTTAATGTCCAAGACTCCTTATTTTCGAAAATAGTACTAGTACTATCCCAAGTGTTATTTAATCTTATTCTTGGTCAAAACCTTATAAAGTCAAATCCCTAAATTTAATTCATCAATTACTAACATACCCTTAATGAATTAATACTTAAGGAAATACTATTCTTAGAGGACTAATACTAAAACCTCAACAATAATACTAGTCTCTCTTACTCTCAAATAATATTCAAAAACTTAATACTACTTAAGGGTCCAATTAATACAAATTGGGACAACTATTACTAAACAAACCTTTAAGAAATACTAAAGCACAACAACTTAAGGGACTAAACTTAAAACACACACAAAGCTCTTGCCCAAAACAATAAGTTAATGGACGAAAAGTTGCGGCCTATGCGGGGTGTTACAACCTCACCACCTTTAAAAAATTTCGTGCTCGAAAATACTAACTTACCTTGCAAAATAAGCTCGGGGTATTTTGCCCTTACATCCTCTTCCTTTTCCCACGTAGCCTCTTCAATTCCATGGCGATTCCAACGTACCTTAATGAGATTAACTTCTCGATTCCTATAACGATGAGTCTTCTTACCCAATACTTCAATAGGTACTTCTTCATAGGCTAAGTTCTTGTCCACTTCCAAAGATGAATAATCTAACACGTGACTAGGATCGCGTACGTATTTCCTCAACATCGAAACGTGAAAAATATTGTGAACGGCTGCTAGGTTAGGGGGCAAAGCCAAGCGATAAGTTAAACTCCCAACATTCTCTAGGATCTCAAAAGGTCCTATAAAACGTGGTTGTAACTTCCCTTTGCGTCCGAATCGAACAACTCCTTTAGTTGGTGAAACTTTCAAGAATATGTCCTTGCCTTTCTCGAAATGTAGGGGCTTTCTACGCTTGTCGGCATAAGACTTTTGACGATCTTGGGCAGCCCGTATCCTCTCTCGAATCTTCTCCACAACTTTGACCATTTTCTCCACTAACTCGGGCCCTAAAACGCGTCGTTCGCCAACTTCATCCCAATACAAAGGAGATCTACAACTTCGTCCATACAAGGCTTCGTATGGAGCCATGCCAATCGTCGCTTGATAACTATTGTTGTAAGCAAACTCCACCAAAGGTAAGTACGTCTCCCAATTACCTTCAAAGTCTAGGACACACGCCCTCAACATGTCTTCAAGTGTTTGGATCGTCCTCTCGGATTGACCTTCCATTTGTGGGTGGTACGCCGTATTAAGGTTCAATCTTGTGCTCATGGCCGATTGCAAACTCCTCCAAAATTGCAACGTAAAACGTGCATCTCTATCTGAAATGATTGAAACGGGGACTCCATGCAATCTCACAACTTCTTGGATATAAACTTGAGCAAGTTTATCCATACTCCACGTCATCTTCATTGGAAGAAAATGAGCCGATTTGGTTAGTCGATCCACAACAACCCATATAGCTTGATTCCCTTTAATTGATCGAGGTAAACCCATCACAAAGTCCATGGAAATGTGCTCCCACTTCCATTGAGGTATCTCTAATGGCTTCAACAATCCGGATGGCCTTTGATGTTCCGCCTTAACTTGTTGACAAGTTAAACACTTCTCTACGAAATTGGCAATGTCGCCCTTCATGTTCTTCCACCAAAATATAGTCCTTAAGTCCCTATACATCTTGGTTCCACCGGGATGAACCGTATAAGGTGTACAATGCGCTTCCTCCATTATCTCCTTATTCAAGTCTTCATTGTTTGGAACACACAACCTTCCTTTGTACGTAATCGTTCCATCATTGCTGATTGAAAAGCCCTTAACGCCTTTCATTTTGACCATCTTCTTCATCTTGCCGAGAAAGGGGTCCGAAACTTGGGCCTCTCAGATCCTCGTCTGAATCGTGTCTTGCACCACAAGTGCTGAAAGTATGGACTCCATCTCTTTGGTTGATTCGACTACTTCTAACTTCAAATGCTCGAACTCCTTCACTAACTCGTCTTGACTGGTCAACGAACTCAACACTCCTCCCTTTCGGCTAAGTGCATCCACGACCACGTTCGCCTTGCCCAGATGATAGTTGATTGTGCAATCGTAATCCTTGACTAACTCTAGCCAACACCTTTGTTTCATGTTCAACTCCTTTTGAGGAAAATGTACTTGAGGCTCTTATGATCGGTGAATATCTCTCACTTAGTACCATAAAGATAATGTCTCCATATCTTTAATGCATGAACAACAGCTGCTAACTCAAGATCATGCGTAGGATAGTTCATCTCGTGCACCTTCAATTGCCTTGATGCGTACGACATGACTTTCCCATGTTGTATCAAAACACAACCTAGTCCTTGTTTTGACGCGTCGCTAAAGATAACGAAACCTTCCGTAGGATCGGGAATAATAAGGACTAGAGCCGGCACTAACTTGTCCTTCAACTCTTGGAAACTCTTCTCGCATACCTTGGACCACACGAATTTCTTCCCTTTGTGAGTCAACATGGTCATCGGTGAGGCTATCTTTGCAAAGCCTTTGATAAATCGCCTATAGTATCCCGCCAAACCGAGAAAGCTACGAACCTCATTCACATTTGTTGGATCCTTCCACTCGCTCACGGCTGCAACCTTGGATGCGTCTACTTCGACTCCTTGGGCGGTGATCACACGGCCTAAAAAGTTCACTCGGTCTAACCAAAACTCGCATTTGGTAAACTTTACAAACAATCTTTCGTGGCGCAAAACTTCAAGAACCGTCCTCAAGTGCTCTTCATGTTGCTCCTTGCTCCGCGAATAGATTAGAATGTCATCAATGAACACTATGAAGAACCGATCTAAGAAAGGGTAAAAGACACGGTTCATCAAGTCCATGAAGACAGCTGGCGCGTTGCTCAAACCGAACGACATCACTACAAACTCGTAATGCCCATAGCGTGTGCGAAAGGTGGTCTTCGCTCTATCTCCTTCCTTGATCTTCAATTGGTGATAACCCGATCTCAAGTCAACTTTTGAGAACATACTCGCTCCGCTTAGTTGATCGAACAAGTCTTCAATCCTTGGCAACATGTACTTGTTCTTTATCATGAGCCGATTAAGCTCTCGATAGTCGATACACATCCTCCACGATCCGTCCTTCTTGACGAATAAAACTGGCGCTCCCCATGATGAAACACTTGGTTGAATAAATTTCTTATCCAACAACTCTTGCAATTACATCTTTAACTCCTCGAGTTCCTTTGGCGCCATTCGATAGGGTGCTTTCGAAATTGGGGCAGCTCCCGGCACTAGATCGATCATAAATTCCACTTGTCGGTCGGGTGGAATTCCGGGTAACTCCTCAGGAAATACGTCAACGAATTCGTTAACAACGAAACCATCTTCTATGTTCACCTCCTTCACGTTTGTGCCTATTACGTGGATAAGGTACCCTTCACATCCTTCTTCTTGAAGTAACTCGACAGCTTGCATCGCGGTGACGATCAAATTATGTGTACTTGGTCGGGAACCAAAGTACTTCAACTCCTCTCCACTTGGCAACTTGAGCGTCACTTCCCTCTTCTTGCAATCGATAGTGGCATGGTACTTAGCTAGCCAATCCATTCCAAGAATGATATCGAATTGTTCCATCTCGATCACGTGTAAATCTCCCTCAAGACTCCTCCCACAAATCTCAAGTTTCTCACTCGACAAATCCTTACTCGTAAACACGGCCTTTCCCGAAGGGATACTAACTTCTAAGGGACTAACACTAACCTCTAAATCACAACCAATCTTCACACAACAACTAAGCGAGATAAAAGAATGCGTAGCTCCGGTATCAAACAAAGCAGTTATTGGTACCGAATTCAAAGTTAGCATACCTTGCAAAGTCTCCGAAGGAGATTGATCCTCACTCGACTTTCCCATAAGCGAGTACACGCAAGCTTGAGCTGTTCCTTTGGGTAGAGTCGGACACTCGGGCACTCTATACCCGGGTTTATGGCATCGGTAGCAAATGTCTTTCCCCATGAGACATTCTCCCCTATGGTTCTTTCCACACTTAGGACAAGCTGGGTTCATAACTTGATTCCCTTGCCTAGGCCTAAAGCCTTGGGTAGGTCCTTGACCTTGCACTCCATGGTTAGGTACCTTTCTTGCTCCACCGGTTTGGTCCCATCTTCTTTTGTTATCCCTTGACCTCCTATCCGCATCTTCCTTCAAACATGCTCCCATTTGTTCGGCCCTCTCGAGTGCTTCGGTAAAAGTTAGGTTACCTAAAGCTAGTAGAACGTGCTGGATTTTGGTCCTTAGCCCTTTGACAAAACGTAGGACACGCTTTTGCTCGGTGTCGACAAGATGTTGAGCAAAACGTGAAAATTGGCTAAACTTCAATTCTTACTCCGCAACCGTCATTCCTCCTTGTCGTAAGTCTAGGAATTCACTCTCCTTCCTATCCTTGTAAGATTGAGGGTAGTATCTCTCCATTATGATCCCCTTGAAACGATCCCAAGTTAAGGCACGTCTTTCCTCAACCTGGCGAATCCTCCAATGGCTCTACCACCAATGATCGGCATCCTCAACAAGTTGGAATGCCACGCAAGCAATCCGTTGTGCATCGGTGCACTCAATCAACTGGAAGATCCTCTCCATGGAACGAAACCATTCCTCAACGGCGTCCGGTCCGTCTCGCCCGTTAAAGCTAGCAGGCTTGTACCTCCTAAATTGTTCAACTACTTGCGCGGTAGTGTTAAGCATAGGTGCTACGTTATGGACCACGGGGTTAGCTTGAGGGCGACCCCTTCTATCCGCGTGTCCATCAGAATCATTAGGGTCATGGGTCGGGTCATGTCTCGGAGGCATCTAAAATGAAAGATCCAGTAATACAAGGAAATTGCTTAGCCGATCTAAATAATTAAAACGGTCCTATAACCCATCGAACTTAAACTCGTCCTAAACACTCTTGCTAGGCATTCATACTCATCATAAATCTTAATCATAAACTTCCTAAGCCATCGTACAAGCACAACATTTCATAAAACATTTTTCATAAAACATTTTCTTAAAACATTTTTCTTAAAACATTTTCCTTTCGAAAAACCTTGAAAAGAATTTCTTAAAAAATTTGACCAAAGAGTGGTCCTTCATAACTTTTCATAAATCCTTCATGACTAGGTCATGCCATTCATCATAAATCATTCCTTTGAATAAAATCCTTTCACTTGAAACATCATACTTGAGCTTTCGAAAACTTACTTGCTTTAGGACTCGGAGATGGCTACGACGGTGGATGTAGCTTTCTCTTTTTTTTAAACTTTTTCATGAAATCATTCCATAAAAACATTGCATACAATCACATAAAGCACATGAAAATATATATATATATATATATATATATATATATATTTTTTACAAGTCTACAAGAACGTAGACCTGCTCTGATACCACACTGTCATGCTCTAAAATTCTATGCATTTGAAATCAGCGGAAGTCTTGACTTTAAATAAACAATTTAATGAAAACATTCTTTAAAACGTGAACCCTTAAGCTTGTAATAAAATTCCTTCTCTTTTAAAAACCCTTTTTAAAACTAAAATCAGAGTAATAATTTGAAACAAATAAATCATACATTCAATTTAAATAACTCGTTCAACACATCCATGGAAAATATAAATAATATCATCTCAAATATATCCAATATAATTTAATATATTTAAAATAGGAAATTAAATCATTCCAACTTCATACATCAACCAAGACATCAATTAAATCATGCAATAATACATAAACAAATCATGTACAGCCACTGGGACATAAAACTCATGAAAACAGCCTGGGTGTATTCATCAAAACTGGTTGTGTATAAAAGTAGTCCACTTGGATCTTCTGGGATCAGCGTCGTCTCTCCTCTTGGAGCTTTTCTCACCTCTGCGCCGCTCAGGCTCATCTCGCTCCCTCCTGGAATCAGAACCCCTTCTCTCTTCCCTCCGGGGGCTTGATCTCCTGGGGCTGGAGTACCTGCGTTCACGATTGTCAGTATAAAACTTCTTATACCTGCCAAAACGAGAGTTCAGCTTCTCGAATCGTCGTGCCATCAGGCTGTACTCCAGGGCCAGCTCATCCTTGTTCATATCCCTCAATGATTTCGAGCCGGATCCAGCCTCAGGCTCATGAGTAGCTTTTAGAGCCACGCTCTTTTCCTTCTCAGGTGTCTTCTCCTCACTGACTTCCTCACTGGAAACACCCTTCTTCTTTCTCTTATCGAGGTCGAATTCTAGAGCCTTTAACTCTGAGAATAGGTGAGAGTGAGTAATGTTAGTGAGATCCTGAGTGTTCTTCAACAAGATCACTCCTGTGTCCCATCTCTCAGGGAGACAGTTCAGGATTTTAGACGACACCTCCCTCTTGGGAAACTCTTTCCCAAGGGTTGCTAGCTCGTTCATCATCTTAATGAATCGAGCTTCCATCTGATAGATGGACTCTCCCTCTAATATCCGGAAGGCCTCAAACTTCCTGATAGCAAGATCTCTCTTGTTCTCCTTGATCTTCTCTGATCCCTCACTCATCTCCTTCAGTGCATCCCAGATCTCCTTCGTAGTAGTCATATGCATGAGCCTAACCGAGTTCTCGTAAGAAATGGTGTGGAGTATAATGTTCTTCGCAACATTATCCAGTCCGACTTGCTTAATCTGATCAGATGTAAGCGCAGACCTCTCCACAGGCTCATCTCCGGCAGCCATAACAGGGACATTGCCAGCTACGGGCCAGGTGGTCTGAAGATTCCTCATAAATCTGATCGGACCATGCTCAATCACCTGGGGCATCTGATCATGGATGGAGTAGAGATGTGCAAGGACCCTGAATTTCCAATAATCATAATTATCAATAGAGAATTCAGGAAGACTGCCTTCGAGGAATTTAGAACCGGATGCCATGAATGCAAGTTTTCAGAAACAGATATGTTCAGTTGACCACCAAAAGTTTCTCCTCAGAAACTGTTGGTAAGCAAAGTCAGTGGTCTTTTGAACCACTGCTCTGATACCACTTGTTGGTCCCGAAACGAGTATAATCAGTGTGTGGGGGGGAATACACAGATGTCAGATTTTCCCAAATTCTCAGGAAAATGCTCTTTCAGACTTAGTCAGGAAGCTGCTGAAATGTTCAGTCTACTGAAGGTCCTCAGGGGCAGCAGGGACGGATCAGCAATGAACCAAATAAGCTAAGTCAGAGTTGTGCTCTCAGAAGCTCAGTAGAGATAACAATCCTACTGATCGCTCGGAAGCTAGTCAGTTGGGCTACTATCTCAGTAAGCTCAGTTTAGTGCGGAATGTGAGCCCTTAAGTGTTTACTCGTTTTAGTTCTGAAAATTTATCAGTTTGCTTAGTGAAAACATGGTTAAGGCTGGTGCACAGTTTACTGATCAGGATGACAAGTTAGTCCTGATGGTTTTTCAGAAACAATGCAAGTATGCTTCAGTTTAATATGAATGACAGTTTATGATCCTGAGCAAAAAGTAAATCAGCACACAAGGGTCTTTTTAACATAGTTCGGAGATAACCAACTCCTACGTCCACGACCGGATTGAACAGGAAGCTATTCTCAAAACCCTGAGGATAGGTACTTGGGTTTTACTTGCCAAGGGACACGAATAGCCAACTTCCTCTCTAAGGAACTGACCCCTGGGTGGTTTTACAAGTCCTAGTCCTTCCTACCAACCAACTCACAACCTGAGGGGTTTGGTATTCACATTTTCCAACTATTGTGTATTGATCCCTCTAACAAATCAGTGCTAAGGATGGGATCAATACTCTAAGCAAAATACAGAATAGATTCCTACTACAACACTAGGGAAATTTAAGGTTTAAGAGTGATGTTCAAAGTATGCTTTGAGTGCTTAGAATCTTGAGAATTCTTCACTTGGAAATTTCCCGTAACTTTGAATGGGGGCAAGGCCTTCTGTATTTATACGGAGGTTTGAAAAAGATCCGTTGGAGAAGATCCATTTCAAACCTTCCTATTTAGGATAGGTGCAGGTACTAGTTGTCCTTGTCTGACAGAGACCATACCTAGTATGGCAAAGTTTTTTATCCGCCGCCTGCACCTCTGAGAAGCATTAAATGTGCTCAGTCTCCGTACATACGTGTCGCTTTCTAACTAGTCGCTTGTCCAATGGTTAGTTTGTCGGTATTGACTTTACTCAACCTCGTACATTTGTAACTCTGAGTTTCTCATTCTTAACTCAGGATAAATGTTTGTCTTATATTTGGAGACTCTGACATTCTTTCTGCTTCATCAAACTTCCATTCGCACGTGTAACCTTTGGGTCTCAGGGCTTACAAGAATCAGGTTAACTGATACTAGGCCCAAGTCAGGACTTAAGAACATCAGAAGGACATTCAGCCTGATCACGGTTACACACTGCCTTCACTGATAGATACTTCCCTGAGCATGCTTAGTCTACTCAGTTCTGTCAGGATCAGTGGTCTTCTTCAGGATGGCTTCTAGGCATCTTCAGGATTCTTTCTAGGTTTTTCAGGTTGCAGCTTCAGGTTGATCATCTTCAGGACGATCATACCTTCAGCATTGGAATAGCTTCAGACTTCAGACTTTAAGGACGTCTCCATCAGTCTTCACTCCTCAATACGTTCCCCCTGAACTGAATACCTTTGAATAGAAAAATCTATTCTAACCTATCTATCCTGAGCCTATTATCCTGATGAACTATACTTAGGCAAATTCATCAAGGGGTTTTGGGATCTAATCAAAACACTCAGATTGTCCCAACACATTGGCATGGAAGAAAGATATAAGAGTAACCCAGGGAAAGAACATTGGACTGCAGTAAAAAACATTATGGAGTAGCTGAAGAGAACTCGAGCTAGAATTTTGGTTTAATCAGTCAGACAATATAATTCCCGTGGGATACACGGACTCATATTTCCAATTAGACATAGATTCCAGAAATTATCTGCCTGAGTTTGTGTGTTTTCGATTGGGAAGTGTAGCCATGACATGGAGGAGTATGAAGCATGAATGGATCATGAACTCAACCATGGAAACCGAGTAAGTTACTGCTTGTGAAGTAGTGAAAGAAGCGGTTTAGCTCGAGATACTTCTTAATGGAGTTGATAGTTCTAAATTTATCCAACAATATCTATTGTAGGCAGTTGAAAATTCAAGAGAACCAAAGAGCTCCATGATTTAAACAAAAAATACTGAAGGAAGCAATCTTAGATGAGAAATCATTAAGAGAGAAGATGTAGAGGTGGATAAAGATTGCATCAGAGGATAACCTAGTCAATCCCCTCACAAAGTGTCTGCCTCTGGGTACATTCAAGAGATATGTGGGAGGAATGGTTATCAAGTGCGTAGCCAATCTGCTTTGAGTATAAGTGGGAGAAATATTATTTGGTTCGTGTAGGTGAATCAGATGTCACGTAGTACACGAGATATGTTGTAGTATACTTAAAAGCAGACTTTGAGTATAAGTGGGAGATTGTTGGGGTTATACAGAAAGTATGATTTTATTTGGTATAACCGATGTATTTAACACATATTTATGAGAATAAATCTTTTATCACTGTTGCTTTAAATATGATTGAATGTTATATATATTTATTGCAAAAACAATTTAATAAATAGTATGTGTTACATTGTAGTTAATGTGGTGATACCAGATCACAGAAGATCACATTAACAGTTCCTTGTAAAGAAGTACAATTCACAACTGAGATGGAATTGAACAACCCATCATGAAAGGTTGAAGTGTAAGGCTGAGGTTGACTTGTCTTGACCAAGAGATTACACTAGTGCATTATGATGAGCTAAAGAAGACCTACAGAGAGGATAAATTCTTCTGGACTGAAAATAGAAGAATTAGACCTCATAGGTTGTTTATTTCTTAATCTATGTCACTTAAATAGGATTGTGTGTGGTTAATACTTATTGATTTGATTCATGTCAGGTGAGAATCATTTAGACTTTGATACCTTGTGTTTTGGGCAATAATATTAATTACGCGACAATTGCTAATATTTAATACAGAGAAACGTGTGCAAGTACGTCTTGTGTGATTTATCCCCTTTGTGGGCTCAGAAGTATTATCATACCAAATCTTGCAAGTGGAATTAATTTCCGATATGGATAATAATGTTGAAGAAATGGATAGCCTCGTAACCAGGTACAATCCTAGTGTTAGTGTTAGTATCCTAGAGACAACCATTTGTAAGGACATAATATTAAGATAATATTCAGTTTTATTAGGGTTATACGGAAAAGTATGCTTTTACTTTGTATAAACCTATTTAATAAACACTTATTTATTGAGAATAAATATTTTATCACTATTTCTTTAAATATGATCGAATGTTATCTATATTTATTGCAAACTCAATCAATATATAGTACGTGTTACGCTGTAGTCGATGTGGTGACTGTTGGGGTTCGTTTCTCCAGGATCTATTAGTGGTGATACTTAAAAACAAATTTAAATTATTTAATCACTTTTATTTAGAATTATCCCATACTAATTCAAATAGCAATTAAATTAACCAACAACGATTCATGCATAAACACATAAATGTCCTAAACATGCGAATCTAGGAGTTTATGAAGACGTGCCTCTTGAAGTGACAACCTTTGAGAAGAACGGGACAAGTATTGAACAGCTATCTACCCAAAAACCTTCTCAAGTATTCCCTTTAGCTTGCTCGTCCACCGGTGGGAGGTGCTCAACGAACAATTAATAATAACAAGGAATTTCGAAAACTATACTGTGTATGTTGGGAAATTTGTAAGTTTTGATGTAAGTTCCAAAACATGAGCTGTAATAGAATATCAGTCAGAACCTGTTAGCTGACTAACATCAGATAGGAAACATCTGAATATGTATAGAACAGCTGGTAGATAGGTTTCTGCTTTTGGTAAAGTCTTGAAGATTACCGAGAACAGTTGAGAGCTGAGAAGATCAGTTCGTGGCTAGCTGAACTCGAGATCAAGCGAAGTCTTCAAGATGTTGCCAGGTAACCTGTCGACCTGTTATCACAAGTTCAAATTGAGCTAAGACAGTTTGCAACAGTTCGTGGTAGGTTCAGATCAGGTGGCAACCTGATCTGTGCTGGTTAGTGTCAGTTTGTCCATCATGTAATAACCATTGGATACAAGTCAAAAAGCAAAAGGAACGAAGCCATCTGGTCTGACAAGCGCCGAATTTGTGTACTTGCCAGCCAATGAGAGATCGACACGTATCTACAAAAACTGACACTCGCAGAGTAGGGTTCAGACCCAACGGATACACCGTACAAGTTTGCATGCTTTCGGCCACACCGGTTCTGAAGCATACCTTTTCCGTCTCTGCAAACCTACCAAAAATGGAATGTGCATTAAATTAGCTCTCCAACGGCTAATTTAATCTCATCTCTATAAATAGGGGATTACTCCTTCAGAGTAAGAAAACGGAAATTATTCAAGACAAACATATCAAGAATTTCCGCAAGAACACATTGAAGCTCAAGCATACATACATCAAGTGTTCATCCCTATTTCTTAGCAAGGTTTTCTATCCACATTAGCTTAGGCTAAACCTTCATGCATAGGATAGATTTCCAAGTTGGAAACCTTACTTTCTTACCCCAAACAGATTTGCTAGTTTGTTAGGTTAAGTTAGTGTTGCAAGTTCTTATATTCAGTAGAATATAAGTTCTGGGATCATTGTTAGAGTGGGAACTCAGTAAATGTCCAGTTTGTGTTAGAGTGGGAACTCAGTAAACATCCAGGTTGATAGTTGGTGCCCCAGCTGTTGGGAAGAGTGGACGTAGGACAGTTGGTCCGAACCACTATAAAAACTATGTGTTCTTACCTGTTATACACTATTCGCACACACCTGTTTTTCACTGTTCATGCATAAGTTAAGTTAACCTTACCAAGTAACAGGCTGAACTGATCATATCGGTTATCAGTTTGAAACTGTGAAATTACTTAATTGTTTTCATAAAAGGTTTTTCACACAGGTTTAAGCTTCCGCACATCAGCTTAGCTGATAGTCGTCCAACTGACAAGCTGTCAAGCAGTCAGTGGGTTGGTTATCAGTCAAAGTTGACTCACCTGCACTTTGAACAGTCTACCTGACATCACATTGTTCACACATCAGAAAATGTTTTGAAGTCTATTAACCCCTCCCCTCTAGACTTCAACCCTCACTTTAACCTGTTCGGGACCTACAAGTGGTATTAGAGCAGTGGTTCAACCGACCACTGACTCCTGACTGTCACTGGTTCTAGAGGTAGAACCGTGGTCAACTGAATAAATCTCTTGCAAAACCTTTTCTTCAAATTCATCTTTTTCAAAACTCAACATGGAGCATACTTCCGGGATGTCTCATGATCTGCCCAAATTCTCCGTTGAGAACTATGAGGAATGGAGATACCTCATGGAGAACCATCTCTGAGCACTCAGCTCAAGAATGGAGGTAAATATCCATTCTGGACCTATTGAAATATATCACTCTAACCCAAATCCTGCTGAAGGAGGTGATGCTAACTTTCCTACAGGTGCTAGAGTGAAGAAGAGTGTGCTCCTGATGGATGCAAACGAGAGGAAACTGCATAATCTGGACAATGTTGTAAAGAATATCATTCTGAAGACAGTCGATAAGTCAACACTCCAGAGGATAAAGTATTCTCCAATTGCTAAGGAGATGTTGGACGTGCTTGCAGAAATGTGCGAGGGAAATGAGCAGATCAGGGATAGCAAATTGGATACTGAGCTAAAAAACTTGAGAAACTCAAGATGCTGCCGAATGAAACCATAGATCAACTGGATGGAAGATTGATCAACATGCTGAACAAGATTAGAAAGCTAGGAAAGACGTTCACAGACAAAGAAGTTAACTACAAGATTTTGAGGTCTTTGCCAAAGAAATGGGACATGAAAATAACTGCTATCAAGGACAATCAGGATATCGGAAGGATGAAGCCAAGCAAGCTGTTTTTTAGCTTGAAAGTGCACGAGTTGGATCTTGAACAAAGGGAACTGTCTGATGATGAGAGTCCAACTGCTAAGCCGACCAAAACTGTTGCATTTCAGGCAACAACTTCACGAAGTGCTGAACCAGTTGGAAAGGATATCAGTCAGGCTGAACACATTTTGCTACTGACCAGAAGAATAAACGATCTAAATACTCAACTGGGAAGATATAAAAGATTCCACCAAAAGTATCAAGACAGAAAAGTCAAAGGTGGAAGATGGACAACTGATAGATCAGTTGAGAGAAACAGATCAGGTGAAAGAAGAGACGATCAGAAGGACGATTGTGTGAGAAGAACTGATGATAGAGAATGCCGAACTGACAATCGGTGAACTGATGACAGAAAAGAAGATCGGAAAAGTGATCAGAGAGCAGATAGCCGAGAATGAAGAAGTTCTTACCAATCAGGAAAGTCACCTGAAAGGTCATTTAGAAGAAGAGATTCGCCTGAGAGAAGAAGCTCGGATAAGGTAAATAATTTATGTTATAACTGTTATAAACCAGGTCACTATAGCTACGACTGTCCTGACCTGACACCCAGAGAAAGAGGAGAAAAGAGAGTCAAACGCGATCAAAGATTTAAAGACAGGAGAGTCATGCTAGCTGACACAACTGGAATCGATGACTCATTTCTGCCATCTAATGATTCAGACTTCGATTCTGATGAAGAGATATGTCTGTTGCCTTCCACTGACCAAGCTGATGATCTTGATTTCTTATCTGATGACGAAATATGCTTGATGGCCTTCAGTGGAGACAGTTGTCTGATGGCGAAAGAAGCCAAATCAACTGAGGTAACATTTAAAACAGCTTCTGTGCCTTTGCTTTCCACACTCATTGTGCCTAGCACAACTGCAGGAGAGGACGACCAACAGCTCAATTTGCAATTGATGGACGACCTCTCAAATGCAGTAGATTCTTATTCACTAGTGGAAGCTGAAAATGATAACCTGAGAACTGAGAGAAATCAGCTTGTCAAGGAAAATAATCTGAGAAAAGAAACTGAACTCCAATCAGCTGAGACTATTTAGAAGCTAACTGACGAGCTGACTGCTCTGAAGCTCAGTTCTTTTGACCAGACAAAACTGATTGAAGAACAGAAGAGTCAGATCCTACAACAAGCTGACAACCTCAAGATTCTCCAGGCAAAATTTGATGAACTCTTCCATAAACATGAGAATCTAAAAATCAGCGAGGACAGTTACCGCACGAAAGTAGAAGTTTTCACAAAATCAGCTGAGACGGTCAAATAGCTGAATACCTACTATCGCGCGGTGACTGAAAAGAAGGGCATTGGGTACGAAGGCCCCTCTGAATCCTCGAAAGTCCATCAGTTCTCACGACCTAACAGTGAGGACAGAAAGGCTTCTGATATAGATACACCTTTTGCCAAACCTGTATCTAATAAAGGAAAAGGGCCAGCTGACCAGGCAAGGTAGACGAATGGTAAACTGGGGAACAGAAATGGACCTCAGCTGACCAAAAGTCAGCCGGGTATTCTAAATGTGAACCCAGTTCACAAGAAGAAAACACAGCCCAGTCAGATGAGTAAGCATCAGTCGCGACCTACTCACAAGGGAAAGTCTCAACTGAAGCCCACTCAGGCCCAACTGCATCAAACAGTTAAGAGTCAACTGATACCATCATTTGTGCAAGAGAGATATGAATCTCGAGATGGTACCAGCCGGACTTATCCTTTCAATCAGAAGATTAGGACTATTGCACCTGGACCTAACTGGATAAGAAGGAGACAAAGCAAGAAAAATTCCAAGTCTTCTGAAACTTCCAAGGTCCACACTGATAAGCAATCTGACCAATGAGCACATGACGAAAAGATTGTTTATGTTGATGTGTATGGAAAACAGATAAAGACAGATATGTTGGATGACTATCCTGACATAGCTATATTTATCTGGATTCCGAAAGGTACTCCTAACCCCGAAGGACCCAATCCTACTGGGGTACCTAAAGCTTGACCTGTCTGCAGGTATGCGTGGGTTTAATAAAGAAAAGAGGTGCACAAGCAGCTATTTGGTACATCGATAGCGGTTGTTCGAAACATATGACTGGAGATGTGCAACTCCTACAAGCGTTCATTCCTCAAGAAGGCCCACGTGTATACTTTGGTGACAACAACTTTGGTATAACCAGGGGAGTTGGAACCCTAGTAAATGATGATGTACATGTTACAAATGTCTCGTATGTGGATGGATTGAAGCATAATCTACTTTTAGCTTCACAATTTTATGAGAATGGGTTCAAGGTCAAGTTCACAGTGGATCGATGCATAATAAAAAACCTTGTAACAAAACAGGTGTTGTTGGTTGGCACCAGGAGAGGAAGTGTTTACACTGTCGATTGGAACAGCTGTCCTCAAAATGCATGCTTAGTTGCTAAGAGCTCTAAGAATGCCGGGTGGTTATGGCATAAACGCCTTGGCCACCTGAATTTCAGGACTCTTAACAAGATTGCCAGGATGTCGTTGGTTGAAGGGCTTCCAAATGAGGTATACCACAAGGATCAGACATGTGTCGCATGTCAGAAGGGTAAACAGGTGAAAACCTCATTTAAGGAGCTCCCAGACCCGGCATCCAGCAGAGTTCTTCAGCTGCTCCATATGGACCTCTTCGGACCAGTCACGCCACTCAGTTTCAGTGGACGCAAGTATACTCTGGTGATTGTGGATGACTACTCCAGATTCACCTGGGTTACATTTCTTTTCAAGAAGAACGAAACTATGGTCAAGATACCTGAGCTGATCAGAAAGATATAGAATGAGCAAGAAGTCAGTGTTGTAAAAATCAGGTCAGATAAGGGAACTGAATTTCTAAATGAGAAGATATCTGATTTTTGCAACAAGCTAGGGATTCAGCACGAGACATCAGCTGTCAGAACACCACAGCAGAATGGAGTAGCCGAGCGAAGAAACAGAACACTCAAAGAAGCTGTCCGCGCAATGCTAGCTAATTCTGGAACAGCCAGTCGTTTCTGGGCTGAGGCAATTAACACTTCCTGTCACACTCAGAATAGATGTCTTCTGAATAAGGCTCATGGGAAAACACCTTATGAACTGTGGAAGAACAGAAAACCTCGTGTTTCCTACTTTCATGTTTTTTGGTGCAAGTGTTTCATTCACAATAATGGAAAGAGTCAGTTGAAAACCTTTGATGCCAAGTCAGATGAGGGTATATTCCTTGGATATTCCTCAAACAGCAAGGCATTTAGGGTATTCAATAGACGAACCTTGAGTGTGGAAGAGACGCCCCATGTTGTCTTTGCTGAATCGATATCTGAACTGACTCAACTAACACCAGATGAAGCTGCATCAGATAGATCAGTAGAGCAGACATTGAATCAGTTTAACCCAAAGGGAAAGGATAAGATGCACCAAACAGTTGAAGTGTATATTCCTGACCTTGAAGGTTCAACTGATTCACCAGGTCAGAAAGACCCTCATGTACGTAATACTGTCAATGAAGAAGTTGTTATAGCTGAGACAGTACCTGGACCCTCAAGTTCAAGGGGAACACCAGTTGTTCCGGCGAGCACACATCAGCACATGGGGAATCCAACCTCAGCTGAGACCTGCTCATGCCAATTGGACCATAATATTGCACCTATCCCTATTGAACTGTCTAGTGACTCAACATCAGGTGAGCTTGACAACTCAACTGATGTAAATCAGTCAAATGAACATCGGGGCAGAAGGACTTGGTTAACTGACCATCCAACTGACCTGATTATTGCAATCCAAATGCCAGAGTCCAAACTAGACATCAGGTAGGTGAAAGTGCCATGTATTATTATTACTTATCTTTGAAGGAACCCGACATACCTGAAGAAGCTCTACAAGACACCAAATGGATTCTAGCCATGCAAGAGGAATTGGAACAGTTCGAGCGAAATCAAGTTTGGGTACTTGTGGATAGACCAACTCACCAAGATGTGATTGGCACTAAGTGGGTTTTCAAGAAAAGAAGGATGAGCATGATGTCATAGTCAGAAACAAGGCAAGGCTGGTGGCCAAGGGATATAGTCAGTCAGAAGGTATTGACTATGATGAGACCTTTGCACCAGTTGCCAGATTGGAAGCTATCAGGTTGTTTCTGGCTTATGCAGCTCACAAGAGGCTTATAGTGTATCAGATGGATGTAAACAGTGCATTCTTAAATGGTGTGCTGGCTGAGGAGGTGTATGTGGAACAACCTCCTGGCTTTGAAAAAGGTGACCAGGTTTATCGCTTAAGGAAAGCTCTTTACGGACTGAAACAGGCTCCTCGAGCTTGGTATGATACACTATCTCAGTTCTTACTGAACAATGGGTTTACCAAAGGAAAGGCGGACAGAACCCTGTTTAGGATTGAAGACGGAGATGATATTCTACTGGTTCAGATCTATGTGGACGACATTATCTTCGATTCACAAAATCACAGGTTGTGCAGAAAGTTTAGTGAACTGATGAGTAGTAAGTTCAAAATGTCCATGATGGGTCAGATGAACTACTTCAGGTTAAACAGAGCTCAGAAGGGATCTCCATCTGCCAGGCAAAGTATACTAGGAATATGATAGCTAAGTTTGGAATGCAGAACTGCAGATCAGCCAACATACCTATGATGACATGTTTCAAGATGGATCCTGATGAAAATGGGGAAAAGACTAATCAGAAAGAATATAGGGCTTTGATTGGATCTTTACTATACCTGACTGCCAGTCGACCTGACATAACTTTCGCAGTAAGTGTATGTGCTAGATTTCAGGCCAATCCAATGAAAAGCCACCTAGAAGCAGCTAAGAAGATTCTCAAATATCTGAAGGGAACTGTAAACCTCGTTTCATGGTACCCAGCTGATGACAATCTAGAGCTAACAGGATATTCTGATTCCGATTATGGAGGCTGAAGGATAGATAGAAAATCTACGTCAGGTACATGTCAGTTTTTAGGTAGTAAACTGATCTCATGGTTTTCAAAGAAACAGACGTCAGTTACCATGTCTACTACTGAAGCAGAATATGTGGCCGCTGGAAGCTGTTGTTCCCAACTGCTTTGGCTTAGCCAACAACTAAGGGATTACAACATAATCACTAAAGAAGTGCCCATATTTTGTGACAGTAATAGTGCTATTGCCATCACTCAAAATCCGGTATTACACACCAGGTGTAAGCATGTGGACATCAGACATCACTTCATAAGAGATCATGTTGAAAAGAAGGATATCAGGATGGAAATTAAAAGATCCATACTGACAGGCAACGAGCTGACATTCTGACCAAGCCACTAGCTGATATTCATTTTCACGAGTTGTCATTTGAATTAGGACTTCTAGACTTAGGTGAAAATGCTAAGAACATAAGTGGAGGTTCACTAACTGGAACTCTCAACTGAAGGAAAATCCAACTGATGCAGATTTGTCAGTTGAAGGGAGAACAACTGACATCTGGAATCAGATAAGGCCAATCAGGTAAACTGATCTGAAATCTGAAGCATTGTTGGAAATTTGGGTATAGAACAGTTCAAATAAGCTCGACGTTTGGATGAGTTAGAAGTGTATTTCCTGAAAATAGTTCACACTCGTGGTATTGACTGGTTACAATATCAGTCAACAAGATACGCATTTCTAACTCTTGTACTTATCATTTGCATTATTTGGGTAACACTGTTTATGACGTACTCTCTGAATTGCATTAAATGCGGACGTGGGCTTTATATATTAAATTGCATTTATTACGTCTTTTAAATCCAAAAGTGCGGATTTCGTCAAAAACCCTTGACCGCACGATCTAGCTTTTGCAAAACCGCTTAATCGTGGCCGTACACTCCACAAAACCTCTTCGGGTTCTGGCCTCGATTTCTTCAAATTTCTCCCTCCTATAAAATCTAATCAAAGTGCTCACAACTCTTTTTCACGCACATAATCTCTTAAACCTTATATTGCGATTTACTGCGAATTCAAATTCAACACTCAAATACTTCAAGTTATTATTCTCAAAATTCGCAATATCTGGTAACTTTCTCATCTCATGATCATGCTTATGTGACTATGTATGAAATAGTGCTTATGGAATCGCACAATATATGAATTGTTTATAATCTAGGGACTGTCCAGAAATATCTCTTGATTTTATGATTAAATGCCCTCTGAGTATATTTATTTTTGGAAATTCCTTGGATTTGTACTTGATCTTCAAAATGTGTGTAGATTTAGGTCAATCATGCTTTGAATTCCTATTCTTGGTATTTAATTTTCTTTTTCTGCATCATTCAAACAAATGATTTCTTACTCAAATTTGCAGAAAATGGCCTCTTCTACTCAAAGAACTGGGAAGACGATTCCAAGCTATGCTGCCCTCCTCGACAAAATTATAGATGACCGATACCTCATATTTTCAGTAACGGAGGATCCAGAATCTAGGGAAGTTTTGGACATGATCCGAGCATGTGGACTGGAGCATTTCTGTTCAGCCCACACTGCGGAGGTCATGCAGTTCGAGGCGATGGAGTTTTTAAGGAACCTGAAGACAGTGTCCAACTCTGTCTTGTCCTCGATTGTTCGTGGCCGAGAGGTGTTCGTCTCGGATGAAGACCTGGTTCGAATCTTTGGCCTGCCAACCGAAAGGGTGTTGCCCACAAATTACAGGAAGAACGCAAAAGCTACAATTCGTGCAAACCTGTTTCGGGAGGCAAACCAAGACCAGACAGCCAATTTTGTCAAGCCAATGCTCAAGAGGAAATTCAGACTGCTGTTTGATATCGTCACCCGTGTCGTCATGGGTTACACAGCCAGTCTCGAGAATATAACTGCCGATAAGCTTCCCCTGATGGCTGCAATAATGGATCGGGCGGACAACATCAACTGGCTAGGGAACCTGAAGTCGGTTCTTATGAACGAAGTCGAGAAGTTCGGAATAGATCCTAAGACCAGATTCGTTACCTTGTCCAAGAAGGTGGGGAACCTTGGAACGGTATCTGTGATTTTGGAGGATAAGCTGCCTAACATTGAATGGAACCTGGATGGGCTGCGCAGGTCGAAGGCAATGTTGATGACCAGTGAGCTAATTCCTAGTCTACCTGACACCGACCCGATGCCATCCATAAGGAAGCTCAGGAAAGGGAAGAAGGCAATTTCCGATTCAGCTCAGGCTGAGGAGGAACATCAGGCAGAACATCGCTCCAAGAGGAAGTTAGTGCTCAAGCACACCACTGCTCCTCGTTCTAAACGGCTCAGGCAGCAGAAGCTGGACCTGTTTGCTGAAGGAGCAGACTTGGTGTCTGACGAAGAAGGCAGTGGGAGGACTGCCTCGGCTGAGCATCAGCCGCGGGGATCTCAGGCTGGGAGCTGCCCTGCATAGCCAGTTGTTGGAACAGTTGGATCTGAGTCTGCCCATGAGGAAACTCACCCTGGGGCTCAATCTCCCACCCAGTCCAGTTCACCTCTTCTTGCCCTGCTGACTCTTACAGTGCCCTTGACAACAGTTGAACCAGAGGCTTCTCATCCAGATTCCCATATTCCAGAGCCAGTTCAACCTGTTACGGAGCCATGCGAATAAACAGCGATCGAGCCTCAACATGTTTCTGCGCAGGACCCAGTTGTTCAGGCAACTGAAGCTGGTCCCTCGGTGCAACCTGAGGTGTTCACTTCTCCTTCTGCTGACCTGATCAAGGCAGATATCATCGGGAAGTTAGACGAGCTGTTTCCTGTCCTCCTCGAGAACTTGCCTATGCGCATTGAGTTGCTTAATATCCTTCTATGGAGAGACCTGCGCCTGGCTGATTACACCGAGTTTGCCATCATTCAAGAGGAGATGGGCCTGTCAAATTTTGCTGAGTTCGACTGGTTGATGAAATCAGCTGCTGGAGTTAATAATCCGATCGACCGGTCGAGTGATGAAGCAGTAAAGCGACTGGTTTATAGGAAGTTGGGTTTTGCTGAGCCAGCTAGGGAAGAGGAAATGAAGTCTAATCCACCTGCCGATGATGATGTCGTTGAGATCCGGGCATCGGAGGCAACTGGATCGAAGGGTAAGGTCAACATTTTAAAGGATGATCTGCCTGATTCTGCCACTTTTGGCGAGATCAGGTCATCCTTGCTGGACCTGGTTAAGGAAGAGGTGGAGTACCTCGTCTCCGACCAATACGGTAAGTTTGTCATCGGGCAAATGGCTGTCCTGATGCGGGAATTGAAGGATCAACGTGAATTCTTCCAATCTGAATGCGATGACTTCAGGCAGAGCCTAGATGATAAAGAGAAACAGTTGGGTGCAGTTCTTACTTCTATAACTGATGCGGTTGCCCAACTGACCAACTTATGTTCAAAGATTGATGAGAGCCTTGGAAATTCTGCCAAGACCATGGATGATGCCGCGCTGAATGCCAAAAATGTACTTCTCTCCATCAAAGATGAACTGTTGGCTACCCTGTACAAGTTTGAAATGCCAATTGCTCCGTCGATGACAGTTGACGTGTCTGCCATCAACAGCCAGATTGCTACAAGCTTCGGCATGCTGACTTCTCATATCACAGCCCTTTTCGATGCAACCAAACAGGGGGAAGGTAGTGAGAAACCAGCTCCTGACACCGTTAAGGTCAAGCTAGATGCACACGACAAACAGCTGGAGGTTCTGGAGATCATGAGGTGGGTTATTCAACAGAAGGTGGAGAAGTCCAAACAGAAACGGCTTGGAATCGAAAGTGCCTCATCTGCTTCTGCACCTGCCGAACCGATTGTTCCTCAGACAGGCAAGAAATTCACCAGATCCCAGGCAATGCAGATTGTCCAGGATGCTGAGCTGGTCGTAAGGCTGAGGGAGGAAGAGTTGGAGCTGGCTAGGAAGGTAGCCGAGGAGAGACGTATCAGGCGGGAAAAGCTCAAAGAGGCAGAAGGGCTGAAATAAAAATTTGATGCCAAGAAGAAGAAGGTTGGTAATGAAGACTCAGGTGACTTGGACTTCGACAAACCGCTTCTCGAAGCCCAGGTGAATGAAATCATTCCCCGACATCATGCTGGTAAGATAGCTGAATGGAAGCCCATCAGGGGTGAATGGTTGATGGATGCATACGTGCTGAAGATTGTACCTGAATCTGATAATCCAAACGAGAAGTTCGTGAACTGGCTAGATTCCAAGCACCCTGGCTTTCTCGAATACCTGAGGTACGAAGCCAAGAGAATGAATTTCAAAATATGTCATCCTCCATTCGAACTGATGAACTGTCCACTGAGGGAAGATGGTTCGTTCAATCGGTTAGAGTTCGAGAAAATTTTTATGAGTCTTCTGCATCAGACAGGTATTAGATCCAGGACATCAAAAGATGCTTTAGACATTAAGTATGGACTTTACAAAATATTTGATGTTCCTGAGAAATGGTGGGAGTTGCCGCAAGACTATGTATACGATCCTTAGATCATGAGATGTCTTAGGTTTCAGGTGATAAGTTTTTCTGTACTTGTAACTCTCAATATTAATAAAAACTTATCTTTTCTGATCCTAACACAACCTCTCATTGTCTTCTGATTACCTGTTTATATTGTTTATACCTGTTCATTGCTGGTTTCTCAATGTGTTTTGGTTTACATCAAAAAGGGGAAAATTATTGGGAAATTTGTAAGTTTTGATGCAAGTTCCAAAACATGAGCTGTAATAGAATATCATTCAGAACCTGTTAGCTGACTGACATCAGATAGGAAACAGCTGAATATGTATAGAACAGCTGGTAGATAGGTTTCTGCTTTTGGTTAAGTCTTGAAGATTACCGAGAACAGTTGAGAGCTGAGAAGATCAGTTCGTGGCTAACTGAAGTCGAGATCAAGCGAAGTCTTCAAGATGTTGCCAGGTAACCTGTCGACCTGTTATCACAAGTTCAAACTGAGCTAAGACAGTTTGCAACAGTTCGTTGTAGGTTCAGATCAGGTGGCAACCTGATCTGTGCTGGTTAGTGTCAGTTAGTCCATCATGTAATTACCATTGGATACAAGTCAAAGAGCAAAAGGAACGAAGCCGTCTGGTCTGACAAGTGCCGAATTTGTGTACTTGCCAGCCAACGAGAGATCGACACGTATCTATGAAAACTGACACTCGCAGAGTAGGGTTCAGACCCAACGGATACACCTTACAAGTTTGCATGCTTTCGGCCACACCGGTTCTGAAGCATACCTTTTCCGTCTCTGCAAACCTACCAAAAATGGAATGTGCATTAAATTAGCTCTCCAACGGCTAGTTTAATCTCATCTCTATAAATAGGGGATTACTCCTTCAGAGTAAGAAAACGGAAATTATTCAAGACAAACATATCAAGAATTTTCGCAAGAACACATTGAAGCTCAAGCATACATACATCAAGTGTTCATCCCTATTTCTTAGCAAGGTTTTCTATCCACATTAGCTTAAGCTAAATCTTCATGCATAGGATAGATTTCCTAGTTGGAAACCTTACTTTCTTACCCCAAACAGATTTGCTAGTTTGTTAGGATAAGTTAGTGTTGCAAGTTCTTATATTCAGTTGAATATAGGTTCTGGGATCGTTGTTAGAGTGGGAACTCAGTAAATATCCAGTTTGTGTTATAGTGGGAACTCAGTAAACATCCAGGTTGATAGTTGGTGCCCTAGCTGTTGGGAAGAGTGGACGTAGGACAGTTGGTCCGAACCACCATAAAAACTGTGTGTTCTTACCTATTTTACACTATTCGCACACACCTGTTTTTCACTGTTCATGCATAAGTTAAGTTAACCTTACCAAGTAACGTGTTGAACTGATCATGTCGGTTATCAGTTTGAAACAGTGAAATTACTTAATTGTTTTCATGAAAGGTTTTTCACACAGGTTTAAGCTTCCGCACATCAGCTTAGTTGATAGTCGTCCAACTGACAAGCTGTCAAGCAGTCAGTAGGTTGGTTATCAGTCAAAGTTGACTCACCTGCACTCTGAACAGTCTACCTGACATCACACTATTCACACATCAGAAAATGTTTTGAAGTCTATTCACCCCTCCCCTCTAGACTTCAACCCTCACTTTAACCTGTTCGGGACCTACAGTGTACAATGCTAATTTCTCCAACTCATGGAATATTAACACTTGTTGCTTGTACTTGGTGTGTCTGGGAATGAAATAATCATCCCCTACTTATAATATAGGGTGGTTCGAAATTTTGGGCTAGGAAACAATGTGGGATGAGTTAATTACTTGTACATCAAGTAATTTTGAATATATCCACTATATTCTCTCTCCCAAATTAAATCTCCACAAAATCTCCACCTTCCTTATTTATTTGGGCTGATTTTCGAAACTTATGTGCATAAGGAACCAAGATGGAATTTTTCTTGAATTATGAGATATTCTTGTATCCCCAACAATCATATCTTTCCATATCTAGTCCGTTAATTAATTAAGCCACCGAAAATGCTTATTATTAATTAATATCTTTAACCTCGGGTAAGGACGACTCACTTTTATTATCCATACCGAAAAATTAATTCCACTTCCAAGATTTGGTATGATAAACTTTCTGAGTCTATCGAGGGGACAAATCAAGCAAGACGTACTCGCACACGTTTCTCTGTATTAAATCTTAGCAATCATCGTATGATTAATATTATTGCCAAAAACACAAGGTATTGAAGTCACAATGATTCTCTTCCCAACGTGAATCAAAGCAATAAGTATTAACCACACACAACTCTATTTAAGGGACAAAGATAAAGAAACAAATGACAACTGAGATCTAATTCCCATCCATTCAGTGTGAGGGAATTTATTCTCTCTGTTGGTCCTCTTCAGCACATTCAGAATGCACTGGTGCAGTCTCTTGGTCAAGACAGGCCAATCTGAGAATTACACCTCGACCTTTCACGATGGTTTGTTCATTTCCATCTAGGTAGTGTACTTAGTTACGAGGAACTATCGACTGTGATCTTCTGTAAGTTCACGTCACCACTTCGACTACTCTCGCAACATGTACTTTATTGAACGGTTATGCAATAAATATTTTAACATTCGACTCATATTTAAAGTATCAGCGATAAAAAATTTATTCTGAATAAAAGTGTTTAATATTCATAGGTTTATACAAAGTAAAAGCATACTTTTTCCATATAACCCTAATAGTGACGCGAACTTAGTGAAGATCACATTGATAGTTCCTCGTAACTAAGTACAATTCACGACCCAGATGGAATTGAACAAACCATCGTGAAAGGTTGAGGTGTAAGCTCGATTGGCTTGTCTTAACCAAGAGATTACACTAGTGCATTCTGATGCACTGAAGAGGACCTGCAGAGAGGATAGATTCTTCATATTGAATGGATAGGTATTAAACCTCAGTTTTTGTTCATTTCTTAATCTTTATCCCTTAAATAGGATTGTGTGTGGTTAATAGTTGTTGCTTTGATTCATGTGGGGAAGAGAATCATTATGACTTCGATACCTTGTGTTTTGGGCAATAATATTAATCGTACGACAATTGCTAAGATTTAATACAGAGAATTGTGTGCAAGTACGCTTTTTTAATTTGTTCCCTTGGTGGGCTCAGAAAGTTTATCATACCAAATCTTGCAAGTGGAATTAATTTTCCAGTATGGATAATAAAGTTGAGCTGTCCTTATTCCAAGGTAAAATATGTTAATTAATTTGAAGCGATTTCAGTGGCTCAATTAATTAATGAACTAAATAATCTTAAACACGGAAAAGAGCGACTAGGAGCCATATTATCGCAATATGGATTAAGATGGATAGTTCAATATTAATTTAATAGTGGTATTAATTAATATTAATGGGTTGAATAATATTGTGGCTCAATATTGATAATTCGAAATCCATTGGAAGTCCAATCTTAATTCTCCTAAAGGCCCCTCAAGTAGCCCAATAATTAGCCCAAAAATAATAAGGTGGTTAAAATAAAGAAAATAATTGTTGCCTAATTTTTTTGAAATATTTGAAAATTTTAAGATGCAAAGATGGGAGATATTTTCTTGAAAAGATATGAAAAGATATATATTGTTGGATACAAGAATATCTCATAATTCAAGAAAATTCCATCTTGGTTCCTTAATGCTATGATTTTTTAAAATCCCCATATTAGGAAGGTAGAGATTTTGTGGAGATTTAATTAAAAAGAGAGAATATACTAGATATATTCAAATTACTTGTGGGACAAGTAATTAACTCAACCCACAATGAAAATCTAAGCAAATTCGGCCGCCCCCTACTAATATAAATAGGGGATGAATTTTTCATCCCCAGTGCAGTTCCATGAGTTGGAAAAATTAGTAAATCCACACACATGGTGCAAAATATTTTTCCTTGCTCCTAGTTATTTTTAAATTGTTCGTTAAGCACTTCCCACTGGTGAATGAGCAATATCCCATAAAGTAACCCTTTTCACCTTTGGATTCCAACTTATCGGTGAGCATCTTCTTAACAAACGCGAGGCAACCACACGTTTTCATGTGTGAAAAAGTTAGCTTCTTGCTACACCATAGTTCATATGGCGTATGCTCAACCAATTAGGAAGGAATCCTATTCAGAAGCTATTCGACTATTTCTGGCCTATGCAGCTCACAAGAGATTCATAGTGTATCAGATGGATGTAAAGAGTGCCTTCTTAAATGGTATCCTGGCTGAGGAGGTGTATGTGGAACAACCTCCTGACTTTGAAAAAGGTGATCAGGTGTACCGTTTAAGGAAAGCTCTTTACGGACTGGAACAGGCTCCTAGAGCTTGGTATGATACATTATCTCAGTTCTTGGTGAACAATGGTTTTACCTAAGGTAAGGTAGATAGAACTCTGTTCAGGATAGAAGACAGAGCTGATATTCTTCTAGTTCAGATCTATGTGGACGACATTATCTTCGGCTCACAACATTAGAGAGTGTGTAGAAAGTTTAGTGAACTGATGAGTGGTAAGTTTGAAATGTCCATGATGGGTTAGATGAACTATTTTCTAGGTCTTCAGGTTAAGCAGAATTCATAAGGGATCTTCATCTGTCAAGCGAAGTATACTAGGAATATGTTAGCCAAGTTTGGAGTGCAGAACTGCAAACCAGCCAACATACCTGTAATGACTGCATTCAAGATGGATCCTTATGAGAATGGAGTGAAGACTAATCAGAAAGAATATAGGCTTTGATTAGATCTTTGCTGTACCTGACTGCCAGTCGACCTGACATAACTTTCGCAGTTGGTGTATGTGCAAGATTTTAGGCCAATCCCTTGAAAAGCCACCTGGAAGCAGCTAAAAGGATTCTCAATATACGAAGGGAACTGTAAACCTTGGTTTATGGTACCCAGCGGATGACAATCTAGAGCTGACAGGGTATTCTGATTCTGATTATGAAGGTTGTAGGATAGATAGGAAGTCCACGTCAGGAACATGACAGTTCTTAAATTGTAAACTGATCTCTTGGTTTTCAAAGAAACAGACGTCAGTTGCCACGTCTACTACTGAAGCAGAATATGTGGCAGCAGGAAGCTGTTGTTCCCAACTGCTCTGGCTCAGCCAACAGTTGAGAGATTACAACATAATCACCAAGGAAGTGCCCATATTTTGTGACCGTAATAGTGTTATTGCCATCACTCAAAATATGGTTCTTCACACCAGATGCAAGCACGTGGATATCAGACATCACTTCATAAAAGATCATGTTGAAAAGAATGACATTAGGATGGAAAAGATCCATACTGACAAGCAACGAGCTGACATCTTGACCAAGCCACTAGCTGAAATCCGATTTAAAGAATTGTCAGTCGAACTAGGACTTCTAGACATAGGAGAAAATACTAAGGACATAAGCGGTGGATCGCTAGCTGGAACTCTCAGTTGAAGGAAATTCCAACTGATCCAGATGTGTCAGTTGAAGGGGGAACAACTGACATCGAGAATCTGATAAAGCTGATCAGGTGAACTGATCTAAAATCTGATAAGCATTGAGGGAAAATTTTGGGTGTAGGGTGTAGATAACAGTTCAAATAAGTTCAACACTAGAAACAGCCAGAACTGTTTTTCAGAGAATCAGTTCGCACTCGTGGTATTGGTTGATTACAATATCAGTCAACAAGATACACGTTTCTAACTCTTGTATTTTACTTGCATTATTTGAGCTTATTTGTGTTATACTGTTCACACCGTACGCATGACGTACTCTCTGCATTGCATTAAATACGGATGCGGGTTTTATGTATTAAATGGTATTTATTGCTTTTAAAATTCAAAAGCTGCAATTTCATCAAAACCCTTGACCGCACGATTTACTTTTTTCAAAATCGCTTAATCGTGGCCGTTGATTTTGATCAAACCTTTCGAATACTGGGCCTCGATTACTTCAAAAATTCATACAATTTTCCCTCTATAAAACCAAGATCAAAACTTTCCTAACACTTTTCACAAACATTCATACTCTCAAACCCTATATTGCGATTATTTGCGAATTCAAATCTTTCGACACTCATACACTTGTCACGTTAATCTTCAAATTCGCAATATCTGGTAAATGATTGTCTTTCGATTGTGTCTGTTTTATAGAAGCATTATAGATATATATATATATATTGGTGTTCATATGGTTTTATAGTATCTATGTATTATTTCTGGGAATAACTCATGAATTTATGCTTGAATGTTCATACTTGTCTAAATACTGTAAATGCATTCATTGTATGTTCATATCTTTCTGGAAATTCCTTGAATTTGCTTTAAATATGTGTTAGATAGGCCAATAGGGTGTATGAACTTCTTCTGCACATTTACACTTAATACTTATGAAATTCCTTTATATGTGCAGAAATTACCTCTTCTACACACGGTGCTAAAAAAATAATCCCGAACTACGGTGCCCTCCTGGATAAAGTCATTGAAGAAAGATATGTCGTATTCTCGGTTACGGAGGACCCGGAGTCAGTTGAGGTTCTGAACATGCTAAGGGCGTGTGGGCTGGAGAAATTTTGTTTAGCTCATACCACCGAAGTCATGCAATTTGAGGCAATGGAGTTCCTCAAGAACTTGAAGGTGCAATCCAACTCCATCATGACCTCAATTGTCCGTGGACGGGAGGTGGTAATCTTGGATGAAGACCTAATCCAAATCTTCAGATGGCCGACCGGGAAGATTATGCCTACGGTCTACAGGAAGAATGCAGAGGCTACGATTCGTGCATTCGTGTTCTTGGAGGTAGATCAAGATCAAACCACTAACTTCGTAAAGCCTATGTTGAAGAGGTGATGCAGGTTGCTATTCGACATAATCACCCACTGTATCATGGGATATACAGTCAGCCTTGAGAACATCATGGTGGACAAGTTTCGCCTGATGGCAGCAATTATTGATAAGGCAAACAACATCAACTGGCTCGGGAACCTGAAATGGGATCTTCTGAACGAGCAGGAGAAGTTCAGTTTCGACCACAAGAACCGTGCTGTCACCTTGTCTAAGAAGGTGGGGAATCTTGGAAAGGTATCTGTGATCCTGGAAGACAAGTTACCCTCTATGGAGTGGAACTTGGACGGGTTGAAAGGGACGAAGGTCATGCTAACGACGAGTGAACTCATATCTGGTCTACCTGACGACAACCCTCTCCCAACTACCAGGAAGCCGCGAAAGGGCAAGAAGGCTATTTTGGCAACAGCTCTGGCTGAGGAGGAGGAACAACAGGCTGCACCTCGTGCCAAGCGCAAGTTGGTTCTCAAACAAACCGCTGCTCCAAGTTCTAAGAGACTCAGGCAGCAGAAGCTGAACCTATTTATGGAAGGTGAGGAGGAGCATGTCTCGGAAGAAGAAGAAGGCGGTAGTGGGAGGACAGTTTCAGCTGAGCCGCAGCTGAGGGGTTCTCAAGCTGGGAGTTGTCCAGCTCAGCCTGACGCTCCTCAAGTTGGGTCTGAGCCTGCCCATGAGGAAACCCAGTCTCGGGCACATTCACCTGCCCAATCCAGCTCACCTCCTCTGGACACCGCAGCTGACCAACTTGGGCCAATTCTTGTCTTGCCCCTGACGACAGTCCCACCAACAGTTCAACCTGTGGCTCCCGAATAACCAGTCCAACAAGAACAGTCAGAGCCAGACGTCCAGGTCGACATTCAACCAGTTTCTGAGCCTCAACCAGAAGATGTGCAGGAGCCAGTCGTTCAGGCAACTGAAGCTGGTCCCTCGACGCAACCTGAGGTGTTTACTTCTCCATCTGCCGATCTGATCAAGCAGATATTGCAAAGAAGATTGATGTACTGTTCCCTGCTCTCCTTGAGAACATGCCAGTTCGCAGTGAGGTGCTCAATATCCTTCTATGGAGAGACCTGCTTCTGGCTGATTACACAAAGTTTGCCATAGTTCAGAAGGAGATGGGGTCAGCCTATTTATCAGAGTTTGACTGGCTGATGAAGACAGTCACCGGGGTCAACAGTCCCACCGACCTAACGAGTGATGAAGCAGTAAAACAACTGGTTCATAGGAAGCTGGGCATTGTTAAACCCACCCCGATCGTGGAGATGGAAACAGATACACCTGCCGATGATGATGTCATTGAGATCCAGGCATCGGAGGCAACTGGATCAAAGAGGAAGGTCGATATGACTAGTGATGACCTCCCTGTTTCTGCCACCTTTGGCGAAATCGGGTCATCCATGCTGGACCTTGTGAAGGAGAATGTTGAATACCTGGTCTCGGATGAATACTCTAAATTCGTAACTGACCAGAGGGCTGTGCTGATCCGCGAGCTGAAGGAGCAACGAGAAATATTTCAGGCAAATCGCGACGACTTCAAGCTCAGCCTAGACAACAAAGAAAAACAGATGCAGACCCTTCTAACTGCAATCAATGAAGTAGTTACTCAGCTGATAGACTTGTGCGCGAAGCACGATGAAATTTTTGCCAAGTCTGTGCAGTCCTTTGACTCAACCGTTCTGTCAGCCAAAGAACTTCTGATCAACACCAAGGCAGTACTGCTTGCAACCCTTCAAAAATTTGGAGTTCCTTCTGCGCCACCAGTTGACTTCATTGCCATCAACAGCCAGATCGCGACGAGCTTCAGTCAGCTGACATCCCATCTCACAACCCTTTTTGAGTCAACCAAAAAGGGGGAAAGTAGTGAGAAACCAGCTGCTGACATCGAGGTTAAGGCCAGACTGGATGCGCATGACAAACAGCTGGAGGTGTTAGAGATTATGCGCAGAGTTGTCCAGCAGAAGGTCGAGAAGTCTAAATAGAAGCGCCTCGGCATCGAAAGTGCTTCTTCTGCATCTGCACCTGCCGAACCAGTTGTCCTCCAACCAAGAAAGAAATCACCAAGTCCCAGGCAATCCAGATTGTCCGGGATGTGGAGCTGGCCATAAGGCTAAGAGAGGAGGAGCTGGAGCTGGCCAGGAAGGCGGCCGAGGAGAGGCAAGTGAGAAGGAAGAAGCTGAAGGAGGCAGAAGGCCTAAGAAAGAAGTTTGATGCAAAGAAGAAGAAGAAGGTAGACGATGAAGATTCTCGCAATTTCGACTTCGACCAGCCACTGCTAGAGGTGCAAGTAAGTGAGATCATCCCTCGAACTCACAGAGGCAAGCTGGAAGAATGGAAGCCCATCGGGGGTGAATGGCTCATGGATGCGTATGTCTTGAAGATTGTGCCTGAATCGGATGACCTCGACGGTGAGTTTGTAAACTAGTTAGAGTCCAAGCACGACGGTTTTGTAACTTACCTGAGGTACGAGGCTAAAAAGATGAACTTCAGGATTTGCCATCCGCCGTTCGAACTGATGAACTGTCCAAGACAGGATGATGGATCTTTTAACAGGCTGGAGTTCGGAAAAATATTTATGAGTCTTCTGCATCAAGCTGGTATCAGGTCACGGACATCTAAAGAAGCTTCAGAGATAAAGTATAGACTATACAAGATCTTTGATGTTCCGGAGGACAGGAGGGAATCGCCAAAAGATTTTCTATACAACCCCTAGTTCAGAAGATATTTTAGGATTCAGTTGATAGGTTTACTCTGTACTTGTAAATTTCTTCACATATTAATGAAAACTTATCTTTTCTGATCCTAAGACAACATTTCATTGTCTTTTGATTACCTGTTCTTTACCTGTGTTATATTTTTATACTTGGTTATTGCTGGTTTCTCTAGGTGTTTTGGTTTACATCGAAAAGGGGGAAATTGTTGGGAAATTTTGTAGTTTTGATGTAAGTTCGAAAACAGCCTAAGTATTGTAATAGAATTAGAATCAGTCGGAACCTGTTAGCTATTGATATCAGATAGGACCAGCTGAACCTGTATAGAACAGCTGATGATAGATAGGTTAGTTTTGGTTAAGTCTTGAAGATACCAAAGATCAGCTGGGAAGATCAGTTCGTGACCAGCTAGACCTGAAGAACAAGTGAAGTCCTCAAGACGTTAGCCAGACGAACTTTCTAGCTGTTATCATCAAGTTCAAACTGAGCTAAGACAATTTACAACAGTTCGTGGTAGGTACTGATCAGGTGGCAAACTGATCAGTTAGGATTCATATCAGTTGGCTTTCCAAGTTATATCTGAAGTCATACAAGTCAAAGAGCAAAAAGGAATGAAGCTTCTTGGTCTGACAAGCGCCGATTTTGTGTACTTGCCAGCCAATGAGAGATCGACACGTATGTACGAAACTGATAAACGCAGAGTAGAGTTTCAGAGTTCAACGGATATATCATACAACTTGCATACTTTTGGCCATACTGGCTCTGAAACATGCCGTTCTGCTTCTGCAAACCTACCAAATATAGAATGGTGCATTAAATTAGTTTCTCCAACGGCTAGTTTAATCCCATCTCTATAAATAGGGTGTTAGGATATCTGTGTTAGATGTTTTGATGATATAATAAACCAATCAGTTTGTAATAGGACCAGCTGAAACTGTTAGTCAGCTGATGAGTAGTTTGGATTAGATAGGTTCGAGTGAGGAGGAATCTACCTTGCTGCCTAGAAGATCCGAAGCTATCATAGAGAAGAAGACCAGCTGAGACCTTGAGGACTTAGCCGATCTCAGAGGACAGAAGATTTAAGCAGCTGACACTGGAGTATCAAGAGCAGATCATCAGAGAAGTTAACATCAACTGATATCAGAAGAGTCAGATCAGCTGATATCAGAAGAAACAGATCAGCTGACATCAGTAGATCAGCTGATCAGCAAGACAAAGACCATGGATAAAAGACATATTCAGACGAAGTCAAGAAGACCAGCTGAGGTGCACACCAGCAGACTTGCACATCAGTTAAGGTCCAAGTATCAGCAGACTGGTACACCAGCTGAGGAGACAGATCAGCTGAGGTCTTGTGCTCGGCCCAGATTCTTCGAAATCATTTTAAGGGTTGACTTGCGACATAGAAGGAAGATTCCCAGAATAGAAGATCAATCAATCAAGGGGACAAACTTGATTGATTGTAGATCGCAAAGATTGAAGGGAATCAAGATGCAGACTCAATCAATCATAACGATTGATTGAATACGAGAGTATAGGATCTCAGATTTCTAGTCCATCCCAACGGCTAGTTATTTGACCCTATAAATTAGAGTAACAGTGATAATTTCAGTATCGGATTTACAAGCATATTAAGCTAGCCGAAACTCTGACAGAATTATCACTTGCACTCAAAACCACATTCATACTTATTATTTGTAAAAGCTTTGTAGAAGCTGTGAGAAGTCAATTGTGATTGTAGCATTGACAATTTGTAAGAGAGTAGTACTCTCGAAGTGAGTAAGTTAGTGGAGAGCCCCTCAACTCCAAGTTGGATTGAGGAGAGTGGATGTAGGACAGTTGGTCCGAACCACTATAAATCCCTTACGTCTCGTCTTATTTCTTTCTGCTCTTAACTTGTGCACATCTCCTAAAACCGATTTTCATTAAAAAAGTTTCCGCACAATTCACAGTGCACATCTTTCAAATTTAGACTACCTCAGTAGTCTGCTGGTTTTCTGAATAACCAAAATAATTTGAAAAAGGTTTTTGAATCCTTACAAGTCTATTCAACCCTCCCCCCCTTTCTAGACTTGTTCAAAGGTATTCTTCCCTAAAAACTGCCTTTGGGACCAACAAGTGGTATCAGAGTTGTGTGTCCAAAAGACCACAGCCTGAGAAAGCTTTTGGTGGTCACCTGGATAGATCCCTGAAAATCTGTTTTTAGAAAATTTTGTGTGCTTTTTATCTAATCACTTGCATATATGTCTTCCTACAAGAAGAGTGGATCCCAGACGAGGAAGTTGCCAGAATTCTCTATAGAAGACTATGATTACTGGAAATTCAGAATGGAGAATCACCTTGGAGCCATTCATGATCGAATGCTAGATGTTCTGGAGAAAGGGTCAATCAAGTTTTTCTGGGAAGGAGTAAGTGATGGCAAGACTCCAGAAGCTGAGATCAGCGAAAGAAGGAAGACAGAGAAGAAGAAGAGTGAACTAAACGATGCTGAAAGGAAACTCTTCAACTTAGATCAAGTGGCCAGAACAGAAATCATCGAGACTCTCTCCAAAGAATATATAGAGAAAATCAAGACGTGCAAAACCGCTAAGGAGATGTGGGAGAAACTCTCCTTAATGTGTGAAGGGACAGATCAAATCAAAGAGAACAAGCTTCAAGCCGTTCTACATACCTTTGACACATTTAAAATGAAAGCTGATGAAACCATTGATCAGCTGGATATGAGGCTGACAAACATACTGAATAAGGCAAGCTCCTTAGGAAAGGATTACTCGGAGAAAGAGATTAATAACAAAATTTTGGGATCTCTTACTTCAAGATGGAGAGTGAAGGTGACAGTAATTAAAGAGACAAAGAATCTATCTGAGATGAGTCATCATACACTGCTATCTCATCTGAAGGCACATGAGTTCGATATCCAAGAAGAAGACCAAGAAGATGAGACTCCAACTTCATCAGCCACAAAGAATGTTGTTTTCTCTACTGCAACTGATAGTCAAGAGAAGTTCTCTACTCCAGAGGACATGAGCTTAAAGGAGCAACTTGCTTTACTGACCAAGAAGTTTGACAAGATGTCAAACAAGTTCCAGAAATATAGATCCCATTGGAAGAAGAATAAGAGTGATTCTTCCAGAAGATACCAGAAGTCATCTGATGCCAGAAGACCATCAGATGAACAGGAGACCAGATACAAGTCTCCAAAGAGAAGGAGGGAACCAAGTCCCAGAAGAGGAGGAGATGGTGTTTGCTTCACTTGCAACAAGCCAGGACATCTCAGTTATGATTGTCCTCAGCTTACCCCAAGGGAGAGAGAAGAGAAGAGGATCAAGAGAGATCGCAGGTTCGCTGATAAGGGAGCTCTGCTGGCAGAGGAGGAGAAGCAGGATATCAGCTCATCCTCATCCTCATCCTCATCTGATTTTGAATCAGAGGATGATATTTGTCTCATGGCTAAGGTAGAAGAGGTAAATTCTCCTACCCCCTCTGTTAGCTCATCTTGCTCCTCTACCTATTCTATGGAGTCAGATATACATAAGTTGTTATCTGATCTCCAATCCTCCTTAAAAGTTTGTTCTAAGCTGGAAGAGGAGAACTCAAGTGTGAAAGCTGAAGTTCTAAACTTGAGACAAGATCTGGAAAATGCTAGACTACCTGTGATACCCTATGACTCACAAGCTAACAAGTCTGCTGACTTAATAGCAAAATGTGAGGAACAGGAGAAGCTGATAGAAAAGCTACTTTCTGAGAATACTGTTTTGAGTGAAGAACATAATCGGCTGACAGATAAGTTCGATGAACTCTTCAAGCAGAATGAACTAACAATCAAAAATTCACAGCAGCTTCAGCTGAAAGTGGACCAGCTGACTAAGGCAAAGAATGTCGTGTCTGAAATAGCTGAGTCCTCACAAATTGTGAATGACAAAAGGGGTCTTGGTTATCCCAAACCTAAACCACAAAAGAAGAAGAAAGGTGACAGTGGACTAATTAGGGATCCTCAAAAGGGTAAAGGGCCAGCTGAGACTGCATCTGGATCAGAAGGGCAAAAGAGCAGAGGGACAAAAAAGGTCCCAGCTGGACAGAAGAGCTCCAAAGCTCAGAAGTCTGCTGGTGATCACAAGGTTTCAGCAGAGCAGAAGAGTACTAAAACTCAGAAGCCTACTGACAACCAACATAAGTCCAAAGTTCAGAAGCCCCGAGACCAGAAGAGAAATCCAAGTCATAGCTCAGCTAAGACAAGGAGACCTCAGCAGAATCAGCAGAGGAATGATAAGCCTGGGTCATCTCAGCAGAGTAAACCCAAGCGAAACAGACCTCAGCCCTGGGTTACTTTTAATGTAACCAAAGTAGGCAAGCCTTCACCGGCTAAGGTATATGAGTCATTCGGAGGCTCAAGCTGAAATTATCCTTTTGAGCAGCCCACCTACAAACCTGTTGTTATCACTCATCGCCCCAGAAAAGATCCTCTGAGGGAGATGATTTTTGTGGACAAATATGATAGAAGGTTGAGATCCCCTAAACCTCATAAGGATGATTTCTACCTGTGGATCCAGAAAGTCGATACTAACCAATCAGGACCCAAAGATAGGGTACCTAAAGCCTGAGTTTTAATTTCAGGTAAACTCTAGCCCTATAGAAAGAGGAGAAGCCAAGGGCCATGTCTGGTACATTGATAGCGGTTGCTCGAAGCACATGACCTTTGAGAAGCATCTCCTCCAGGACTTTGTAATGCTTGATGGGCCTAGAGTTGTGTTCGGTGACAATAATTTTGGGGTCACCAGAGGAGTAGGCACCCTCCTGATCAAAGGAACAAGAGTTGAAGAAGTCTACTATGTAGAAGGGCTTATGCACAATCTTCTGTCTGTATCCCAATTCTGTGACAAGGGATATTCAGTAAGATTCTCTAAGAACTCTTGCCTTGTTATTAATGATTTAAATGAGCAGGTGCTACTAACTGGCCTCAGAAGAGGTAATATGTATCTTGTAGATTTTGCAAGTTGTCCAGCTGATTCATGTTTGGTTGCTAAAAGCTCAGCAGAGATCAGCTGGCTCTGGCACAAGAGACTAGGTCATCTGAACTTCAAGACTCTTAACAAGGTTGCAAGGAAGGGTCTAGTCAGAGGTCTACCAAATGAGGTGTTTGCATCTGAGCAGAAGTGTGATGCCTGTCAGAAAGGGAAGCAAACTAAAGCCTCATTCAAAGATGTGCAGAGTACTTCAACAACAAAAGCACTCCAGCTGCTTCATATGGACTTGTTTGGTCCTGTCTCACCTCTTAGCTTCAGTGGAAGGAAGTACACACTGGTGATTGTTGATGACTATACAAGATTCACTTGGGTAGTGTTCTTGTTCAAGAAGAATGAGACTATGGTCAAGATGTTGGAGTTGTTCAAGAGGATTCAGAAGGAGCTGGACCTCAGCATAGTCAGAATCAGAAGTGATAAAGGTACTGAGTTTCTTAACTCTGTTGCTTCTGACTACTGCAGGGATAATGGTATTTAGCATGAGACATCAACTGCCAGAACACCTCAGCAGAATGGATTAGCTGAGAGGAGAAACAGAACCCTCAAGGAGGCAGCAAGGACTATGTTAGCTGAATGTCAGACTCCTCAAAGGTTTTGGGCAGAAGCCATCAACACTGCTTGCTTCATCCAAAATAGGTGTCTACCAGTCAAGAGACATGGGAAGACTCCTTATGAAATGTACAAGGGTAAAACTCCTAACCTTTCCTCTGTCCATATTTTTGGGTGTAGGTGTTTCATCCATGACAATGGAAAGACTAAGTTAAAGACTTTTGATGCTAAGGTTGCTGAAGGAATATTCTTAGGATATTCTGGAAGTAGCAAAGCCTATAGAGTCTTTAATAAAGTTTCTCTGTGTGTGGAGGAGACACCCCATGTTGTATTTGATGAATCTATTCATGAGTACAGCAAGGAGAAGCTAGCAGAAGAGGTGGATTAGCTGAATTTGTCAGAGAAGCCAGATGTGATTAAGGTAGTGGTACCTAGGATAAAATCAGATTCAGATTCAGATTCAGATGATGAGCCCAAATCAGCTGATAAGCCCTCATCAGCACCAGATGATGGCACATTGACTCCTGACACTAACCAAGGGGAATATCATACAAGACCCAAGAGGAGCAGACTATGGCACCTCAAAGGGGCAAGAAGAAGGTGTCTGACTTCCCAGCTAAACAGATTCTAGGAGATCCAAGTGTGGGTGTTCAGACCAGAAGAAAGCTAAACTTGGGTGCTCAGTTCAGCTGTTATGTGTCTCTGATAGAACCTAAAAATATCCATGAAGCTCTTGAAGATCCAAACTGGATTGTAGCTATGCAAAAAGAGCTAAACCAGTTTGCAAGACAAGAAGTTTGGACTCTAGTTGAGAGGCCCAAACATCAGAAGGTCATAGGCACTAAGTGGGTTTTTAAGAACAAAAAGGATGAAAATGATGTGGTGGTAAGAAACAAGGCAAGGCTAGTAGCCCAGGGGTATTCACAGTCAGAGGGGATTGACTATGATGAGACATTTGCTCCTGTGGCAAGACTAGAAGACATCCGATTGTTTCTTGCCAATGCTATTTTCAAAGGGTTCAAGGTATATCAGATGGATGTCAAGTCAGCTTTTCTGAATGGAATCCTGGCAGAAGAGGTCTATGTGGAACAGCCACCAGGATTTGAGATTGGGAACAAGGTTTATAGGTTGCAGAAGGCTTTATATGGACTAAAGCAGGCACCTAGAGCTTGGTATGATACTCTATCACAGTTCCTACTAGATAGTGGATTCAGCAAAGGAAAGATAGACAAAACCTTGTTCAGAAAAGAAGATGGAGATGATATCATCTTAGTGCAGATCTATGTGGATGATATCATCTTTGGCTCTCCCAACAAGCAGATGTGTGATCAGTTTAGCAGGCTGATGACCAGCAAGTTTGAAATGTCCATGATGGGGGAGATGACTTACTTCCTTGGACTGCAGGTGAAGCAGATGTCCAATGGAACTTTCATTAGCCAAGCTAAGTATGCTAAGAATCTAATAGAAAAGTTTGGAGTCAGTAGCAGTAGAGAAGCTAAGATTCCAATGATGGCAAACTTTAGTATGGATCCAGATGAGGCTGGTGAGAAAGTGGATCAGACACAATATAGAGGACTTATTGGTTCTCTGCTGTATCTCACTGCCAGCAGACCTGATATCAGCTTTGCAGTAGGGGTATGTGCAAGGTTTCAGGCAAATCCTAAGAAATCTCATCTGGAAGCAGCAAAGAAGATTGTTAAGTATTTGAAGGGTACTTACAATCTAGGCCTCTGGTACCCAGCTGATGATAACTTTCAGCTGAGTGGGTATTCAGACTCTGGCTATGGAGGGTGCAAGATTGATAGGAAATCAACCTCTGGCACATGTCAGTTTCTGGGAATAAAGCTGATATCTTGGTTCTCCAAAAAGCAGACTTCTGTAGCTACTTCCACAACAGAGGCAGAGTACATGGCTGCTGGTAGTTGCTGTTCTCAGCTGCTCTGGATCAGACAACAGCTGAGAGACTACCATGTGATCACAGAAGAGATACCCATCTTCTGTGATAGCACAAGTGCAATAGCCATTACTCAGAACCCAGTTCTCCATACCAGATGCAAGCATGTGGACATAAGACATCATTTTCTTCGAGATCATGCTGAGAAGGGAGATATCAGGATGGAGAAGATTCATACGGAGAAGCAGAGAGCCGATGTGCTTACCAAACCTTTAGCAGAGGTAAGATTCAGAGAATTAGTAGCAGAGTTAGGAATGATAGATGGAGGTGCAGTTCTTTAGAAAGAAAGTTTTTGGGAATATGGGTAGTCAGCTGGTATCCAGCTGAGGACTTTTTTGCTGAATTAATCAGCTGATCCTCACATCAGCTGATCTGGTATGTCTTCTTATTCTTTCTTTTCTTTTCTCTATCTTGTTATGTCTAACTTGATAAAGGGATAAGTCATGAAAGTCAGACAAGGCCACCTTGCTTCAGCTGGTCCATGTCAGCTGACATTAAAAACCCAGATGAGCAGAAAAGATTTTCATGAGGATCACTCTTATCAGCTGACTTTGCCACGTCAGCTTCTCGATAAGTATTTCTATTTTTTCTTCATGTCGTTTTTAAAATTTCCTTTTGTTATAAAATCTTTTCAAAAATTAATAAATCCCGTATTTCTAAAAATAATTTTAGAAAATTGGCAATCAAATCTTTTCTTTTACAAAAATTCGGGGATTTATTATCTTTTTCAAAATAAGGTGTCAGTAGTAATTAATTTCTCACCGCCTAAAATTTCTCAAAAAGCTTTTTCATCATTACCTTTTTCAAAAAAGACGAATCTTTTGGCGGTCAAAACCTTTCGAAACCCTGACACCTACGCATCACCTCCAAAATTCTCAAAGGTCATCTAATCTGGACCTTTGATTTGTGTGATGCAAAATACAAATCTACGATCAAAATTGATCGGTTTTAATTTTGGAAAAACTGCTCATCTTTCTCGATTCCTATATATACCCCTTTAACTTCTTTCAGAAAACCTTTCTGCTCCGAATTCTTTCTTCTCCTTTTACTCTTGCATATTATTCTCTGTGTACCTAACCTCTGTGTTGAAGGTATGGCATCCAAAGCTATGCAAAAGATGTTCAAAGAAAAGATGTAAGCAGAGATGTGTGTCGATTACGACACGACTAGGGTTCCAGAAATTTGGGATATCCTAAACCTCCTTCAACATCACAATCTCCGAACCTTCATCTCCATGACCCCCCCTAACCATAAAACCCTTAACTTTTACGCCTCTCAATTTCTTCTCAAGGCCCAGTTTAGTTCAAACTCCATAGGCTCCTTGGTTGATGGAAAAGCTGTTGTTATTTCCAAAGATGCTGTTGCTAATCTTTTTGGCCTATCCTCCACTGGTATTTTACCACATAAATACAAGGAAGCTGACTACCTGGATACTTTGAAGTTAATGGCCAGGAAGAGTCATAGGGATACCACCACGAATCTGAAGAAGTCTATGTTGAGGAGATGATTCCGGTTTTGGATGGATGTGGTGACCAAGGTCATCTTGGCATAACAGGGGAGTTTGGACGCCATTACCAAACTTCGTCTGAGCGTGGCCCGCACGATCCTCGATGGGGTTCAAGCAGACTGGGTGAGTCTGCTATGGTTTCGATTGGAACAAGAGTCCAAGAGATGTGTTGCCAAGGAAGTGGGTGGTCAACAAGTTTACAGTTGCAAGTCGAAGTGCTCCATGGCTACCAAGATTACTATAATCTTAAATCATCTGCTGCCCCAGCACAAGTGGGATGATGATTGGGTTGTTGAGTATAACCACACCAAGTTTCTGAGGGGAAGTAACTTGGATGTCATTGGGCCAGCTGATTCAGATTCCAACGCTGATCCAGTAGCTACTGCCCCTGGTCCCTCTACTGGTCATGGAAAGAAGCAGAAGAGGAAGGCTTCAAAGCCTGCTAGAGGGGGAAGAAAGAAGAAATCCAAGAAAGAAACCACTCCTGTTCAAAGGAAGCTCTCCTTTGATTCTGATGCAGATGATGATACTGCTGTGCTGAGCAGTCTGAAGAAGAAGAAATCTTCAGCAGAGAGGGCTACTCTGCTGGTTGATGAGCCTTCTGATGAAGAAGAAGAGCAGGCCGTGGAGGAATCAGCTGAGAGAGCTGGTTCAGATGAGGATTCTGCCTCTGGCTCTGATGGAGGGGAAGAAGAGTCAAAAGATAGGGAATCAGCTGAGCCTTCAGTAGCTGAGACAGAGGTTCTCCATTCCTCTGAAGATGCACCATCAGCTGATACACCATTAGCTGCCTCACCCATCAGGTCAGCTTCACCTTCTCTCTTATCTGATCCTTCCCAACATTTTTCCCCTTCACCTTCACTAATCCCAGCTGGCAATGAACCAGAGGAGATAGCTACCTCTGGTGAGCCTTCAGCTATTCCCAAACCCTCTCACCCTGAACCCATTAATCTTGAAACCCCCAATTCCCCCACAGAAATGGCCAAACAAGCACGTTATCTCACCATCGTTCAAAGGGGCCTCCTGAACGAGGGATGATCATAACTGCCCTAGCCCACATATCCCTTTACATCCCAGAACTCCACCCATACCCAGCCTATCAAGACATTCTTGCCGATGGTCTTTCCTGGGCACAAGCGAGAGAAGGGCCAGTTACCTTCTTTCTGGAATTGATAAAGGAGATGGGAGAAGCAGCATTTACCGAATGGGAAGAAATTTTGATGGATGCCTTGGAGGTTAAGGCATCATCCCAGCTGATATCTCCTGAAGGGTTGAGGAAGGTTGCCCGTGCTTTATTGCTTAAGGATGGGGTTGCGCTGGATTGCCCGGAAATAGCTGAGTCTGAGTTCATCCCTCCGGCAGCAAACTTTGAGATCACCCCAGCTGATCAGGTAACCCCTACAATTTTAGGTCAGCTTAAAGATTATTTTGATGATCACATCAGGGAGGTCAAAGCCACTCTGTTGGCTGCCAAGTCTGCTGCCCCCTCTCTGATTGAAAAACACGTTCATCAAGTTCTGCTGGATCATCGAAATAAGCTGAAAGAAGCTATGGAGGACAGCTTATATGCCACCAGGATAGGGTTTTTCAACACTACAGAATTTCAAGTCGACTGCCAGGGCATTTACTGATGATGCTTCTGCTTCCCTCTCTGCTGAATCTGAGAGATTCAGACTGGTCTCTGAAAGGTTGGAAGGTCAAATTCCTGAATGCAAAAATGGTCAGGAGGACCTAAAAGCCATTGTGGATAATCTTCCTACTTCTCTACCCTCTACTTCGATGATTGATGATATCAAAAAGGGGGAAGAGAAGAACTCAGCTGCTATTGCTGCTCTGCAATCTGAGATGGCCTCTCTGAGAGCTCTACTGGTAGATAACCATGGTGTTCTATCTGCTAGAGTAGAAAATGTTGATGATTATATCAACACAAGAAAGATTGCAGCTCAGAAGACTTAGGAGCTGAGAGATCAGAAGATAGCTGAGGCCCTGCAGAGGCAAGAAGTGGTTGCTGAAGAAAGAGAGAAAAAGAAGAGGATTATGAATGCTGAACTGGATGAGAAGCTGGCAAAGGAGTTGCAGCTGGCTGAAAGGAGACTCCAGAAGAGAGGAGGAAGAGGCAGGAAAGAGAAATGAATGATGAGCTGGAGAGACGTCATCAGAGGAAGCTGAAGAAGCAAGGGAAAGCAGTCTCTCAGGGCAGCAAGACTAGAAGTGGAAAGTACATTAGGGATCCAAATGAGCCTTTGGTTGATGGACCAATTGACATGTTCTACAATCAACTCTCAGATGAGCTTGTGCATCTTTGGAAAACTATAAAGGCTAAGACCATGATCCACTTCTATGTTCTCAGAGGAGAAGATACCAGAAGAGAAAGAGAGAAGAATGCTGAGTTCAGAAACTGGTTGAAGGAAACCTTTCCAAAATTCTTCAAAGCTATTTCAGATGAGATGCTTAAGCTGGATGTACAGCCGGAGTTGCCAGAGATAGAGTACCTCCCAACTCCAACTGATGAGAGTGGGAAGATAGACTGTGTGGAAATCAGGAAGCATTGGTTGCAGATTACACAACTTTTTCCACAACTCTCTGACAATTCTCTGCCAGCTCTGATGGAGATAGAGAAGAGATTCCTTGACTGGTTGCAAGTTCCTCTCAACAGCAGAAGACCTCTCCTCATGTAATACTTCAGCTGAGGATTAGGTACTTTCTTCTTATTGTACTTTCTCTTTTGATTTAATGAAGCTCTATGATTCCAGACAACTTCTTGTTGTCAGCTGCACCTTTTATTCTGTCTAAGGATCTTATCTAAAGATCTTCTTTTCCGTCCTATTTCGATCTTGAATTTTGATTGAATATGCTTATCTGTTGATATCAACTGAGTTGGTTTTGATATCATCAAAAAGGGGGAACTTTTTAGGATATCTGTGTTAGATGTTTTGATGATATAATAAACCAATCAGTTTGTAATAGGACCAGCTGAACCTGTTAGTCAGCTGATGAGTAGTTAGGATTAGATAGGTTCGAGTGAGGGGGAATCTACCTTGCTGCCTAGAAGATCCGAAGCTATCATAGAGAAGAAGACCAGCTGAGACCTTGAGGACTTAGCCGATCTCAGAGGACAGAAGATTTAAGCAGCTGACACTGGAGTATAAAGAGCAGATCATCAGAGGAGTTAACATCAACTGATATCAGAAGAGTCAGATCAGCTGATATCAGAAGAGACAGATCAGCTGACATCAGTAGATCAGCTGATCAGCTGAGAGCACGTTGCAAACAAGACAAAGACCATGGATAAAAGACATGTCACGCCCTAAAATTTCTATACATTTACAAATCAGCGGAAGTCTCACTTTTAATTAATTATTTAATAGAAACATTCTTTAGAACGTGCACCCATTTTCTACTAAGTAAAATTCTTTTCTTTGAAAAACCCCTTCTTAAAAGCAATTGAATCAAACATTCACAATAAATAACTCATTCAATACATCCATGGAAAAACCTAAAATATCATAATAAATATTCATGACATATTTCTATAATATTCACTTAGCACATTCCTAAGAATCACACAAGTAACATAATAACATGTTTCAATAATATTCACTTGTGAATTAAACTTATTCTAACATCATTCAACATGTAAGACAACAATTAAATCATGCAATAATACTTAAATAATTCAAGAACAGTAGCTGGTACGTAAAACTAACGAAAACAGCCTGGGTGTACTCATCAAAACTGATTGTGTATAAAAACAGACCACTAACTAATACCAAATCCATTTTCTTTAATACTATTATCTTGCCAAATAATCTAAGACCTCTAAATACTCTAATAAATCATATTAAACATACTGTAAAGACTTGCCACGAGAATTCATCTTTAAAACACTGGAAAACTCGTAAAACAAAGATAAAGGACTAATTTTGAGCTGAAACTTTAAAATGATTTTGCTCCTGGTTTTATGACCAAAATACTTAATATTTTATGGCTAATAAACTGCCAAAATTTCGAAAATAAGCTGGGCATAAATTCGGTATTTTGAACAACAAGAATTTTGTGGACTAGAAACACATAAAGGACTAAAATTGGAACCTCGACTTCTACTAAGTAAAAACTCATGAAAATTGCTCAACATACATTATAAATCATGGCAAACATTCTGGTAAAATTTCATAATTTTTGGAGTTATAAAACTTAACTTATTGATCATGCAAACTGAGGACAATAACTAATTTTCTTAAGAACAATTAAACACATAAACTAACACTTATCATACACATAATATTCGAACCATCAGCTGCTAATATATTAAATAAATTCATCAACTTAACTCCTAATAATCATGCAATTTAACACATAATCAAATAATAATACCTCATATAAATCCATAATAAAAATCCCATAAGTCTTCAAACCATAGCAAATCCTAAATCAATCATCTACGTGTCCTTGCACTCTTCGAAATAAAACATGCAAACGTCTAGTCTTGTGGCAAACATAAAGTGCCGAAAACATTAAATAAAATACTTGCAAACATGAAATAAAAGCCTACTTGGAATTATTTAATTAAACTTCAATCCAATAACTTCTTCTTTCTCGCATCACATCCACCTTCCTCCGCATCTCCAATCTCGTCACCTTACTCTTGAAAATCTGAAAATATAATTCGGTGAAGGGGTGAGCAATTATAAAATAATCACTCTGTGGGGATAGTTTAGTTCGAAGTCTAAATATAAAGGACACAATAACATGTAAACATACCCTTCTTTCTTAACATATGATACGACTTTCGTATCCATTCATTGATGATATAGCTGATCATCCTTAACATTCATTTGACAATATAGCTGATTATCCATTCATAGATTGATGGTAGAGCTGACCATCCATTCATATTAGCACATAAACACATAATTGCATCAAACTAAATATTTAAAAGTCGAACTATAGTTACCACTTTTCACCGTTTAAACCCCCACCTTTTCTTGACTTGAAAATAGAGAAGTGTTGTACGTTGGCTTGCTAATTCCTTGCTCTAAGAACTCTCGAAAATCTGCCCTCCTTCTACTTCTACAAGCTGCTGAAAACTGGTCCTCTAACTTCAATACATGGCCGAATTTTGGTGCTAGGTGGCTGCTGACTTTTTCTTGGGTGTCTAAGGGTTTTGGGGCTTGATCAATACATATATATAGAGTTGGAAAAAGTGTGTAGGGTTGGGGAAAGAGGGCTGGACGAAATTATGAAGAAAAGGCAAGAAAATTGGCCCAATATCTTGGTGTATCTCTATTTCCATACTTGGCAACTTATTTCCTTATTTAAAAGATCCTTACTAACTCTTTATTCTTGTGATACTTAACCTTCAAGCATGTATATTCTCTTGCATAAGAATATGACTTATTTCCATAAATAAAGATACTAGAAATCCTTGTCTTATACTCTCTTAATTTTCGAAAATTCCTTAAAGTCTAAGACCCATTATTTTCGAAAATACTACTAATACTATCCCAAGTATTATTTAATCCTATTCTTGGTCAAATCCTCATAAAGTCAAATCCCTAAATTAACTTCCTCAATTACTAACATGCCCTTAATGAATTAATACTTAAGAAAATACTAATCTTAAAGGACTAATACTATAACCTCAATAATAATATTATTCTCCTCAACTTCTAATAAAATTCGAAACTTAATACTACTTAGTGGTCCAATCAATACTAATTGGGACAACTAATACTAAGCAACCAATTTAGAAATACTAAGGCATAACAACTTAAAGGACTAACCTTGTACTCACACAAACTCACGCCTAAAACAAAATAATTAAAGGACTAAAAGCTGCTGCCTATGCGGGGTGTTACAAGACATATTCAGACGAAGTCAAGAAGACCAGCTGAGGTGCACACCAGCAGACTTGCACATCAGCTGAGGTCCAAGTATCAGCAGACTGGTACACCAGCTGAGGAGACAGATCAGCTGAGGTCTTGTGCTCGGCCCAGATTCTTTGGAATCATTTTAAGGGTTGACTTGCGACATAGAAGGAAGATTCCCAGTATAGAAGATCAATCAATCAAGGGGACAAACTTGATTGATTGTAGATCGCGAAGATTGACGGGAATCAAGATGGAGACTCAATCAATCACAACGATTGATTGAATACGAGATTATAGGATCTCAGATTTCTAGTCCATCCCAATGGCTAGTTATTTGACCCTATAAATTAGAGTAACAGTGATAATTTTAGTATCGGATTTGAACGCATATTAAGCTAGCCGAAACTCTGTCAGAATTATCACTTGCACTCAAAACCACATTCATACTTATTATTTGTAAAAGCTTTGTAGAAGCTGTGAGAAGCCAATTGTGATTGTAGCATTGACAATTTGTAAGAGAGTAGTACTCTCGAAGTGAGTAAGTGAGTAAGTTAGCGGAGAGCCCCTTAACTCCAAGTTGGATTGAGGAGAGTGGATGTAGGACAGTTGGTCCGAACCACTATAAATCACTTGCGTCTCGTCATATTTCTTTCTGCTCTTAACTTGTGCACATCTCCTAAAACCGATTTTCATTAAAAACGTTTTCGCACAATTCACAGCGCACATCTTTCAAATTTAGACTACCTCAGTAGTCTGCTGGTTTTCTGAATAACCAAAATAATTTGAAAAAGGTTTTTGAATCCTTACAAGTCTATTCAACCCCCCCCCCCCCCTTCTAGACTTGTTCAAAGGTATTCTTCCCTAAAACCTGTCTTTGGGACTAACATAGGGGATCACTCCTTTGGAGTTAACTACGGAAATTATTCAGGACGCATTCATCCAGAATTTCCGCAAGAACACATTGAAGATCAAGCTTATATTCATCAAGTGTTCATCCCCACATTTCTTAGCTAGGTTTTCTATCTACATTAGCTTAGGCTAAACTTCATACTTAGGATGGATTTACAGTTGGAAACTTATACTCTCTTACCCCCAAACTGATTTGTTAGTTTGTTAGGTTAAGTTAGTTGTGCAAGTTCTTATATTCAGTTTGAATATAAGTTCTGGGATAGTTGTTAGAGTGGGAACTCAGTAAATATCCAGTGTTAGAGTGAGAACTCAGTAAACATCTATTTGTGAGGTGAGTCCACCACGATAACTTGACAAGGTTGATAGTTGGTACCCCTGCTGATAGGGAAGAGTGGATGTAGAACAAGTTGTTCGAACCACTATAAAAATTGTGTGTCTTTACCTGCTTTACACTGCTTACACACACCTGATTTCTACTATTCATGCATATGTTGAGTTGATCAATTTCTGCACCAAGCTTAACTGATCAGGTCAGTCTCCCAGTTGGAACTGATCTTAATTACTTAACTGATTTAGAAAAAATTTTCACACAGGTTTAAAAGCTTCCGCACATCAGCTCAACTGATAGTCGTCCAACTGACCAGCTATAAAGCAGTCGGTAGGTTGGTTATCAGTCCAAGCTGATTTCACCTGCACTCTGAACAATTCTAGTTGACATCACGCTGTTCGCACGAAAATTGTTTTGAAGTCTATTCACCCCTCCCCTCTAGACTTCAACCCTCACGATAACCTCTTCGGGACCTACAGAATCTTTAGAATAAATATTAACAAATTATAATAAATTGAAAGAAAAAAATCTTTGGAAAAATATGTACTCCCTCTGTCCACCAAATTATTTCCCACTTTCCTTTTTTGTTTGTCCACAAAACTTTTTCACATTTCCTTATTTGGAAACAACCTACACTCACAATAAAATTTTGGGCCCCACAATACTCTTATTTTTCCCTTACTTTATCTATCATTTCAGTATAATACTACTTTTCATTAAATCCCGTGCCCACAAAGAAATGGGAAAAAGTTTCATGGACGGAGGGAGTAATATATTTCCACAAATTCTAATGTTAAATTGGGAAACAAATTTTGGAATAAATTATAATGGATTGAGAAAAATCTTTGAAAATAATATTCAAAATATTCCCACAAACTCTAATGTTAAATTGGAAAACAAATCTTTGAAATATGGAAAAAATCTTCGAAATAAATCTAATAAATTATAACAGATTGTGAAAATCTTAGGAAAAAAAAACTGTAGAATACCATCTTATATTTAATCTCAACCCAACATCTAAAATTTAAAAAAAAATCTCAACATTATATATTAAATTCTAGTTCTATAAATTTCAATTTTATAAGTATTATTTCAATCTCTTCTTTTGTCTACTTATTTATACCGAAAACAAAAATTAGTATATCAATAGAAAGTGCAATATGTATTAATATTACCGAAATTTCTATATGAAATTGTATATCGAAATTTCATTATGAATCGATAAAATAAGTCTAATTATCTGATAAAACTTTTTCACATTATTAAATTTATACCACTTCATTTTCATTAATTACAAACAAAAATAAGTCTAATTATTTGATAAAATTTTTTTACATTATTAAATTTATACCACTTCATTTTCATTTGCAAATAGATATCACTACAATTATCACCTGATAATATTTTATTTATAAACTGAAATCATCACATTTAATACATATATGTATTAATTTATAAGGATATTGATATCATCAGTATATATGTTTCGTTGATACAAATTTCTTGCCGAATAAAAATTTCACTGAGAGTGTGAAAAATTAAAAAATATATCTGATGAAGAATTTCAAATACCTGTGTTAAATCGCATGAAGATTATCAAAGAAAACGTTTGCAAAAACTTCGAAAAAAATGCCCCTAATATTTTTTTTATCAGAATTTCTTAATTTTGTTTACGTTTTGGACATTGATTGTGCGATTTCTTTTTTCTCCTATGAAATCACTAATTTATTGTTCCATTAATGCGTCACTTTGTTCTTTGAACTACAAGCGTCAGATCAACTCACGAGTGAATTTGTTATCATAAATTTTTCAAAAATATCGCATCAGTAAAAACAATAATAATATTATATTTTCATAATGACAAAATACCTCAACACAAATACTTATAAAAATTTAATATTAATCAATTGTGAAATCATAGCCGTCCATCACACGAGTTCAATTACTAGTTGGCATAAAAATCAATGTCTTACGCAAGTATAGTCGAAAGTACAGTTTTGAGAAAGAAACACAGAAAAACTAAGATTTTTTCCTGCAAATAACCCAAATGTTTATGAAACCAGATTTGACCTCCATATGATGATGTTACATAACTTACTAGATTAATTAGACAATTTATTCAACACCAAAGTTCTTGTAGCTAAGGAAGCCTTTCACCTGGCTTCTCTAACACGCCCATATAGTTGTGAAGCACGGTAGTTTAGCTGAACATATACGGGAGTGGACGCACTGCCATGAACGCATCGACCATCTGCAGCAATGCAAAGAATCGTAATTTATCACCAGACAATGACAGCATATTATGCTAAAAGCAGCTACAGTATCACAAAGCCATTATTAGAGCATATACATATGCCAAGCAGAATACCAAACCAGATGTTAGATGTTCTTTCCAACTGAAAAAATACATTCTGTAACTAGTGATGTATTGAAAATATTATTTATATGCCTTATTACAACAAATGTAATCTACAGACAAGAGAAATGCTTCAGGACTTGAATTGAAAAAAAAAATTAAAATGTATTTAGAAAGAGCATATTCAGCAGAAACAAATGAAGCAGCAAAGCTTAATTCTTTGTAAGAAGTTAGATTTATTTGTGGTTTCTTGCCCAAAAGCTTCGGCATCGAATGGTTGGATAATAGAATTTTCAGGATATGAACAGATGGGAATTAAATACAGTATGCAAAATAAATTTAAAATGAACCTTGGGCTCCATTTGGATGGATGGATTTGAAATCCATGGATTTCACACATAAATCATCACTCCCCAATGGATTTACATATACTTAGATTTAAGAGTCTTGTTTAAAATGGAGGGATTTCAAATCCTCATCAAACCATGTCATTTGTGAAATCCCTCCTCTCTACCCCCTTCACTCTCTTCATTTCTCTCAAATCTAAATATTTATAAATCCATTGGAGAGTGATAATTTGTGTGTGAAATCCATGGATTTCAAATCCATCCATCCAAATGGAGTCTTGCAGTTTTTAACTGCAACAGCATTAAAGGTGAATATATCAACCACTATACCTCATCAGTCACAGCAGCTCTGGCCCTGCTGTGTCTTTCAACAAGCTCAGTCAAAACTTCAATAAGTCGTTTCTTCACTTCTCCAGTTAGCATACGGCCAGCTCCATATTCCTGCTCAATCATAAAATTAGAGTGATTTTGTGGGGACAGAGCTTTGATTTAGATAGAAGAAAAAAATTATGTTTACACTACCCGAAAGAACACAGTGTACAAAACTACTTACTCTTGTAATGTGCTCAAGTTCAGCATCGTCCTCCAAGAAAAAGCCAAGATATTTAATGGGTATATCTAACTGAAAAGAGAGGGGAGGGAGATGGGAAGCATGACATCAATGTAAATATATGAAAGAAAGTAAAGATGATAATGGATGGAGATTGACTGGATCTAATCCAGATAGCTCCAACATGCCTTGCCTTTATAAGGATGCTCTGTTATGGGCATACACAGAATTCGTTATTACATTTACAATAAACTGTTACCAAATGTTCAAGTTATAACTGACAAGTTATAAAAAAACCAATTGGGAATTTTACGAAAAAATGTCATTTTCCTACATAAAAAAATTGTTCCCCTACATAATTTCTTGCAAAACACCTGTTTGCCCTTGCCTATCTTCCACCCCCACCATGTTGCCCACTCGCTTACCATTATTCTAACTCATCTGCCCACCTTAATACTCACTATACTGCCCACTTCAAGTGAAGTGCAAGAAGGGATTTTCACAGGATGAAACAATTTTTACGTATCTTTTTTTGGTTTGGGTGAGAAATTCATATTAGCCAGATAATGCCATACTTGTAGCCAAAAAAATTTAATGTCAAGTACCTCAAGGTTTGCTCCATACTTCCGATGATTCTCTATTGAATCTTGACCACCAGAAAATGCATATCTGTTTATCTTTACCCCAAAAAAAGAAAAAAATATTGTAATCAGAAACGATTTTACAAACTATATTGAAAGTCAACATTGTCAAAGGTGCTGAAACTCTAAGCAAAAGCCAGAATAATTAATTCAGGGAACTTCTGAGTAGAACCTTATACTTTATATCCTTAGATGAATCAGTCACATATATAGCTGAATATGGATCGCTGGCAGACATTTTCCCCGTCTCTCCCTGAACATATAAAAGTTATCAAGGAAAATATGGCACTAAAGTACTAAACTGAACCTAATAATTGATGTGATGAAATTTTCAAGGGCAAACGTAATATCCAGATGAACAGATGAACCAATCATTATATTATTACTATGTCAACCCAAAATTTTCTTATATAATCATTAATTATTAACTTACTGCGAAAGATACATCTATTACTTATTTTCTTAAACAAAAAGGATTTATTTCTTGAGTTTCAAAAGTTAATGGTTGTATTTGAACCCAAAAGAACTAATTAGAGAAATAGTTCAGGATCCTAAATCTATTATTTACCTTCTCCCATTTTTCAAAGCAACAATTAGTACAACTTCAAAATTAAAGATACTACCCCACACTAATTTTTTCTGACTTTAAATACAGAAATTAAATGTTTAATAGAAGATTATATATTTTAGGTGCTAAAACACCAGTACATCAAACAATTCTGAGGTTAAGAGATGAAAATAAAAGGAAACCTGAAGAGCAGGGAAGAAAGATGATTCAATCAAAGCAGGTTTGTGATAACCTAGCCGGGGAGCAACATCTCGTGTCATCCGAAAGTAAGGATCCTGCGACAAACTTATCAGAGTCAAAGACTCAAAATAGAACAAAAAGATTTAAGAGAATTTAATATCAATTACATGAGATTGCGAATTATTTGTTCAAAATATAGAGTTTTTCCAATTATTCAATTTTTAGAAAGGCAGTATAAACACCTTAGCAGTATTTTAGACAAAAAACAAAAGGTTAAGAATATATCCAGAAAAACTCCCAAAACATAAGAATAGTGAACACTACTCAGTCGTACCAGTTCAAAAATTAAAGAATATGTGGGAAATATTCCAATAGACAGACTCTTCCATTGGTATATAGTGAAAATATCATTATGAGGTAAGTAGAGCATAATAACATGCAATCAGAAAACACTTAAAGATCATACTGACCATGAAATACGACCGGAATTACTTTCTTTGTGCATGTATATCGTCTACTTAGCCAAAATATATTTACATGTCTAGCAACTACCACTATAACAACTAGCAAATTAATTTGAAGAAGAAAGGGGGGGAAAAAACCTGATCAATAGCGCAAGGAATCAAGCAACGGAGATTATCTTTACCAGAGAAAAGATGCGGAAAAGAACTTGGGAATGATGGAGCTGCCTAGCAAATGTGTTATTTACTGAATGGTTAGTGCCATGAATAAGAGAAAACAGATTGAGAATCACATCCAGAAAATTAAATATACAAAAGCAGTCAAAAGAAACTAGACATCGTAATATACGAAGCACCACAATGAAATGTATTGTAGCAGGTCAGTAACTAATGACACTGTTGAGCTAAAGGGAGAATAACCTTCAACTACCATACCCATAGTTGTTAAGGGCGCAAGAGGAGTCCTAGCGCAAGGCACGCGCCTTACACGCTTCTACTTTTCCTTTTTGACTAAACATCATTATAGCCTACAAAATAAAGTTCAGAGCCACATAATAAAACCCAAAAGTCAACTAATGAACACTAAAACACAATGTAAACATGAAATATACACTAATACATGAAGCTATATTCCTTTTAACACTAAAAATCATAAAAAAATGTACTCCCTCCGTCCACAAATCTATTTCCACTTGCTTTATTGTCCATCCACCAAATCTATTGCCATACCCTTTATGGAAACAAACACTTTATCTTTATCCTCCAACCATCACTTACTTCACAAACAGTCCCTCTATTTATAAATGGACCCACAATACCCCATAACGCTTACTTCATCTACTATTTTTTAATAGTTGTGCCCAAAACATCGAGCATAGATTTGGTAGACGGAGGGAGTAGTAAAGGCAACACTAATCAATCGTCTAATTCTCATTCTCAATTTCTCATCATAAGTAAAAGCTACAGCAACAAAGATAAGATTCACAAAAAGTAAAGGGACAGAAAGAACCCAGCCCATATGAGCAGCAGTGTTGTTTCCAAGTTACTTCCTTCTTTACAAAGTTTTCTTCAACATTAGGACTAAATTCAAAAGTGTTTTCTTGTTTATGATTTGTCTTTGTCTACTTTGGAGTATTTCTTTTTTTTTTTCTTTTTTTTTTTTATCAAAGTGGTTTTTATTTCAAAATTATACACAAAACATGTTTTGGGTGCAGTGATCTAGAAAGTGAAAGAGGCGCTCCGATGCGCATCCAAAAAGCCACACTGAGGCATGGGGCCTAAAAATAGTGCTCAAGTAAACACAAAACAGGCACACAACCCATAGCCTCAAGCACCTCGCACTTGAGGCGCCTTAAACAAGTATACATGCCACTTTCTATTTCCGCGTGTAATAAATTGACCATAGGCAATCCAGGAAATTGATACAAGAACATATTTGACTACAAGAATCTAACTGAAAAACATGCCGGAATAACTAGGATTAATTTGAAAAAACAAAAGGGAATAATATACCTAGAAGGTTCCAGCAAATACTAGAGTATATTGTCTGGCCACTGGACGAATTCACATAAAAATCTCATTAACTAAACCACAATTTTGAATGTAGTTTTGAACAGTTATCAGTATTTTCTCTTCTGCTGACTGTCAGGTATCTTGTAGGGCTCTTTCCCATTAAAACAAATCAAATTTGAAATAAACAAGACACATTCAGATGCCCTAATAATATACCTATGAAAACCCACACACGCACATACGCGCACACATGCATAGAGTGGTTATAACATGGGTATGATAGCTATCATAATAGCATAATGACAACAACCATTATTTTAATGATATTGGATATCAGATTCAGATCTTGAAACAAGATATCAAGCAAGAGGTAAAAGTTGATACCTGAACAGCTGGAAAGATGACTTTTCCAATGTGATCTTCCCCACTGAATCCAAAAATTCCAACAGCCTATCATACCATCAAGTCATTATTTTTAGGCTTGATATCATATCTGAAAGACTATATAGACACAATCAAGGAAAAACAAAAAAACTTTTCAGACCATTCAGTACACTAATCACCTTATTGTAAGTAACACACATGGCAATACTGATCAAGTTCTCGTAGAAGGAACTGCATATAAGAAGGGAGAGCAATAAAGTAACAAGAAACAAGAGATTTATAAACAAAAACAGCAATGTCAAATAGCTCTAAATCAATATCATGTTCGACACAAAATCAATCTTAAGTATTTCCAGAAAGATAACAGAAACACCATTTTAGATATCACGCATGTCCTCTCTGGTTTCTGCTAGTGAATGCAATAGGTTTAAACTAAATAAGATAAGCAACTATATTTCAAACTCAGTACAGGGTTGTCAGGAAATGATCTCACATGAATAGCTACCATGCAAATTGTTCCTAAAGGCGTCTCCTAGTAACAAGTTAATCAATTTGTCATAATATGAGTCAACAAGCAGTTTTGCACAAGTCCAACCAACTGAGATTTCCAGCATATAGTTTAAATTATACACCAAGACAAGATTTTTAATTGCAGAATAAGACTAAGATTAAAAAACAGAAGTGTGAGACTAATACACAAATTACTCACCCTCCAACAAAACTGAAGTCGGAGAAAATAAATGTCCTCGAAATGTCAAATCCACAAGCAATTATGTCTTTGGCATTTTCACGTGCAAGCCTCTTACACTCCTCCTTAGACAAATTCTTCCACATGCACTTCTCATCATCTGTAAGTTGTATCACTAGAGGCACCTTGAATGCCTCTTGAAGATACCTACCAAATCAATGAAAGAGGAGGACATTCCAAAATCATGTAAGATTGCCGTGAGATGAACATTATAAATTACAATTGCAATTACAAATATAAATAAGAAACTATTCTGGTCTTGTTTGTGTGACTTATAAACATATACAAAATTCAAATATATTTTTTACTTTATTTCAAATCCACGTTACAGGATTTGGAACAAACAACCCTTAGGTATTCATCAGGAACTAATAGAATCAGTTAGGAATTTAAGTATTCAAGGGAAAACTAAAAAAGGGGAGATTCGCGGTACTTGGTGAACATGAAGGGCACAAGATGGCCCATGTGCAAGGCCTCAGAAGAGGGGCCTCGGCCTGTGTATAGATAAAACTTTTCCCCCCTCTCATACGAATCGAGGAGGTCACTCAAATCTCGGTGCGCAAAGAAGACACCACGACGGAGGAAGACGTGTGCCGGCCGTCCGGTGATGCGGGCAAAGCGGTCGATAAGGGATTGGTCGATACGCTGGCAGCCAAACTTGTCTATGAGCTTATCATAGTCAATTTTGCGGCCCTTTTCACCTGCTACTTCCCATGGGGTTACGATTTGATCCTCCTTTCGCTTTTGTTCCTCCATTGCTTGGAAACTGAAATGGGATGAAGAATTATGTTTTATGGGGACGGAATATAGAGCAAAGGTGCGCAAAATATAATCTTTTTTTTCTTTTTATCATTTTTTCCAAATTAATAACAAAAATTAAGATTTAAGGGTTTCTTAACAGGCGAGTAAGGATTCCAAACGAATCGAATCGAAGCGAATAATAATATATTCGATTCGGTATTCGTGAAACTATTCGAATATTCGTATTCGTATTCGAAATACATTCGAATAATAAATAAAATTCGTATTCGATTCGATATTGATATTCGAATTATTCGATTCGATTCGAATATTCGATTCGATTTTTTCAAAATCTATTATATAATATATTATTTGATTCGATTCGAAAATATTCGATCCGATTCGTAATTATTCGCTTCGATTCGATTTGAAACTATTCGATTTGAATTTTTGTAAAGAAATCTATAAAGTAATATTTTAAATAATATAGAGCAAAATTCAATAAAATCTATAACTATATAATAACAAAATCTTCTTCCTTTTTTGGAAACTAATTTATTAGTCAAAATCCAATTTACTAAATATGTATGTTTATAAACCATTCATTAATGAAATATAAAGCAAAATTAAATCAGTCTCCTAATAAAGAGTGCTAACCTTTCAACTTCTAAACTAAATACACACAATTATTTTACATTCAAAATGTATTAATAGATTACACATAAATAAAAATTAAAATTATTTGTACATGCTATAAATAAAAATTATTATAATAAATTTTATAAAAATACTATCACTTTTTAATCTATAAATATATAAAAGTAGCAGTAATTATACAATTGGTCGATGATTTTACTGGCGAGTGAACAGTCACTCGCTCAACAGTAAAGTCGTGACTTGCACTTCCTACAAGAGCGAGTGAACAGTCATCTTTAAACATCATATCCGAATCTAATTTTGTTATTTTTTTGTACATTCACAAGGACGCTAATTTTTAGTCACAAATCGCAAACAGTTTGCAAAAAATGTTGAGCCTGTTTAAGAATAATCGAAAAAGCAAAACAAAGAACACAAAATTTGTTGACCCAGTTCACCTGAAAGGCTACATCTGGGGGCGTACCAAGCCAGGAGATTATTCCACTATATTTGTGTATGAGATCCATTTATATAGGTTACAAACTAGGGTTTACATGAATATAGAATACATAAAGAAATGACTAAACTATCCTTCTAGTAAATACTTTTGATGAAGGCACATAAATGTAATTTCCTTTAACACTCCCCCTTGTGCCAAATCAAGAGGATGGATGGTGCATGAATGTTGACTCATAAAAACCTTGCCAAGTAACATCCATATAAGAAAAATAAACCTTGGTCGAAGGGAAAATGAGTTGCAACGCACCTATGTTAAGACTCCCCCTGAAGTCTACACCTCTCAACTGATAGGTACATCTATCAAGTGAGCTCAGAAAGTTTACACATCTCAATTCCTTTAACATGCTTCTCAAAGTTATCTTGGACAATGATTATGTAAATAGATTAGCCACGTTTTCTTTAGAGCTTACTTAAATTACTTGGATCTTGAACAAAGATTGTTATTGCATGTTATAGGAAAACTTCGGTGATACATACTTTATATTATCACCTATATATACAGTTTCATCTCTTCAATGCATGCAATATGTTCTCCGTATATGCATGATGCATGTAGGATCTTTAGTGGTAGAACTCAAGCCACTAATTCCTTGAATGTGTGATGATAGACTTTTACTAAATACACTCACAAATTGCTTTGTGTAAGGTACTAATCTCTAGATAGCTTAAAGAGATAGTTATCAAAGTTTTCTTAACCGATGCCCAAGATGTCACCATGTTTCTCATGGTAAATACATAATCAATTTGGGAACGTTCATGTGGTTAAAATATAACCAACATTAGTAGAACCAAATAACATATTATTTGGTGTATAAGTGTATAGGATAGCATTCAATATTTTCTTAAGGGTTGCAATTTCATCTGCAGTCCCTTTCAACATTTATATAGTAAATAACATGCTCATGTCACTAGTTTCTTTTAAGTATCAAAGTACATTCTTGATACTATTCCAATGATATTGTGTTGGTCCTGTAATAAATTTAATTAACAAGTTCATTGAGAAAGTAATATCTGGCCAAATATGTTGAGCTAAGTACAATACTGCTAATATTGCACTTAAATAAGGAATTTCAGTTCCTAATATCTCTTCTTCATTTTGCTTTGGACGAAATGGATCTTTCTTTAAAGTCAAACATCAGCCGATCATGAGTGTGCTAACAGAATGCATTTTGTCCATGTTAAATCGCCTGGACATCTTTTGGACATATGCAGACTGGTGGATAAGTATTCCACAAACTCAATAAAACTGAGTTTTCTCAAGATTCTTTATCTCAATAAATTTTATTAGTTTCAGGATTTCTCTTATTTCATTAAGAGTACATATGTTCATCCATCACCATAAGTGTTATAATCGTAAACCTAAAACGTATTTTCTTTATAGATAAGAAGGGGCAATGTTCTTTGTTGTTGTAACCTTTCCCAATCAAGTAGTCACTTAGACGGATATACCACATCCGCCTAGATTGTTTCAATATAATCGCAAACGTACTCTGTGGTTCAGAGTTACTTGACTTGGGTAATGGAAGGTCATTAGGCACTTTCATATATATCTCTGAATCAAGATCCTCATTGAGATATATAGTAACCATATTCATAAGTTGCATTTCCAATTTTTCGGATGCTACTAAGCTAATTAAGTAGCAAAATGTTATAATGTCTATAACACAGTATGACTCCTTATAATCAATTCCAGAGCGTTATGAGAAGCCATGCGCTATAAGGCAAGTTTTCTATATATTTCTCATTACGCTTTATGACAAAGAGTTATTTATGTCCTATAGGCTTTACACTTGGTCGGGCTAGCACTACCGGACCAAATACCTGTAACTTTGTCAGAAAATCAAGTTCTACCTGGATTGATTCTTGTATTTAGGCCAGTTTGCTCTTATTGATATCTACAACTGAGCTTGGTTCGATTTTGTTGTGCTCTATATTTTCTTGAGCAATAGTATAAATAAACACATCACTAGTCTGTGTGCAATGTCTGTCCATCGACTCATTTGCACTCTCATAATTAATAGAGATTTTTCATTCTCTGGAATCATATTAAACGTTGGAGTGTCCTCCAGTAATGATTCTTGGACATAACTATAAACAGAGATGATCTCATAAGATGTATTTTTGAAATTGATGATCAATGAATTAAATTGTGCCACACCTACCATTCCTTCCTTTTTATGGTGTCAATCGAACCAGGTGACCTCTCCCTTTTCCTTTTGGGAGCCACGGCCTCAACCACACCTCCACCAAGTGTGGTTGCAACACCTTTACTACGGTGTTGTGCCTCTTATTGGGGACTTCTAACCTTGCAGGCATATTTGCAGCTGACATGTATGACCCAGTCACTATAGCAATACCAATGAACGAATCAGGCATCAAATCTGTTACGTTTTGAAAGTTTATTATTTTACATCACTTTTTCATTGTGAAGTTTGGGGATCAAATGAGACAAAGTGGGAATAGATCACGATTCTTCTTGTCGTTCCCATAGAAAATTCTTTTTCTTATCTCCCCCTAATGACGGAAAGACTATCTCATTTAAGTGACAACCCGCAAATCTAGCGGTAAATAGGTCGTCTGTCAAAGGTTGTAAATAGCGGATATTTTTTTGGAGATTTATATCCAACATAAATACTTAATCGTTGCTGAGGACCCATTTTAGTGCGCTGTGGGGGCACAATCGGCACATATATTACACAACAAAAAATGTGTAAATGTAAAATATCAGGCTTATATCCAGTTACCAACTGGTACAAAGGTTGTTAACAGTGGGTCTAGAACGAATAAGTAAAGATGCATGCATTATTGCATAACCCCATGCAGAGATAGACATGTTGGTGTGCATAACCAATGCCTAACCACCATTTATTTTCTTTAGATGGTGGCCTCTGTGAGATTATTTTGTGTAGCACATGGGTATCAAGATGCTTTACATTGATCCTGATATATATGCAATAATCATCAGATGCTTTTGATGTAATAGTGTGATATTGTGATTAGGGTGGTGAGCCCTAAGACATGTACTTTGTGCTAAGAGTTTTGCATGCATAATGTCATGTGGACAGTAAAGTGACATATGACCCGTATGTCAAAGTATAATCCAGTACCATAAAATACTTGAATCATCTGCATTCTGGATTAATCAATCCACAAATATCATCATATATCTGTATAAGAATGAAATATTTTATTTTGTATCTTTAGCATAAACAAGTCTCAATGTTACTTTTGCTAAAGAGTAGGCTTTGTAGAATGAGTGACTGGCCTTAAAATTTTATAATGAAGCAGAGTGAGATGTAAATAGTATATCTAGTGCTTCAGAAAATAAGAAGTGTGGCAATGCATCAACAAGATCGATATCGTGCATTATATCAATTTTCATCTCATTTCATGCATCACTCTAAAAATAAAGACGTAATGTGAGTTCTTCAACATTATGAATTATTATACAAAAGCCCATATCTATAAGTATCACATAGTCCGCCAGTGATAAAATATAGTTAAATTCAAACAGTAGTGAGGTTCATCCCACTAGATTGACATCTTAGTTCCTTTAAAATGTGTTTTCTTTCACATTTATTTGATATATAAATTTCATTCTCACTGTGTGTTTACAAATAACGTTGGCACAAACATCTATAAAATTTTACAGGGTTCGATTAGCTCTTGATGCATATGGAGCTTTTCTGATTTCAATAATTGTCTCATTAGACATTGTTCCTTGTTCTTTTTAGAAATCTCATATCCTTTTGAGTTTCAATTTGAACAAAATGATTTACTTTTCAATTTGAATAAAAATGATCTATTTTTCATTTTGAGTAAAATGATTTGCTTTTCATTTAATATTTTCTTTTATTTCGTAGATGTATCACTTTACATCGTGATAATATTATATTCGAACCATGTATACTAAATAAATTCAGTACTTTTGAATAAAATCTAATGAACCAACATTAATAAAACTAATGTCTCATATCAAAATCTAACTCAAAACTCATTGCTTGTCTAAATAACTTTAAGACCATTACAAATATTTCAAAGAAATAAGGCATCATGCCTTTAAAGCATTCTTTGAACACTCAGAAGCGTATTAGGTGTCACTTTTCGTATAGTGGTATCATGTACTTTAGATCCCATTTATAGGTAACTGCTATCTTGTGCTTGCATAATAGTTTGATGTGATATCACTATGACCTCTAGATCCCATACAAGTCTTGAGAAATTACTTTGTCTCAATAGACTTAAAAAAAATTGTGT